>BCLF01000033.1:90311-107103 GCA_001602275.1 Zoysia japonica | reverse complement strand
CTAATGGGCTAAACTGGATACAATGGGCCTCAGCCCATGACTGGAGGTCCGAACGCCTTTCTGACGTTTCTGATCACGTCTAGAGGAGTTTGAAGCTGAGATTGGACCCATCTGAAAGTAGACTTTGAGATCTTTCCTATGAGTACTCATTTGCCTTCAACAACATCCGGAGTGAAAAGTTGTGACCGAAACAATCCAGCCCTGATTGATGGTCCGATCCTGCTTTATGGTCCTGGTGCTCCTCCCATGTTCTTAATCATAACAAAATCACCACAAGGATTTAGTAGTACCCCATTCTGAGAAGAACTACTATAGACAGTGAGAAATGACTTGACCTGATAATTAAGTTGACGCGCTCGAGCTCGTGTCATGGGTCCTTCTTGTGCAATTGGTTTGGTTGTGTCTGTGGAAGTGATGTCCTCATCACTGGTAAGCCCACCTTTGAGGATAATTTCGAAGACCAGAATATTTAGAAAGGCAATACATGGAGAACAACCCTAAAATGGATATAGTGTATGCACAAAACAACTAGACTACCAAAATAGATGTCGCCATGAAGCTCAAGTCTTGAGGATCAAGAACACATCAGGAGAATCCCAAACCCGTCTAACAGATCATGCGAATTTCGAGGACGAGATTCCTTTTTAAGTGGGGTAGATCTGTGACATCCCAAATTTTAGGACTAATTTAAAAAATGCAAATTCAAAAAATTTCAAACAATCACCCTAACATTTTTCCTTCTTCTTCTCACTTTCTCTTTTCTTTCCTATTTCAAGAGGTAAAATCCTCACTAAATTAAAACTTATCTAATCTGAAGATTTAAAAATATTAAAATTTGGAAGTGTGACAAGCGTTTGACTTTGTTTGTTTTTACCGTTTGTTTTCTTTGCGTTCTTTTGAATTCCAATTCCTTGAATCCTTGCATCCTACAAAATTCTTTTGGAATTCCAAATCTATTCCACTCCTTTGAATTCAATCCAAATTAGACCAAAATCTCAAAATCCCAAATTTTGGTCATACGCCGCCCTTCCTTTTCCCTCCTTTCCCTAGCCGGCCCAACCTCTTTTCCTTTCCCTTGTGGGCTGCTGCCCCTTCTCACGCTTGGCCCACACGCAAGGCCCAGCACTATGCGGCCTTCTTCTTCCTTTGGCCGCTCCCCATCGGCAGATCGCGCGTGCCACCTATACGGTGCTAGGTGAAGATGGGTGATTTTAGTTGGGGGGCGGGGCTCATTGATGCTGATCGTGATAGTGTGTAGGCTCCGGTTTGGTCCACCTGCCGTGGACAAGCACACCGTCGCTGCCATATAAGGACCGGTTCGTTAGTGTTCGACTTAGCAATTTCATGCAACCACAGAACTCGACTAGGCGGGACTTACCCCCGCTATGTAGGTATTCCACATTGAGCTACTAGGAGGTCGACGGGACACAAGAGGACAGGAGAAGGGCGTGAGACAACTCGCTGCCTAGCTGTCGACTATGTAATTGCCCGCGTCATGGGACCGTAAACCCGGCGTAGTAGGGGACCAGAAAAAAGATGTGGCTATGGTAAATCTCCACGATCCGGCTCCAGGAATGTACTATCGCATCATCGGGAGGGTGAAACCCTAACAGATAGCCTCTGTGTACATCTTGGGTGGAATCTGTGGAAGCCTAGATACTTGTGGGGTAAATTTTATGTTTTTCTTTCTCGCGAAAGAAGGCATAGCCTGTGAGTACAGTGTACAACCTCTGCAGAGTGTAAAAATTCTTTTGAAATGGTCGTTGTCACAGTATTGACATGCTATTGTTCGACAAATATACGATTAGTTTTCTATGATATCCTTGGTGTGTGAGTGGGTGTAGTTGCCCGTGCTTTGAAAAATGTCTAGATGGGATAGTAGAGGCCCTTTCAGTTAATATTTGAGAACTGGTGGGAATAGTTTATTCTCCTCCAGGTCCAACCTACTAAAATATGGACAACAAAAGTTTCACTTCCCTTTGAAAATCTTCTATAGAGAACCTTGCATAAAAACTAGCTTTTCGCAAAATCAAACCTCGTAACGTCATCTTTGCTACAACCAAATGTGCATCTATACATATGCCCTTGCTTAGTGTTAGAGCTTGCTAAGTACCTTATGTACTCACCCATCTGCATTTGTCGTTTTAGATAGAGAGGACCGCATGGGTGACGACGTGTTGTGTTTTCATTCTGCTTCCCAAGTCCGCTTGTGGATTTGGCCTCGGTGTTCCGCTGCTTGCTTTGCTTTTAGTTAGTCAATCGATGCTGGATCATAGAAATCGGTGCTTTCAAGATTATTTGCTTGTTCCTTTTCTGTACGCAAAACACCTAAGCATTAAGCTGAACTGGCGGCTTCCTGTCAAAGGACCCACTCGTCAGCGCCTTCTTCCTCCTCCCCCAATCTGCCTGTGCCAGCGCGCCCCTGCGCGGCGCGCATGCAAGCCTACCACGCGCCCCTCGACGTGCCCCCGGCCTTATCTTCCCCGGCCGACCTCCAACTTTCCATCTCTCGCCCTCATTCTCTCGCTCTCTTCTGCTCACCTCAGCCGAACACCGTCGCCGGCCAGAAACGGCGCCGCCAAGCGGCATCTGATCCTTCCTCTTGTTGAGCCAGTGTGTCGCCATTTGCTCAAGCTCTCCCGCTGCGCTGCTCGCCTTCTCTTAGAAGAGATCGAGGCAATTTGGGGATTTGCCCGAAATCGCGAGTTCAGGCCAGCCCCCGAATCCGGCTCTCTTCGAGGGAAGATTCTTCAATTCCTCTCGTTTCCACTTAGTTCATTACCTCTAAGAGCTAGTTGGTCAACAAATCCATAGAAATTTTGGGTGACTGTGCAGGAAATCGAGCTCTCTCGCCGCCGATCACCGAGACCCCGATGGCCTCACCATCCACGACCCCTCTCCGGCGCGTTTCGGAGTTGACATCACCTGTGCGGACCTTTCTCTCGTAGCCGTAGAGCTCTAGGAGAAGTCCGTTCGGGATTTCGTCGACGCCGTCGCAAGATAAGCGCCGTCAGAACTCCTCCTCGCGCCGCCGCACGACGTCGGACTTCTCCGGTGAGGGAAACCTCCATCCGACCCCTCCTCCGGCCTCCCCTTGCCACGGCACCCCTATTCGTGCCCAGCCCCCGCGCCGCACTGGCTGGAATGCCGCGCCGGCGTGGCCAGGCCGAACCCGACTCGGGATCCCATATGGCCGTGGCCTGGATCCCGTGCGGCCTTCTGTGTGGCCAGATCTCTGAGGTCACCACGTGCCCCCCAGTGAGGGTTGTTTCAAATTCCCCAGTGAGGGTTGTTTCAAATTATTTCCGGAAATCTTTTATTAATCGCACAAAAATCCGTAAAAATTTGCAAAAATCATAGAAAATACATATGAGCTCAGAAAAATTCAAATAATATATCATTGGAATCATCTCATCATGTAGAATAATTCAGAGTTATAAACGTTGCATTTTTGCTTTGGAATTATTTCTATTAATTAACTAAGGTGCATTATACATACATGCATATCATCATTTTCATGCATAATTAAAATGTGAAAAATTTATATTTGGCTTCTACTGATTAAGTTCTGTTGTCACAGAATTAACTAGAATTTATGTGCTGTAAATTATTTATAAATGATTATTTACTATTAATTAGGGATTAATTCATTATAAATTCATAGTTTGATAATAAATTGTAAAACTTGTTCAAAAATTATTTTATAACCCTATTAATATTTTTAGCAACTAAAATTGTAGTTTATGCCTTCAAGAACCATATTATGAAAATTTAGGAGTAATTTCCCCTATTATGGCCCATTTAGTATAGTATAGAAATTCATTCAGAACCGTTTTTCATATAAATCCCAGCATCACCTTTGCTTATAAAATCCTTTTTCATGAAATCATTATCATACACATCTTTGTCATATCATCGCATATTTAGCTTATCATTGCATGTGATGTTGAGCTCAAAATTTTTAGAATCATAATAGGTGCATAACTAATCATTCATGCACCTCATTTCATGCACTTAGGAAATGACGTGGAAAACCAGCGACTTGCTCTAGCTGCTTCAAAGATGTCCGTAACTGAAGATCTTCCTTTTGTGTGTACTAACTCTCAGCAAACCGAAGGTAAGCCCCAGTGCATTAACCTTATTTTAAATCTTTTTATTTTATCACTATGTATTGTATGGTTAATGTACTGTGCATTAAGTTGTAGTAGTTGTTTGAAACACTAGGATGCATGATAGTGCCACTTACCTATTTGAGTGTATATTGGTACAGGTAACTCGATGCAGAGCTAGGCTAAGTCATAACTAACGGTAGAAGTCGAGTGAATGAAAAACCTCACTCGCAAGCTATAGGTTGTTACCTGGTTACCCTTATCATGGATAAACTTGAGATCGGGCAGAGAGTAAGTTGGCATGAAGGCATGTTTTCTTTGTGGACTCATGACCGGAGTGTGATAGCTCTATCTGTATCGGTTAAGGACCGATCGAGTGTGGCCATGTTGAGCAATTTTGAATGTACCGAATACATACTGGGGACATGGGAGCCAGAAAACTGATGTAGCAAAACACTGTAGTGGTTGGATGACCTCCACCTCTCTTTGGCGGCGGCGGAGGGGAGCCACGTGTCTAACCATAGATATGTCCTATGTGGTGATCGCATGGAGGACCCTGTGCTCGAGAGAGATGCGCCTGCTCGGACTGGCCCAATGGGTTTAGCGAAAGGTGGCCACGTGCGGCTTCCAAAAAGAGCGAACGTGTCATGTATTTCGGGTTTTTTTCAGCTTGTGTAAATCGATTATAATCACTGTCCCTCACAGTAACGAGTACCACTTGTTTACTGCGTCATGTCGTAGTAACAACTGGAATAATAACATTAAGAATTTTAATTGTTTGCTTAGTTATAGGCAATTGCTTGGCAACCATACTTGCTATAGCTTATAGTGCAAATTAAATTTACGTTCTATGAACTTAACTTACAGCTAAAAGTTGAAAGTAAGGATCTCCTGATAGTGCTATGTTTTATGCAAACGGCCATCCCTGTGAGTCAGCCTCTCATGCTTAAGAATCGGCTGTGAGTCCTCCTTTCTTCCTTCTCTCTCCTTGCCTCCATGTAAATAGTAGCAGCTGCCACGAGAGGAAGCAGCAAGGCTCGCCTGGGAGCAGCAGCAAGGGTTGGGGATTTGAAGGGTGACGTGTGGGAGTAGGGGTGGCGCACCCCTTTTTTTATTAAACTGATATATGTATTCATAAAGTAAGAAAATTCAAACACAAATACAGACAACCAAATCAACAACAGACACCAGACACACACAAGAAGTCATGCACGAGAACGAGCCCCACCGAAGAGGATGAAGCTTGGACCCCGCCACGACCAACAAGGATGTCGCTACGATCGTCCGGATCGCTGTCGAAGCCTAAAATAAGCAGCGAAGAGATTCACTGGACCTCCATCACATAGCTTTGAAAAGGGGAGCTATGGTAGATAGCCAGGCAGAAGGAACAATGGCCGAGCACCCCTAACTGAAACAGACCACTCCGCTGAAAAATGACGGAAACAGCGGTCAGATCTAGCTTCCAAAAGGCTGGCTAAAACAGCCGGACCCATCACCAGCATCACCAGGATGCTGAACGATGCAGTGCACTTCCTCCACAACAGAAGCCAAATGAGCCAGACCCGACTCCACGAGCTCGTCGTTGGCGTTGGAGAAGAACGTCACCGAGACAGAGAAGAGCTCGGAAGACCTTATTCCAGACAAGAAGATGCTGCATCCGCCTCAGCATCAACTCCAAAAACCTAACCCTAACCCTAGAAAAACACCCTAAATGAGAAGAAACCCTCTAGCCCCCCACGACGCCCGAAAGCTGTCAGAGGCGAGGAGGACTGCTGGCCTCGTCGTCGGGGAGCGAAGGAGATTTTTGGGGCGAGCGCGAGCGGGGAGGCTTCTGCGAGAAGGAAGAGCTGGGCTTAAAGTGCCGTTTGGTAGGGAGGGAGGATTTTGGCTGGGTGGGATTGGGAATAAAAGGAGGAAGGAGCTCTCATGAAACCTAATTTAATAATCTATGGTACAAAAATAAATAGCCACCCACACTTTATTCATTTTTCAAAACAAGGGCACGAGTAGTGAAACAGAATTGTTTTGACAAGATCTACGCATCCACGGTTTCGGATCGTCCATACGAGCAACGGTAAGAAAAGTCAAAGTTTAGTGAATTTTCTACTCCTTTTGGGTCCAACCAGTTTGTTTTTGAAACTGACAATTGCTAGTAAAGAATTAGAACATGAGTCCTTAACAAAAGTTGCAGGATTGTTTTTAACTTCCTAACAGCGTTGGTTTCTCTCAATTCCGATAAGCGGTTAGGGAGAAATCATCGGTTAGGGAGAAATCATCAGATTAGTGCTGCTGTGTCAGAATTCCAACCTGTACAGTTTTTCTGTTTAATTTATTTTGACTAATTTGGAGTACGAATTTTCATATTTGGTTTAAATAAAAGTAGTAGGAAATTTCATGTAGATGCTCAAATACTATTTACCTGCAACTTTTTGTGATGAAAACTAAAAGTTATAGTCAGAACTGTAGGCAAGTTAGGTTTTCTGTATTCTAGGATATATGCCACTTGAGTTCTTTCACTATTTCTAAATAATAAAAAATGAATTAAAATATCTGGTTTGGG
This sequence comes from Zoysia japonica, assembly GCA_001602275.1. Taxonomy (NCBI): domain Eukaryota; kingdom Viridiplantae; phylum Streptophyta; class Magnoliopsida; order Poales; family Poaceae; genus Zoysia; species Zoysia japonica. Next base: position 100,434 of record BCLF01000033.1, on the reverse strand, counting down.
TGTTTTTAGGAGGTTTCTAAGAATAGATTTGTTCGACAAGCTTGGAGGGTGCTGGTGTCGAGGGGGCACCTTTGGGTTCTCATCAAGATTAATTAAGACAAGTGCAACGACGAGCTTTTGTGCTATGAAATGAAATTTATTTGTGCTAATTTGTTTATCCCTTCATACATGTTGAATTGTTGAATCCTGTTCTTATGATGCTTTTCTAAAGTTTGATCCTATTATTTTTATTCTTGTTGATATTCAAGTTTCATATCATTCCTTTCATATATTCAAGGGCCGAGAGTTTTGTTAAACACTGGTTGTGCAATTTGTTAATTATATTTAGGTTCCTGTGAATAAGTGCTGGCCCCACTTATTCGGCTTTACACGTAAATGCAACAGAAGTTTCAGGTGACGTCCGTTTTAGACGAAAACTACTATTTCACTATTTCAAAGTTAACACACTTATTCTGGTTCTAAAGTGGCATCGCAGTATTTATTTTGTTCTTCTGTTCTGAGTTGTACTTACTGAGTATCTTTACTCACCTTTTTGTTCATTTGGTTCTTTTAGGTAACCGATGGTCGAAGCATACATGGGAAGGGAGTAGCAACACAATTTAAGCACACACCATTCTTTCAAATAAATGTTTAGTACATTCAATTTAGTTATTTTCGTTGGATATATGTGAGGTTCTTGAAGACTATAATATAGTTTCTTGATAATGGCTATGTTTGAAGTTTAGATTATGTTGACCGCTTATTCCTCATTTATATTATGGTGCAAATTTTTGTGTCTTGTGAGATGGATCAATACAAATTATAGGGAAGACTTTGCTGAAATTTATGAAAAATCTTACACATAGTATGATTTTTAAGGTATTTGTGGCAGCCTCCATATATTTCAATATATGGGGTGTTACAGTTGGCATGGGCAATAGGATGAGTTGTATGGGCATATTTTGTATTATTGTTTCTGCTTCTTTTTTCTTGCATAATTGTGCTAGATACTATAAAATGTTGCTTATCACACCCTTGTTGACCTTTTGAATTAATAGAGCTATGCCGCAGAGGAGTGCACATGTTGTATCTCTTGGGAGATATCGTAATGATGGTCGCACTAGTGATAATGCTAACCAAAAGACTGATCATGAGCAGGCGAATATAGAAAATGAAGAGGTTGGAGGAGAGGAGGAACCCTCAGTTGTTGCTGGAGTTTCGGTTGCGGGGGGTGCTGCTGTCCCTGCTGTCTGTGTCCAAGGAATGAAATTTCCTAAGTGGATGTCCATGCGATTGGACACATTAGATGGTTCAAGGACACCTACAGATGTTGCTGATTGCCTTTGCAAGATGGAGAAGGGTATGACTGCTTGTAGGATGACGAGTGAGGAGATGATCTTATTCGTTCCGCACCAGCTGACAGGTCAAGCTGATATTTGGTGGGCAGGAGTATGTGTTTGGTGGGCAGGAGTATGTGATGCATAGACTCCTCATGGTGCCATCACTTGGGAGGTGTTCTTGATGCAATTCAGGGCTAAGTATTATCCAGATTCATTCGTGGATAAAATGAGTGACGCATTAAACCATATTCAGTAAGGAGAAAGAACTGTGGATGAGTATGAGAGGGATTTCAGCAATATTGTTTGCTTTGTACCTAGTGTTGCTTGTGATGAACGAGAGAAGGCTAGAAAATTTGTCACGGGCTTAATGCTCGCTACAGGGAGGTGATGGGAAGGAATCCACCCATTAGTTACATCACAGCAGTTGAGGAAGCTAGAGGTATGGAGACCCAATTTCAGCATACATCATTGCAGCAAAGATGTAATGGAGGTGTGAATAACACTAGTGGTGATCAAAAGAGGTTTCACCAAGGAGGAACCTCCTCTCAACAGCCCCCTTTCAAGAAGTCTAAGGCAAACCTATCTTCTCAACAGTCTCAACATTTCAGACCCAAGTAGTCTGGGGCTCTTCGTGGCAGTCCACCATGAGTTCCTCTTTTATGCGTTGGGTTCCCAGACATGGATTAATTTGCTTTAAGTGCGGAAAGTCCCATCGTGCATCGGAGTGTAGTTTTTCGGGGTCGTGTCACACCTGTGGCAAGGATGGCCATGCTAGTGTGGTTTGTAAAAAGAATCTAAATTGCATAATTAAGTGGCAAAGATCAAGTTCTCAATCAGCAGGACCCACCTCAGTGGCCAGTTCTAGAGGTTCAGTTCCTTCCGTGGTTGGTCCTCGTGGCACATTTCAGATGATGATCGGGCCTTCAGTATCTGACCACCAGTACCCACATCAGTATTACCCACCTCCAGGTTACTACTGGCTGGCTCCTCAGCTTCCTACACCACAAGTTCTGCTAAAATTACTTGGTCCTTCTGCTCCGCTAGCTCAGCCACCTCAGCATGCTTTGGGAGGTTCTGGTTCTTTGACCTCTCCTGGAGTATACACCACGCCTATCGCTTCTTCACAAGGTTGCCCAAATGTGGTTTCAGGTACTCTCAGTGTTGTGTCACACAATGCTCATGTGTTTATATGATTCGGGTGCTTCCTTTTCATTTGTTTCACTTGAGCTCACACGGAGGGCAAATATTTCTAGCCAATGGTTATCACAAACAGTTCATGTTAGTTCTCCTAGAGGCTTAATTTATAGTTCAATAGTGTGTCCGGGGTGCACTGTTTCTATAGATAGGGTTGAATTTGTGGCTAATCTAGTAGTAATCCCCTTACCGATTTTTTATGTTATTCTGGGCATGGATTGGCTACATCACTATTGAGCCGTTATATCTTGTTTTTGGAAGATTGTTACATTGGAGGCGCCATCAGGGAAAACCATAACCTTTCAAGCTAATGCACCTCTTCATTCAATATTTGTGATGGCAAACCTATTTTCTGGTCGCTGTCCTGTGAAGACAGATTTTTTCTGGAGCCTCATTGAGAAGTCGAGCAGTCCACTAGTGTTGGAAGAAATTCCAATTGTGCGGGACTATCCTAATATGTTGCCTGATGAGTTGCCAGGGATGCCACCCAAGCGTGAAGTGGAGTTTTGTATTGATCTTATAACTAGTACCCATCCAATATCCATTGCACCATACCGGTTGTCTCATCCTTTTCAAGAGGAGCTGAAGAAGCAATTGAATGATTAATTGTCCAAGAAATTAATCCAGTGTAGTGCGTCACCATAGTGAGCCCCGGTGCTATTCACTAAGAAGAAAATGGTTGCTGCCGTATGTGCGTGGATTATCGTGGCTTGATTGCTGTGACAATCAAGAACAAATACCTGTTGCCACGCATTGATGGTTTATTTGACTGGTTGATGGGTGCGAAGGTATTTTCTAAGATTGACCTTCAGTCTGGTTACAACCAAATTCCTGCTAGAGAGGAGGATATCGAGAAGGTCACTATGAGTTTCGGGTTATGTTCTTTGGAGTCACTAATGCGCCTGCTTACTTTATGGAGACGATGAATATATGCTTTAGGGATTGGAGGAGTTTGTTGTCATTTTTATGGATGACATACTCATTTTTTCCAAAACTGAAGTGGAGCATAAGGAGCATTTGAGGACAGCTCTTAAAACCTTATGGAGTCATAAATTCTATGCTAAATTGAAGAAGTGCGAGTTTTTGTTTTAGAAGTTGGTTTTCTAGGTCATGTAATTAATCAACATGGCATCGATGTTGATCCAAGCAAAGTTTCTACAGTGGTGGAATGGGAAAGGCCAACTAGTGTCAAGAAAGTTAGGAGTTTCTTGTGTATGGCTAGTTATTATCATCGCTTTGTAAAGAATTTCTCTATCATTGCTAAGTCCATGACACAACTTACCCTTAAGAATGTCAAAATCATGTGGACTCAAGAGTGTGAGCATTGCTTTCAAACATTAAAGGAGAAGCTGGTCACCACTCCCATTCTTATCCTTCTTGAGCCTAGTAAGCGTTTCACTGTTTATTCAGACACCTCTCGCGTGGGACTTGGTTGTGTCCTTATGCAGGAGGGGAAGGTGATTGCATATGCATCAAGGCATTTGAAAACACATGAGGAGAATTATCTTACTCGTGATCTAGAGCTTGCTATAGTTGTTTTTGCATTGAAGATTTCGAGGCATTACTTATATGGGGAATCATGTAATTTTTCACCGATCATAAAAGTTTGAAGTATATATTCACTGAGAAGGATCTAAATTTAAGGCAAAGGAGATTGTTAGAGTTGATAAAGGATTAGACCTAAATATATAGTATACGCTTGGTAAAGCGAATGTGGTTGTCAATGCCTTGAGCCGTAAGATATCTCACCCTACCATGAATTCTTTAAGATATGACATGGAGAAGATGGATATTTCATATTGCTTTGCTCGAGTAACGGAAGTGGAGCCACAACTAATTGTATCATTAGCTATACCAGAGCGTATATTAGAGGCTAACAGCAAGACCGATTGTTGGTTAATGTATGGAAGCAGATTAATGAAGGAAAGGTTGGAAAGTTCACCTTAGATGCTTCTGGGGCTGTCTGTTTTTGTGCTTGTTTATGTGTGCCACAAAAGTCTCAAGTGAAAGAGGATATTCTCAAGGAACCACATCGTACTCGCTATACTGTTCACCCTGGTGAGAATAAGATGTATCAACACTTGAAGAAAATTTTTTGGTGGAAGAGAATGAAAGTGGACATAGCAGGGTATTTGTCTTCTTGTGGGATGTGTCAACGAGTGAAAACTGAACGTAAAAGTCCTGCTGGGAAATTGCAACCATTGGAAGTTCCTTTGTGGCCATGGGATGATATTGCTATGGATTTTGTGGTTGGATTACCACGTTCTCCAAGGGGTCGAGATACTATCTGGGTCATAGTTGACCGTCTCAATAAGGTGGCCCATTTTATTCATATTCATTCCACAAGTTCAACTGCTGATTTGGCGCCTATCTACATGCGGAAGGTAGTGCGATTACATGGGGTGCTTCACACTATTGTTTCGGATAGAGATGTTAAGTTTGTTTCTAAGTTATAGGATAGCTTTCAAAATGCATTGGGTACTACACTGAGGATGAGCACTGCTTTCCACCCTCAAACGGATGGACAGTCTGAGCGTACCATTTAGACATTAGAAGATATGCTCAGGTCATATGTACTATCTTGGAAAGGGGGTTGGGAAGATCATTGACCTCTTGTGGAGTTCTTTTACAATAACAGTTATCATTCTAGCATACGTTGTGCTTCATATGAAGCCCTATATAGGAGGAGGTGTAGATCACCGTTTTGTTGGGATGCGGTAAGGGAAAAGGCTATTGTGGGTCCAGATTGGGTTCAGCAATCAAACAAGCGTGTGGATGAAATTCGAGAACATATGTTAGCAGCACAGAGTAGGTAGAAAAGCTATGCTGATGTCAGGAGGCGAGACTTGGAATTTCAAGAAGGTGATTTGGCACTAAGGGAAAATTGAGTCCGAGGTATATTGGTCCATTCATGATCAAGGAACGCATGAGCAAACTAGCTTATCGGCTGGAGTTACTGGAGTCGATGAGAGGTGTGCATAATATATTTCATATCTCGATGTTGAGAAAGTACTTGAGGGACCTAAAACATCATATCATGGTTACTATTTAGTAAGATTTGTCTTCCTGTGAAGGTTTTGAACACGTCTGAGAGGGTGCTTAGAAGCAAAACATTCAAGCATGTGAAGGTTCTCTAGACGAACCAAACAGTGCGTGAAGCAACTTGGGCGCTTGAGTTAGAGATGAGTAACAAATATCCTGAGTTGTTCACATCTAGTACTTTCCTATGAATTGGCTCCTAGAATTTGAGGACGAAGTCTGTTGAAGGGGGGAGAATGCAATATCCCTAATATTCATAACAAATTAAATTTCTGACCCAAAAGGATTAGAAAAGTGGACTAAAATTTGACTTTTCTAACCATTGCTCATATGGACGATCCGAAATCGTGGATGCGTGGATCTTATCAAAACATTCCGTTTCACTACTCATGCCTTTGTTTCGGAAATTGAATGAAGCGTGGGTGGCTCTTTATTTTTGGAGCACAGATTATTAAATTAGGTTTCATAAGACCTCCTTCCTCCGTTTATTCCCAATCCCACCCAGCCGCCTCCTCTGTTCGTTGGCTTCAGGGGTGCACCACCCCTTCTCCCTCATGTCACCCATCAAATCCCCAACCCTTGCTGCTGCTCCTAGGCGAGCTTTGATGCTTCCTCTCGTGGCTGCTGCTGCTGGTCAAGTTGGAGCAAGGAGCCCCTCACTAGCGGCTGCTGCTGTTTACATGGAGGCAAGGAGATAGAAGGAAGAAAGGAGAACACATGAAATTTCAGAAATTTCTTTAAACTTGAGAGTATTGGTGATCCTTGCTGTAGAGGTAACCCTATTTAGTCCCTAGTGGTCAGCAATTTCAATATTGCTTGCGGATGGATTTCAATGTGGGCTCGTGAGTAGGCATCAGATTACACTACAACCAGTTTGTTTTAGAAACTGACAATTGCTCGTACAGAATTAGACCATTAGGCCTTAACAAAAATTGCGGGGATCATTTTTATCTTTCTAACTGCATTGGCTTCACTCAATTCCGACAAGCGGTTGGGGAAATAATCAGATTAGTGCTTCTGTGTCAGAATTCCAGCCTGTCCAGTTTTTCTATTTAATTGATTTTGTCTAATTTGCAGTACGAATTTTGATATTAGTTTTGAATAAAAGTATTAGGAAATTTTGTGTAGATGCTCAAATTCTATTTACCTGCAACGTTTTGTGAAGAAAACTAAAAGTTATAGTCAGAACAGTAGGCAAGTAAGGTTTTCTGTATTCTAGAATATATGCCAGTTGAGCTCTTTCACTTTTTCTAAACAATAAAGAATGAATTAAATTTCTGGTTTGGGTGTTTATAGGATGTTTCAAAGAATAGATTTGTTCGACAGTCTTGGAGGGTTCCGTTGTCGAGAGGGCACCTTGAGGTTCTCATCAAGGTTATTTAAGGCAAGTGCAATGATGAGCTTTTGTGATATGAAATAAAATTTATTGGTGCTGATTTGTTTATCTCTTCATATATGTTGAATTGTTGAATCCTGTTCTGGTAGTGGTTTATTAAGTTTGATCCTATTATTTTTATTCTTGTCGATATTCAAGTTTCATATCATTCTTTTCAGATATTCAAGTGCCGAGAGTTTTGTTAAACACCGGTTGTGCAATTTGGTTCTTCTATTTAGCATCTTGTGAATAAGTGTTTCCCCCACTTATTCGGCTTAAATGCAAAGGAAGTTTCAAGTGACGTCCGTTTTAAATGAAAATTACTATTTTACTATTTTGGAGTTAACATACTTATTCTAGTTCCAGAGAGGCATTGCAGTATTTTTTTTGGTCTTCTGTTCAGAGTTGTACTTGCTGTGTATCTTTATTCATTATTGGGTTCATTTGGTTCTTTTAGGTAACTGATGCATACATGGGAAGAGAGTAGCAACACAATTATGAGCATACACTATTCTTTCAAATAAATGTTTAGTACATTCGATTTAGTTATTTTCGTTGGATAATTGTGGGGTTCTTGAAGACTATCGTATGTTTTCTTGATAATGTCTATGCCTGTTTTAACTTTAGATTATGTTGGCTGCTTATTCCTTGTTTATATTATGGTGTAAATTTTTGTGTTTTGTGAGATGGATCAATACAAATTATTGGGAAGACTGCTAAAATTTACGAAAAAAATCTTACACTTAGAATGATTTTTAAGGTATTTGTGGTAGCCTTCATATATTTTAATATATGGGATGTTACAATACATGCGCAAACTTGAGTTTGGAGTGCAGCGGAGTGGTTTGGACATGTTCAGCGCGAAAAAATAAGATGCACTTTCTAGGAATGAATTTAATGCACCCAGAGGGCCTATTTTCGTGCCATTTTGTGATGGTGATCAAAACATAAGATACATGCCAAACTTGAGCTTGGAGTTCATCAAGGTGGTTTAGACAAGTTCAGTGCGGAAAACAACACAGCGCACAAACCAATGCATTTAATGCACATAGGATGCCCTTTTTTGAACTATTTTCTGAAGCAGACCAAAACATAATATACATACGCAAACTTGAGTTTGGAGTTCACCGGGATGGTTTGGACATGTTCAGTGCAAAACTAAAAGATGCACTTTTGGTGCACAAGCCAGTGCATTTAATGCATCCGAGGGGACCTGTTTTCACACTTTTTTATGGTGACCCAAACATAAGAAACATACACAAATTTGAGTTTCGAATTCAACGGGGTAGTTTGAACATGTTCGGTGCGAAAAATAAGACGAACTTTCGACGCACGAACCATAGCATTTAATGCACCTATGGGCTCTTTTTCGCGCCTTTTTTATAGTGACCAAAACATAAGATACGTCTAAAGTGCACCTAAAGTGCGTCTTGTTTTTTTACATCGAACTTGTCCAAACCACCCGTTGGACTCCAAACTCAAGTTTGCAAATGTATCTTAAGTTTTGGTATCATCAAAAAATGGATTGAAAACAGGCCCCATAGATGTATTAAATGCAGTAGTACATTTTGGTCAACCTAAAAAATGAGCGAAAATGGGCCTCGTAGGTGCATTAAATGCACCGGTTCTTAGACCGAAAGTGCGTCTTATTTTTTCGCACCGAACGTATCCAAACTACTCCGGTGGACTCCAAACTCAAGTTTGCGCACGTATCTTATATTTTTGTCATAACCAAAAATGGAACAAAAATTGGCCCTATAGCTGCATTAAATGCACTCGTTCGTGCGTCGAAAGTGCGCCATGTTTTTTTTTGCATCGAACATGTCCAAATCACCCCGATGGACTCTAAACTCAAGTTTGCAATTGTATGTTACTTTTTGGTTACCATAAAAAAATGAATTGAAAACGGGCCCCATAGGTACATTAAATGAACAAGTTCGTGCGCCGAAAGTGTGTCTTATTTTTTCGCATCGAACCTGTTCGAACCACCCGTGTCGACTCCAAACTCAAGTTTACACATGTATCTTATGTTTTCGTCACATCAAAAATGGCGCGAGAACGGGCCTTATAGGTGCATTAAATATACTGGTTTGATTGCTGAAAAAGCATCTTGTTTTTCGCACCGAATATATCCAAACCACCCCGTGGACTTCAAACTCAAGTTTGCGCATGTATCTTATGTTTTGATCACCATAAAAATGTAGCGAAAACGAGCCCGTAGGTGCATTAAATGCATCGGTTCGTGCGCCGAAAGTGCGTCTTGTTTTTTCGCACCGAACATGTCTAAACCACTCCGGTGGACTCTAAACTCAAGTTTGTGTATGTATCTTATTTTTTGGTCACCCTAAAAAAAGGCACGAAAACGGACTTTGTAGGTGCAGTAAATGCTATTGTTCGTGCACCGAAAGTGCGTTTTGTTTTTCGCACCGAACATGTCCAAACCACCCTAGTAGACTTCAAACTAAGTTTAGACATGTATCTGATGTTTTCGTTAGTGTCATAAAACGGCGTGAAAACAAGCTCCGTAGGCGCATTAAATACACTCGTTTGTGCGTCGAATGAGTCTCTTGTTTTTCGCACTGAACATGTCCAAACCATCTCGCTGGGCTCTAAACTCAAGTTTGCGTATGTATTTTATATTTTGGTAATCATAAAAAAAAATTTAGCGAAAACGGGCTCTGTAAGTGCATTAAATACATTGGTTCGTACGCTGAAAATACGTCTTGTTTTTTCGCACTGGACATATTCAAACCATCTCGGTGGACTTCAAACTAAGGTCTGCGCATCTAAACTATATATATAAAAGTGCCATCTAATGAGGACATCACTTCCACAGACACAACCAAACCAATTGCACAAGAAGGACCCATGACACGAGCTCGAGCGCGTCAACTTAATTATTAGGTCAAGTCATTTCTCACTGTCTATAGTAGTTCTTCTCAGAATGGGGTACTACTAAATCCTTGTGGTGATTTTGTTATGATTACGAACATGGGAGGAGCACCAGGACCATAAAGCAGGATCGGACCATCAATCAGGGCTGGATTTTTTCGGTCATAACTTTTCACTTCGGATGTTGTTGAAGGCAAATGAGTACTCATAGGAAAGATCTCAAGGTCTACTTTCAGATGGGTCCAACCTCAGCTTCAAACTCCTCCAGACGTGATCAGAATCGTCGGAAAGGCGTTCGGACCTC
>BCLF01000033.1:64458-87665 GCA_001602275.1 Zoysia japonica | reverse complement strand
TGAAGAACACATTGGAGCTGCACATGCTGACCGTTATGAGAGCCTTATTGTGCAACGAGTATTGAGTGCACAAATGGAGTTAGCTGAAATGAATTAGCGCCACACCTTGTTCCAAACAAAGTGTGTGGTAAAGGAACGCTCTTGTCGTGTGATCATTGATGGAGGGAGTTGCAACAACTTCGCAAGTTCAGAGATGGTGGAAAAACTAGAATTGGCCACCCAGCCACACCCCCAACCTTACTATATTCAGTGGTTCAACAACAGCGGCAAGGTGAAGGTAACGCGGTTGGTTCGAGTAAGTTTGTCAATTGGTTCTTATCACGATACTATTAACTGCGATGTTGTACCAATGCAAGCATGTTCCATACTTTTAGGTAGACCATGGCAGTTTGATATAGACTCGTTGCATCATGGTGGGACCAATCAATACTCTTTTGTGCATAATGGAAAGAAGCTTGTGTTACATCCTATGTCCCCTGAAGATGTTTTGAAAGATGAACTTGCTAGAGCTAAGAAGTTGAACATTAAGAAGCACCTTGAGAGTGAAAATCAAATAATTGCTAAAGAACTTGAGCAACGTACAAAGAAAAACGCCAAACCAACTCCTGATTTAGCAGTATCCCATTCTGAGAAGAACTACTATAGACAGTGAGAAATGACTTTACCTGATAATTAAGTTGACGCGCTCGAGCTCGTGTCATGGGTTCTTCTTGTGCAATTGGTTTGGTTGTGTCTGTAGAAGTGATGTCTTCATCATAGTTCTCAATCAATGTATGCATGAGGATGAAATTTCCCAGCAAAGGAAGGTATTGACGAACTAATAACTTACGAAGTATCATCATTTACCTCATGTTGAAGCATCTGCACATCTTAGTAGGGGTGTAGACTACTATCTCCCTTTTTTTTATTGTGTCTATCATGGTTAGTAAACATCAAAACAAATTGACAACGAGCTAGATTATGTGCAACTTAGTTTCTCTCAAGGTTGCTCAACCAAGTTCTTACATGTTCTTACCAATTCAGCAGGGGTGATTTGCATCCAACGATATCAAACTGTGAAGATTGGTGGAGCGATTGCTAGGGACACAAACTCTGTCTGCTGTAAAAATCTGTGGAGCTTGGACAGTTTTACTTTGTAGCAAGGACTATGACAATTAAATCAGCAATGCAAAGTTGAATAAGTGCTCAACAATGGTACAGTGCTGGTCCTAGGCTAAAACCTGCTAGAGACGTGAGCCTATACACAAAGGTAGTCACACAAAGGATACAAAAAGCTCGAGACAGCAGCAACAAAATTTTTCTTCTCTTTTTTGTCACTATTCTTTTACTTTTTTTTCTGTGACTTCGTTTTCTTTTCTTTTCCTTTCCTTTCTTTTCTCTCTTTTTCTCTCCCTCTATTTTTTTTTTGTGATAGAATGAAAACAGAGATAAAGAAAAGTGCAGCTAGCAGATATCAGATCTCTCTTGTGATTGCGACATGCTCGGATGGAATTTTGTAGCAAGTTTGGATCCGTTGGAAAGATAACGCGGAGATCTTTTTAAATTGTAAAAAAAGTGCCAAACAAACAACAGATCATGGAGATATGGTTGTTTTCTTCCGCACCAAAATCTGGTTAATGAATATGTTATTTGCAACAAACTCAGATCTGAATGGATTTTTTCCTTCTATTGTAGATATGAACTAGGAATGTGACAAGAACTCAAAACTCTAATGGATTAAATGCTAAGACCAGCAACACGACACGATGATGCAACCACGAATTCAACAATGCAAATTACTGAAAAGAGTGATGCACTGGCTCAAAGGGTATAGGACAGCGGAATAATTCAATATTTTTTGTTTGGCTTTTATGTAGACAGTGGAAAAATAAATGAAACAATAAACAAGATGGGATAAATCTCACCGAGCAACCTGGAAAGCTGATAACATTTGGTAGGACTTGAGTGCCCGATCTTTCGGTGAGGTGATAACTATCGATTTGGTGAAGTCGACCCTCACGATCCGACTACAAACGAACAGATCATGTGCGCCTTAGCAATCACAGAACCAACTTCGAATAGTTATTGACTTCATTGAGACAGCAAGATCAACCTGATCACGAAGATCAATTTCTGCAAGTAATCGAAGAACAAGCAAGAACAAGATGTGGCAAATCTGAAATCTCTCAAATGTGGGGTTCTCAAAAGCTGTCTAACAGATGGTCGTTGGACACAACTGAAGATTAGAAAATTTGCACAAGAGCTAAACTATAATAAAAGAAAACCCAAGTGTTCCTGATGGCGGCTAAGACCTTTAAATAGGGTGGAGGACGACTAGAGGGTGCTGGGGTCATCATCAGACCCTAGGAGTGCCCCTAATGGGCTCAACTTGATACACGATCCAACGGCTCAAGTTGGGGTGATGCAGCACCTTCTGTATTATAACAACGATTGGTGCTGACTCCGATGTGATATGAAGGTGAGGCCAGATCTATTCGAAAGTAGACTTTATGAGCTTTTCAGAATGTGATTAAACATCCAAATTGGATTCCGTATGAACTTGTGACTTTCGTTGCAAGTTTGTACTATTTTGTAGTCCGAATCCATCGTGTGTGAATATTTTCATTGAAGACTTCTTCAGAGGATATGGTGTCCACATCACCGTAGGTGCATTAAATGCTCTGGATGTGCACCAAAAGTGCATCTTTTTTTTGCACTGAACCTATCCAAACCACCTCGGTGGACTCCAAAGTCAAGCTTACGCATGTATCTTGTGTTTTCTTCACCGTCAAAATTGGCGCGACAATGGGTTCGTAGGTGCATTAAAAGCACCGGTTCGTGCGCTGAATGAGCGTTTTGTTTTTTTGCACCGAACATTTCCAAACAACCCTGGTGGACTCCAAACTCAAGTTTGCGCATGTATCTTTTGTTTTGGTAACCATTAAAAAAGGCTTGAAAACGGATCCCGTAGGTGCATTAAATGCTCGGTTCGTGTGCCGAAAGTGAGTCTTGGTTTTTGCAGCGAATAAGTCAAAACCACTCCGGTGGACTCCAAACTCAAGTTTACGCATGTATTTTATGTTTTTGTCACCGTCAAAAAAGGCGCGAAAACGGGCCCGATTGTTCATTAAATGCACTCGTTCATCGATTGAAAGAGCGTCTTATTTTTCGCACCGAACATATCCAAACCACCCCTGCCCCTGTGGACTCCAAAATTCAATTTTGATCATGTATCTTATGTTTTGGTTACCATAAAAAAATGAAGCAAAAACGGGCCTCGTAGGTGCCTCTTGTTGTTTCGCACCGGACATGTCCAAACCATCTCATGGACTCTATACTCAAGTTTGCGCATGTATTTTATGTTTTGGTTAACGTCAAAACAGGCACAAAAATAGATCATACGTGCATTAAATGCACTGGTTCGTGCGCCGAAAGCGCTCTTATTTTTTCACACCGAACATGTCCAAACCACCTCGGTGGACTCCAAACTCAAGTTTGCTTACATATCTTATGTTTTGATCACCGTCAAAAACAGCACAAAAACAGGCCCGTAGGTGCATTAAATGCTTTGATTCGTGCGCCGAAAGTGGGCCTTGTTTTTTCGCACGGAACCTATCCAAACCACCCCGGTGGACTCCAAACTCAAGTTTACACATGTATTTTAGATCTTCACCGTCAAAAATTAGCGTGATAATGGGCCCCATAGGTGCATTAAATTCACTGGTTCGTGTGTTGAAAGCGAGTCTTGCTTTTTCGCACCGAACATTTCCAAACCATCCCGGTGGACTCTAGACTCAGGTTTGTGCATGTATCTTATGTTTTGGTCATCATAAAAAAATGAGCCAAAACGGGCCTCGTAGGTACATTAAATGAACTGGTTCTTGCGCGGAAGGTGCGTCTTGTTTTTTCACGTCGAACATGTTCAAACCACCACGGTGGACTTCAAACTCAAGTTTGCGTAGGAATCTTATATTTTGGTCACCGTCAAAAAACGACACGAAAACGGACCCTGTAGGTCATTAAATGCACTCGTTCGTGCGTCGAAAGTGCGTCTTGTTTTTTCGCTCCAAACGTGTGCAAACCACCCCGATGGACTTCAAACTCAAGTTTGCACATGTATCTTATGTTTTGGTCACCATAAAAAAAGAACAAAAACAGGCCCATAGGTGCATTAAATACTCTGATTCGTGCGCCGAAAGTGCATCTTGATTTTCACACCGAACCTGTCTAAACCACCACAGTGGACTGCAAACGTGTTCGTACGCCGAAGGAGTGCCTTGTTTTTTCGCACGAAACATGTCAAAACCACCCCGGTGGACGCCAAACTCAAATTTACGTATGCATCTAATGTTTTCTTCACAATCAAAAAAGGCGCGAAAATGGACCCTATAGGTGCATTAAATGCACTACTTCGTGCACCGAAACTGCGTCTTGTTTTTTCGCATCTAACACGACCAAACCTCCCCGGTGGACTCGAAACTCAAGTTTGCGCTTGTATCTTATGTTTTTTTCACCGTAAAAAAATAGCACAAAAATGGACCCTGTAGGTGCATTAAATGCTCTGGTTCGTGAGCCATAAGAGCATGTTCTTTTTTCGCACCAAACATGTCCAAACCACCTTGGTGAAGTCCAAACTAAAGTTTGTGTATGTATCTTATGTTTTGGTCACGTCAAAAAGGCACAAAAACCGGCGTCATAGGTGCATTAAATGCTCTAGTTTGAGCGCCAAAACTGCGCCTTTTTTTTCACACCGAACATGTCCAAGCCACCCCCGGTGAACTCCAAACTAAAGTTTTGCGTGTGTCTTATGTTTTCGTCACCGTAAAAAAAAACAGCGCGAAAATGGGCCCCGTAGGTGCATTAAATGCACACGTTCGTGCACCGAAAGAGCATCTTGTTTTTCGCACTGAACACGTCGAAACCACCACGGTGGACTCCAAACTCAATTTTGCGCATGTATCTTATGGTTTGGTCACCATACAAAAATAGAGCGAAAACAGACCCCCTAGGTACATTAAGTGCACCGGTTCGTGCGCCAAAAGTGCGTCTTGTTTTTCGCACCAAAAATGTTTAAACCATTCCGGTGGACTCCAAACTCATGTTTGCGCATGTATCTTATATTTTGGTCAATGTTAAAAAACGGCGCAAAAACGGATAGTTGCATTAAATGCACTTGTCCGTATGTCGAAAGTGCATCTTATTTTTTCGCACTGAACATGTCAAAACTACCCTGGTGAAATCCAAACTCAAGTTTGCATATGTATCTTATGTCTTGGTGACTGTCAAAAACGGAACAAAAACAGGCCCCATATGTGCATTAAATTCTTCGGTTCGTGCGCCGCAAGTGCGTCTTGGTTTTCGCACCGAACATGTCCAAACCACCTCGGTGGCTCCAAACTCAATTTTGGGCATGTATCTTATGTTTTGGTGACCATAAAAAAATGGAGCAAAAAGGGCTCCATAGGTGCATTAAAAGCACCGGTTCGTGCGTCGAAAGTGCGTCTTACTTTTTTCGCACCGGACATGTACAAACCATCCCGTGGACTCCAAACTCAAATTTGCGTATGTATCTTTATGTTTTGGTCAACGTCAAAAAAAGCGCAAAACGGACCCCATAGGTGCATTAAATGCACTGCTTCGGGCACCGAAAACGCTCTTATTTTTTCACACCGAACATGTCCAAACCACCTCGGTAGACTCCAAACTCAAGTTTGCTTATATATCTTATGTTTTGGTCACCGTAAAAAACGATACGAAAACAGCCCCCGTAGGTGCATTAAATGCTCTGGTTCTTACGTCGAAAGTGGGCCTTGTCTTTTTGCACCGAACCTATCCAAACCACCCCGTGGACACCAAACTCAAGTTTACACATGTGTCTTATGTTTTCTTCACCGTCAAAAATTGGCGCGACAATGAGCCTCGTAGGTACATTAAATGCACTGGTTCGTGCACCGAAAAAACGTCTTATTTTTTCGCACCGAACATTTCTAAACAACCCCGTTGGACTCGAAACTCAAGTTTGCGCATGTATCTTATGTTTTGGTCACCACAAAAAAAATGAGCAAAAACGGGCCCCGTATGTGCATTAAATACACTGGTTCTTGCGCTGAAAGTGTGTCTTGTTTTTTCGCATCGAACATGTCTAAACCACCCCGATGGACTTCAAACTCAAGTTTGCGCAGACATCTTATGTTTTGGTCACCGTCAAAAAATGGCGCGAAAACAGGCCCGTAGATGCATTAAATGCACTGCTTTGTGCCTAGAAAGTGCGTCTTTTTATCGCGCCGAACATGTCCAAACGACCCCGGTGAACTCCAAACTCAAAGTTTGCGCATGTATCTTATGTTTTGGTTACCATAAAAAAATAGCGCAAAAAATTGGCCTCATAGGCGCATTAAATGCACTCGTTCGTGCGTCGAAAGTGTGTCTTGTTTTTTCGCTCCAAACCTGTGCTAACCACCTCGGTGGACTCCAAACTCAAGTTTGCATATGTATATTATGTTTTGCTCACCATAAAAAAATAGCTCAAAAATAGGCCCTATTGGTGCATTAAATGCTTTGGTTGTGCGCCAAAGGTGCATCATGTTTTTCACACGGAACCTGTCCGGGCCACCTCGAACTCAAGTTTGTGCATGTATCATATGTTTTGTTACTGTCAAAAAAGGCACGAAAACGGGCCCTGTAGGTGCATTAAATGCACTCGTTCGTGCACCGAAGGAGTGTCTTGTTTTTTCGCACTGAATATGTCAAAAGCACCCTGATGAACTCCAAACTCAAGTTTACGCATGTATCTTATATTTTGTTCACCATCAAAAAATGGTGCGAAAACAGATCCCCTAGGTACATTAAATGCACAGCTTCGTGCACCGAAAGTGCGTCTTTTTTGCACCGAACATGGCCAAACCACCGCGGTGGACTCCAAACTCAAGTTTGCACATGTATCTTATGTTTTCTTCATGTCAAAAAATGGCACAAAAACGGACCCTGTAGGTGCATTAAATGCTCTGGTTCGTGAGCCAAAAGTGCATGTTCTTTTTTCGCACCAAATATGTCCAAACCACCTTGGTGGACTGCAAACTAAAGTTTGTGTATGTACCTTATGTTTTCGTCATTGTCAAAAACGGCGCAAAAACAGGCGTCAAAGGTGCATTAAATGCTCTAGTTTGTGCACCAAAAATGCATCTTGTTTTTTCGCACCGAACATGTCCAAACCACCCTGGTGAACTCCAAACTCAAGTTTCGCGTGTATCTTATGTTTTGGTCAATGTCAAAAAATAGCACAAAAAGGACCCCACAGATGCATTGAATGCACTGGTTTGTGCGTCAAAAGTGTGTCTTGTTTTTTCGCACCGAACATGTCCAAACCACCCCGGTGGACTCCAAACTCAAGTTTGCATATGCATCTTATGTTCTGGTCACTGTAAAAAATGGCACGAAAACAGGCCTCGTAGGTGCATTAAATTATCTGGTTCGTGCACCGAAAGTGCGTCTTGTTTTTCGCACCGAACCTGTCCAAATCACCCTAGTGGACTCCAAACTCAATGTAAGGATCAAGGTCGCCGAGAAGGGAGGTTGAATCGGTGGACTTATAGCACTAATTTCGTTGCGAACTTAAACTACAAGACATGAATACAACGGAAGCAAACCTAAGCAAGTCTAATAGGCCAAGACCGCTAACAATGCTAATGGTAATGAAATAACAAGCAAGCACTAGCAAGATAGCCACCAAGAGGAATCAAAGAACATCCTATCACACTTCTCAACGGTAAGTAAATGCGGTTAGTAAAGAGAGTGAGATAAAGAATGCTCAATGATTTTTTCACTAGGTCTCGAAAGGTAGGTGCCTTCCCGTAATCCTTGTTGGACCACTTCCGTCGGAGTCCCGGTCTCTCCCGTCGTTTTCAGAACGATGCTCACAAGGGTACGCTTCACTCTCAGAGTGAAGATACTGATGGCTCGGCTGTCGCACACAATACCCAAGCGCTAGAGCAAGCCTCCAAGGCTTGAGCGCTTCCTCTTGATGTCCCTTTGGAGGGGGGGGACCCGAAACCGCGTACAAATTTGGCGTCGTGTTCCACAATCTCCTCGGAAGCTCGAGCACCGACTCTTAGCTGGTCTAGGCTGTCCACACCAAGAGTAATAGGCAAAGATCACTCTTCTCAAGCCCAAGAAGCTCTAGAAGTGGATGAATGCTCCCTATCACTCTCCTACTAGCACCAAAGATCTTTAATCTTGTAATGTGCTCTCTTGGTGGTGTCCCTTGGCCTCTCACAACTTGGCTCCAGCAATTCTGATCGAGGGCACACTGAAAAACGTCCCCTCCATGGTTTAAATAAGTTCCAAGCCCAGAAACAACGGTTGGGACGTGATATCAAAGCTGACTATTTTATGCAATCACCAGACTGTCCGATGACTGAACCACTGGACTGTCCAGTGACTCTTCTTCCTCCTCAGTCTGAGAAACACCCTCTTTGAAGTCCACTCTATTGGACACCAAACTATCCGATGCATACCTTTACCGGACTGTCTGGTTACTTTTACTTCTGGACTAATAGAGACATCTTATTTGGACTTTAGCTTTTGGCTCACCGGACTGTCCAATCATTGCACCGACGGACTGTCCGGTGACTCTTCATGTCGACTCTAGAGAACACCTCTCTCTTGACTGGCTCCTCCAGGGCTCACCGGACTATTCGGTGACCTCACGGAACTGTCCGGTAACTGAAACTTCAGCAGGTCTTGAGCTCCGGTCTTTGAGTTCACTTTCTCTGCCATCTTTAGTGCTTTCTGGGGATCTGAGGAGCATTTACACCCTCTAACACTTGTATGACAGGAGACAAATGACTTTATCCCCTTAACAGTATCGGCTATCCTATGGACTCTCTAGCTAGTCCTTAGCCTTGGTCCTCCGAAGCTCGGCTAGTCCTCTTTTAGGGTTCGTCCTTGTCATCCACTGAGAAAGCCCACCATGTTGATGTACAATTAGCAGGGCGGTACCTGCAACACATTCATTACCTATGATTGTTCATTCAATCACCAAAATCAATTCATACCTTTTAGGGGACTTCAAAGGTCATGAAGCATACACTCAAGTTTACGCATGTATCTTATGTTTTCTTCGCCGTCAAAAAATGGCACGAAAATAGGTCCTATAGGTGCATTAAATGCACTGGTTTGTGTGCCGAAAAAGCGTCTTGTTTTTTCGCATCGAACATTTCCAAGCAACCCTGGTGGATTCCAAACACAAGTTTGCGCATGTATCTTATGTTTTGGTCACCATAAGAAAATGGAGCGAAAACAGGCTCCGTAGGTGCATTAAATGCTGTGGTTTGTGCGCTGAAAGTGCGTCCTGTTTTTTGCACCGAACATATCCAAACCACCCCGATGGACTTCAAACTCGAGTTTGCGTATGTATCTTTTGTTTTGGTCATCGACAAAAAATGGTGTGAAAATGGGCCCCGTAGGTGCTTTAATGGCACTGCTTCGTGCACCGAAAGTGCATCTTTTTTCGCACCGAACATGTCCAAACGCCCCAGTGGACTCCAAACTCAAGTTTGCGCATGTATCTTATGTTTTGGTCACCGTAAAAAAAAGGGCCCCGTAAGTACATTAAATGCATTTGTTCGTGCGTCGAAAGTGCGTCTTGTTTTTTCGCACTCAACCTGTGCAAACCACACCGATGGACTCCAAACTCAAGTTTGCACCTGTGTTTTATGTTTTGGTCACAAAACAAAAGGCACGAAAAGGGGCCCCATAGGTGCAATAAATGGTCTGGTTCGTGCGCTAAAAGTGCATCTTGTTTTTTCGAACCGAACCTGTCCAAACCACCCCAATGGACTATAAACTCAAGTTTGCGATGTATCTTTTGTTTTCTTCCCCGTCGAAAAGACACGAAAACGGGCCTCGCAGATGCTTTAAATGCACTCGTTCTGCGCCGAAAGATCGTCTTGTTTTTTCGCACCAGACAAGTCAAAACCACGCCGGTGGACTCCAAACTCAAGTTTACGCTTGTATCTTATGTTTTCTTCCCTGTCAAAAAACAATGTGAAAACGGGCGCCATAGGTGCATTAAATGCACTGTTTCGTGGACTGAAAGTGCGTTTTGTTTTTTCGCACCGAACATGACGAAACCACGCCAGTGGACTCCAAACTCAAGTTTGCGCATGTAACCTATGTTTTGGTCACTGTCAAAAACGGCACGATAGAGGGCCCTGTAGGTGCATTAAATGCTGTGGTTCGTGCGCCAAAAGTGCGTCTTGTTTTTCGCACCGGTCATTTCCAAATCCCCCCAGTGGACTACAAACTAAAGTTTGCGCATGCACCCTATGTTTTGATCACCGTCAAAAAAGCACGAATATGGGCCCTGTAGGTGCATTAAACTGCTCTGGTTCGTACGCCGGAAGTTCAACTTTTTTTTTGCACCAAACCTGTCCAAACCACTCCGCTGGACTCCAATCTCAAATCTGTGCATGTATCTTACGTTTTTCAAAGTCAAAAAAGGCACGAAAACAGGCCCCATCGGGGCATTAAATGCACTGCTTTGTGCATCGAAAGTGCATCCCCTTTTTTTCACACTGAACATGTCGAAACCACCACGTGTACTCGAAACTCAAGTTTGCACATGTATCTTATGTTTTGGCCACTATAAAAAAACTACGCAAAAACGAGCCCCGTAGGTGCATTAAATGAACCGGTTCGTGCGTCGAAAGTGCGTCTTTTTTTTAAAACGAACATGTCGAAACCACTTCGGTAGTCTCCAAACTCAAGCTTGCACATGTATCTTATTTTTCTATCACCTTAAAAACAGCACGAAAATGGGCCCCGTAGGTGCATTAAATGTACTAGTTCTTGTGATGAGACCACATACATATCTCCATGGCCTCCACCCTTTATGATTTCACGAGGGCATATTGGAGTGGCACTTTTATATTCTGAACTTGAGTCGAGGATGACTCTAATTCAAGTGGATAAGGATGATGTGGACATCATATCCTCTGATGAGGACGTGAATGGAAATATTCACACATGGAGGATTCGTACTGCAAAACAGTATAAATTTGCAACAAAAGCTACGACTTCATATGGAATCCAATTTGGGTGTTTAAGTACATTCTGGAAAGCTCATCAAGTCTACTTTTGAATGGATCCAGCCTCACCTTCATATCACATCCGAGTCAGCGGCAATTGTCGTTCCAATTGAGAAGATGCTGCATCACCCCAACTTGAACCGATGGCCTGTGTATCAAGTTGAGCCCATTAGGGGCGCGTCCTAGGGTTTGAGGACGACCCCAGCACCCCCTGGTCATCCTTCACCCTATTTAAAGGTCCCAGCCGCCACCAAAAAGACTTGGATTTTCTTTTGTTATAGTTTAGCTTTTATGCAAACTTTCTGATCTTCAGTTGTGTCCAACGACCACCTGTTAGACAGCTTTGAGAACCTCATATTGTGAGAGATTCCTGGTTTGACACATCTTGTTCTTGCTTGTTCTTCGATTGCTTGCAGGAATTGATCTTCGTCATCAGGTTGATCTTGCTGTTCAGCATGGTCAATAACTATTCGGAGTTGGTTCTGCGATTGCTATGGCGCACACGACCTGTTCGTTTGTAGTCGGATCGTGAGAGTCGACTCCACCAAATCGATAGTTATCACCTCACTGAAAGATCGGGCACTCAGGTCCTATCAAGGGGTATTAGCTTTCCAGGTTGCTCGGTGAGATTTGTCCCATCTCGTTTATTGTTTCATTCATTTTCCAACTGTCCACATAAAAGCCATACAAAAAAATATTGAATCATTCCGCTGTCTTATACCCTTTGAGCCTGTGATCTCTATTTTCAGTAATTTGTGTTGTTAAATTCGTGGTTGTATCATTGTGTCATGTTGCTGGTCTTTGCATTTAATCCATTAGAGTTTCGAGTTCTTGTCACGTTCCTGGCTCATATCTACAATAGAAGGAAGAAATCAATCCAGATCAGAGTTTGTTGCAAATAATAGATTCAGTTACCAGATTTTGGTGTAAAAGAAAACAATCATATCTCCGCGATCTATTGTTTGTTTGGCACATTTTTATACAACCTAGAAAGATATCCGTGGAGAAAAAGAAAAGAGAAGAAAATAAAAGGAAAAAAGAGAGAAGCTGCAAAAAAAAAATCAAAGAATTGAAAAGAAAAACAGAGAGGTGCTGCGTGTTTTAGTTGCTACTGTCCTGAGCCTTTTGTATCATTTGTCGGACTATCTTTGTGTCTAGGCTCGCATCTCTAGCAGGGTTTAGCTTAGGACCAGCACCATACCGTTGTTGAACACTTATTCAACTTTACATTTGCTGATTTGATTGTGCTAATCCTTGCTATAAATTGAAACTGTCTAAGCTCCACAGATTACTACAGTAAAAAAGTTTTGTATCCCTGGCAATCGCTCCACCAATTTTTCAGGTTGATATCTTGGATTGCAAATCACCCCTGCTTGTTTGGTAAGAACATGTAAGAACTTGGTTGAGCAAGCTTGAGGGAAATCGAGTTGGACAAAACCTAGCTCATTGTCAATTTATTTTGCTATTTACTAACCATGATAGGCACAATCAAGAAAAAGGGAGCTGGTGGTTTACACCCTCACCAAGATGTGCAGATGCTTCAACATGAGGTAAAGGATGATATTTTGCAAGTCATCAGTTCGTCAATACCTTTTTTTGCAGGAAAATTTGATCCTCATGCATACATTGATTGAGAACTAAATGTAGATATAGAATTTGATGCACATGACTTGTCTGAAAAGGAAAAAATTTACATTGCCTCGAGTGTTTTGACTGAAAGTGCTTTGCTTGAATGGAAATACATTTGTAGGCACAATAAAGTTCTAGAATCTTGGAAAGACTTCAAATATCATTTTAAAGATGTTTTTATTCCTGCATTTTATGCTGATCATTTGCGTGCTAGATTAGAAAACTTGAAGCAGAATAGTATGACTGTTAAAGAATACTTTCATAACTTTAAGGTTTGTGTCATTTTTTGTGGCTTAGATAAATGCCGAGAAGAAAAAATCAATAGGTTTATGAATGGTCTCAATTCTGTAATCTAAATTTTGCTCATCTCTAAATCTTACTACTCACTCTCACACCTGTATTTGCCTGCTTATAGTGCTGAAAATCAGCTTTTATCGTCTAAAAATATAAGCATGAACAATCACCATCAAAAAATTGTGGAATGTATTGCTGATGTGCCTTTATCACAAGGGAAATGTGATAAAGAAGAGTTGTGTGATACTTTATCTCTTATTAAAACAGCACAACTAGATAGAGAGCACTCTTCTGTTTCTTGTTCTATGCCTAACATCGTGCAGGAGAGTGAGAAAAAGACTAAATAAGACGTTATGCTAGTTGATGAGATAATGGTAATGATGCTTGTGTGCTGCCTACTATATTCCAGGAGAGTAAGAAAAATGAAACACACTGTGAGTCCCTCACCACATTTCAATCCTCTCATGCTGCTTGTGCTGAACTGCAATTGCCCAATGTTCGTCCTAGTGTTCTGCAAAGCTTAGTTGAGTCTCCCAAGACTTATGCTTTGTTTCGTAATGCATATTTGTCCTATGATTGCATCAAGTTGTGTGACCAAGTTTTGTTCATCTCGAAAACCCAACTCGTGTATGGAGTAGAAAAT
Organism: Zoysia japonica; assembly: GCA_001602275.1. NCBI lineage: Eukaryota > Viridiplantae > Streptophyta > Magnoliopsida > Poales > Poaceae > Zoysia > Zoysia japonica. The sequence goes on along the minus strand of BCLF01000033.1, from coordinate 74,033 downwards.
GTTGTTCTTGAGTACACACATGGGGAGAATATGCATTTTTATTACGCTGATTTGAATGATACAAAGTTAGAGCTCATATCTTCTTTAACTTATTTAGGTTATATTGAATTTGATGTTCCTTGTAACCTGAATTATTTAGAGAAGAGATTATTTCAGAATTGCAATTCGCAACATTTTAGCAATTGTGTTTTTTATGCTATTGGCAAATACGATGATATTGGAGATTTCTTAGTATCTAAAATAGTCATTTGTACTAATCTAAAATACCCTTTTGAAATGCAAAAACAGGATCAAACAATAGCATGCACTAACACTACCAATGCTTTGCAAAGTTTCTCTACTTTTGTGATCTATCAACAGGAGCAACTCATGAAGAAGGAGAAGTTACTGTTGTGGCCAAGCTACGTGCTCATACCCTATTCCAACATGACACCAAGAAATTGTTTCGACCACTGGATCAAGCCGAGGACGGCTAGCTGTAAAGAAGGGGAGAATGATGAGATCTTTGTGGCACTACTTGACTGCTTCAGAATACCCCCGTGGCCGCCACCTCTTATGATTTTTTGAGTGCACGGTGGAGTGGCGGTTCTCCAATCTGACCTTGAGTCGAGGACGACTTCAAAAGAAGCGGAGGAAGATGATGAGGTCACATACATACCCCTGTGGCCACCACCTTTTGAGATTTCTACAAGGCACGGTGGCATAGCTGGTTTCGAATCTGTGCTTGAATCGAGGACGACTCCAAATCAAGTGGAAGAGGATAATGAGACCATACATACCTCCATGGCCTCCACCCTTTATGATTTCACGAGGGCATATTGGAGTGGCACTTTTACATTCTGAACTTGAGTCGAGGACGATGTGGACATCATATCCTCTGATGAGGATGTCAATGGAAATATTCACACATGTAGGCTTCGAACTGCAAAACAGTACAAACTTGCAACAAAAGCTATGACTTCATATGGAATCCAATTTAGGTGTTTTAGTACATTCTGGATAGCTCATCAAGTCTACTTTCGAATGGATCCAGCCTTACCTTCATATCACATCCGAGTCAGCGGCAATTGTCATTCCAATTCAGAAGGTGCTGGATCACCCCAACTTGGGCCGATGGCCCGTGTATCAAGTTGAGCCCATTAGAGGCGCGTCCTAGGGTTTGAGGACGACCCAGCACCCCCTGGTCATCCTTCACCCTATTTAAAGGTCTCAGCCGCCACAAAAAAGACTTGGGTTTTCTTTTGTTATAGTTTAGCTTTTATGCAAACTTTCTGATCTTCAGTTGTGTTCAACGACCACCTGTTAGACAGCTTTGAGAACCCCATATTGTCAGAGATTCCTGGTTTGCCATATCTTGTTCTTGCTTGTTCTTCAATTGTTTGCAGGAATTGAATTTCGTGATCAGGTTGATCTTGCTGTCTAGCAAGGTCAATAACCATTCGAAGTTGGTTCTGCGATCGCTAAGGCGCACATGACCTGTTTATTTGTAACTGGATCGTGAGGGTCAACTCCACCAAATCGATAGTAATTACTCACGAAAGATCAGGCCCTCAAGTCCTATCATCGTGCGCTGAAAGTGCATCTTGTTTTTTTGCACAAAACATGTCCAAACCACCCCGGTGGACTCCAATCTCAAGTTTGCGCAGGTATGTTATATTTGATCACCGTCAAAAAACGACACGAAAATTGGCCTCGAAGGTGCATTAAATGCACTCGTTCGTGCACCGAAAGAGCATCTTCTTTTTTCGCTCTGAACACGTTCAAACCACCCCAGTGGACTCAAAACTCAAGTTTGCGCATGTATCTTATGTTTTGGTCACCATAAAAAATGAAGCGAAAACGGGCTGGTAGGGGCATTAAATGCACGGCGCCGAATGTGCGTGTTGTTTTTTCGCACCCAATATGTCCAAACCACCCCAGTGGACTTCAAACTCAAGTTTGCGCATGTATCTTATGTTTTGGTCACTATTAAAAAATATTACGAAAACAGGCCCGTCGGTGCATTAAACGCACTGCTTCGGGCACCAAAAGTGCGTCTTTTTTTCGCACCGAACATGTCCAAACCATCCCCGTGGACTCCAAACTAAGTTTGCGCATGTATCTTATGTTTTGTTCACCATAAAAAATGGAGCGAAAACGGGCTAGTAGGTGTATTAAATGCACCGGTCCGTGCGCCAAAAGTGAGTCTTATTTTTTCGCACCGAACACATCCAAACCACCTCGGTGGACTCCAAACTCAAGTTTGTGCATGTAAATTATGTTTTGGTCACCGTAAAAAAATGGCACGAATACAGACGCCATAGGTGCATTAAATGCTCTGGTTCGTGCGCCGAAAGTGCGTCTTGTTTTTTCGCAAAGAACCTGTCCAAACAACCCCATGGACTCAAAACTAAAATTTGTGCATGTATCTTATGTTTTCTTCACCGTCAAAAAACAGCGCAAAAACGGGCCCCGTTCGTGCATTAAACGCACTCGGTGCGCCGAAAGAACGTCTAGTTTTTCGTACCAAACATGTTCAAACCACCCCAGTGGACTCCAAACTCAAGTTTACGCTTGTATCTTATGTTTTGTCACCATCAAAAAAAGTGTGAAAACGGGCCCATAAATGCATTAAATGCACCGGTTCGTGCACCGAAAGTGCGTCTTGTTTTTTCGCACCGAGTATATCCAAACGACATCGGTGGACTCCAAACTCGAGTTTGCGCTTGTATCTTAGTATGTTTTTGTCACCGTCAAAAAAGGCACAAAAAGGGACCCCGTCGGTGCATTAAATACACTCATTCGTGTGCCGAAAGTGCGTCTTGTTTTTTCGCACCAAACATGTGCAAACCACCTCAGTGGACTCCAAACTCAATTTTACGTATGTATCATATGTTTTGGTCACCATAAAAAACGGCACGAAAACAGGCCCTGCTGGTGCATAAAATGCTCTAGTTCATGCGCCGAAAGTGCGCCTTGTTTTTCGCACCGAACCTGTCCAAACCACCGTTGTAGACTCCAAACTCGAGTTTGCGCGTTGTAACATCCCTCGTGTTTCGAAGCATGAATTCAAATTTGAACCAGAATTCAATTAACCGAAGTCAATAGAAATTCAAATTTGTTTTGAATTTAAAAATTTTCAAAGAAAGCAAGCTCAAGGAAATTCAAAAGTAATATCTAAAACAATTCTTATTTATCAATGATCACAAGGTTCAGAAAGAATAAAAAGATTTTTGTAAAAATTTAAAACCAAAAATGTAAGTCACAAATTATTTTATTTCCTCAAAAATCAGTCATCTGCCTTTTGAATTTTCTAGAATTGAGTCTCCTGCGAATTTGAAGATGCTCCAAAAATGAAAGTTTCTCCTCATGAAATTATATACAACCATGCAAAATTTAAAATTCATCCAAACTGGGGAAGTTGAGTTTTTGCTGCAAAAACAGAAGTTGGCGCTGGAATTCCCGAAAATCAGAAAAATGAAAAAGGGGACGGACCCCATTTGTCAGTGCCCAGCCTTCTCCTCCTTCCTCCAGCCGCCAGCGCATACCGCGCGCGGCGCACATGCACAGTGGCTACATCACCGGGCGCCCAGACACAGCCCAGCTTGCGCTCTCTCCCTCCCTCACTTTCTTATCCCCGGCTCTCGTCCTCTCCCTCACTCTCTCTCTTTCACTCTCTCGGCCGCCCCCATCGCCGTTGTGGGCGAGCACCTCCGAAGCAGCCCTGGCCCCTCCATCCTTGTGAGCAGCTGCACCCCTTCGTGCTCTAGCTGACCACAAGCTCACCTCCACTCTCCCTCCTCCAATCCCCAAAGTGCTAGCGTCGAATTTCGGAGTTTTCCGAAAGCTCGAGCTTCGGAGCCGCCAGCGCCTTCCTTCCAAATCGAGCCCTCTCCGGTGAGCCTCGGCCCGATTCAACTCGACCACACATCCTCCACCTCTTACCGCTCCTTTGGCCGAGCTTCCTGTGAGAAGTTGTGGGCTGATTGTGCAGGAATCGCAAGTTTTTTCGACCACCACCATTAGAGCACGAGGACCTCGCCGTCGACAACCCACTTCCGGCCATCTTCGTCGACGGCACCCTCCGTGCCCTCCATCTCAGTCCATTCGTGAAGCTCTACAGCATTTTTTCCTGATTTTCCGTTGAACGGAGCGCCGTCCAGAACGTGCCGAGCTTCGCGCCGCGCCGTCTGCCGACGTTGAGCTACTTCTGGTGAGCACCCACCCACGATGACCCCTCCTCCGGGTTTCTCTCGAAGCGGTGACACCTCGGGCAACCGAGCGCGCATCCCGAGGGGCAAGCCGCCGGCCGTCGCCTCTGGCGAGGTGTCATGGCCGCCCACCGCGAGCTGGACATCGCCCAGCCGCTGGGATCGGCTGCGGCTGGCCGATCCCATGCGTCGGAGTCCTGTGGCCCACTGTGCGGTCGCGATCTCCAGCCACCACGTGGCCCTGTGGGCCCGGACATCTTATCTAATCCGAAAAATTTTTTATTATTGCGTAGAAATTCAATAAAACTTGTAAAATTCCCAGGAACTTCATACTAGCTCGGAAAAATATGAAACCAATTTTGTTAGACTTCTAAATTGATAAAATATTTATTAAAAATAATAAATAAAAATAATTAATTGTTTTAGTACTTATTAATTATAGAAATTGGTTAATGCATGTTTAATTCTTAATTAATTATGTGTGCATTTTAAATTATCAAACAAATTCCTAATTGTCTCTTAAGGTATTAAATCACATTATAAAAATGTTTAGGGCTTAATTTCTTCAGTAATTATTTTTATAATTAATTTATCTCTGTTTTCTAGTAATTAATTCATATTAATGAGAATATTTGCTAATAATTAACCAAATTTGGTTCTAAATTTTATTTAATGAATCTTGATCACTTAAAATTGGTTAGAGTCCAGAAAACATTATTGAGTAGTATTAAATTAGTTTGTCTAACCAAATTAAGTGAATTGCTTTAGTAATTAACTAAATTATTTATACTTAATTTGGTAATATTACTCAAGGTAGTTAATTAAATGCTACTGATATTTTTACTTTACTGGTTTAAAATGATTAACTACCTAAAAATTTAGTATCCACTCCCTTTAGTAATGGGAAAGGTTACAAATAAAATTGTTTTGCTGTTTGTTTTTGTCATGTCATTGCATAGCATGCATTTTCTTATTGTCGTTGTTTCATTGTTTAGCGAACAACATACTCGAGAGTGACGTGGGTGCTCCAGAGGGTGAAGCACCTGTGGGTAGTTTTGCTGAGGAGACTTCAACATCGCAAGGCAAGCATCATACATGTTTATCCTTATTTTATATAAATTATGAAATGAATTAGTGTTTTATTATTGCATTTGTCGGGCAATAGGATAAGTGAGGTTATGTTGGAATCTAATTATTACCCCCTCCTTGGTGTCTTAGGTTTATAGATTGGGTTGGTATTTTTTAGATCCGGTGTGTCTTGCTTAGCCATGCTTAAACTGGTAGAAGTCGAATCGGTGGAAGGTCACCACCTTTTCGCAGGTATAGGATCTTTATTCAACTTGTTACTCATATGGTTAGTCTAAACTTGAGAATGATGAATTAGAGACCGGACAGGGAAGTATAGGTTTGCAGCAGGAAAGGAGTCCTGTATGCGGTAGCCCTGTCTGTGTCGGTTAAGGACTGGCCGTTGTTAATTGTTGGCCTAAGCACTTTTTGTTCATACCACATGTCGAATATAATGGTAAGACAAGATGAATATCTCATTTGCATACCAACGTTTGGCCCATGACAGCATGTCTTGACTGACACGCACGAGTGACCGCTGGGCTCCCACGAGACACAGGACCGGTCCTCCCTGACATGTCGATTGTCCAACCGTTCGAGAATGGATGAGAGAAAGGTTGACATGAGTACTCTCTTATGCAACGTCATGAGTTGCATAAGCTGGATGGTCCTCAAGTCGTGTGGGTACAGTTGAACTCCCATGGAGGGTGTATAATCGGTTCGAATCGCCGCGGTCTCGGTTATGACCAAGCTTGGTGTCCATTGATTTTCATCGTAGTTAACAACTTCACTTCTTTAATCACTGATAGTAATGTTGTGAGATATATTGGAGATGTATTGTTGACACATCTCTTATTACAATTTTATATAATTATTTAATTGCTTGGGTTTAGTAGTTAGTTGCCCATGAGTCTTTACTTTATACTTCGCTTTTAAATTATTAATATCTACTTCTTTTTCGCAATTAAGCCTTATTGCATTATTATTCTTGCTAATGCCTCATTCATGATCCTTAGAGTCGGGATGTACGTCCTATGAGTAAGTCTTGCTGAGTACCTTCGTACTCACGTTTGCAATGTTGAAGTTTTTGCAGGTGAGGATGAAATGGTTTTTGTCTATTTCTTCCCTGCCGATGCTGGTGAAGGGGATGAGTTGTGTTATTCCTTTGCATGACGGTGGGCTGAGCACACTGTCTTTCGGTTTGTTTTAAAATGTTTTCCGCTACGTAGTACTCACCATCATGTTAGAACCCAAATAAAAACTTAGTACTTTGTTTAATTATGTCCTTGGGAGTTTGAGAGCTAAAACTTCAACCCTGCTGCTCTCATTCTCGTTCTAGTTATGAACTTTTGCTTAAGGTTTGTAATAACTTATATATGTTTGTGAGATCCTTATGTGATGTGTTCAACGTTGAATACCGATATGTTATTGTCCTGGGCAGTGTTTGGGAAGCATATCGGCGGACTACCGAGGTTGATTTCTTGTTAGTTGAATGGAGCTTGAGTTTGGTTTGAATATCAAGCTAATTCGATTAATTGGAACTCAACTAGGACGGTTCCTCACACACATGTATCTTATGTTTTCTTCATCGTCAAGAAATGGCGCGAAAACGGTCCTCGTAGGTGCATTAAATGCACTCATTCGTGCCCCGATAGAGCGTCTTGTTTTTTCGCACCAACCTGTCCAAACCACCCTTGTGGACTCCAAACTCAAGTTTGCGCATGTATCCTATGTTTTCTTCGCCATCAAATAACGACGCGAAAACGGGCCCCGTAGATGCATTAAATGCACTTACTCGTGCCCCGAAAGAGCGTCTTGTTTTTTCGCACCAAACATGTCAAAACTACCCTGGTGGACTCCAAACCCAAGTTTATGCATGTATTTTATGTTTTCTTCACCGTCCAAAAACGGCGCAAAAATGGACCCCACAGGTGTAATAAATGCTGTGGTTCGTGCGTCGAAAGTGCGCCTTGTTTTTTGCACCAAAAATGTACAAACCACCTAGGTGGACTCCAAACTCAAGTTTGCGCAGGTATGTTATGTTTTGGTCAACATAAAAAAAGGGCACTAAAGCGGGCCCCGTAGGTGCATTAAATGCTCTGGTTTGTGCGTCAAAAGTGCATCTTGTATTTTTGGACCGAACTTGTCCAAACCACCCCGGTGGACTCGAAAATAAAGTTTGCGCATGTATCTTATGGTTTCTACACCGTCAAAAAAGATAAAAACGGGCCCTGTAGGTGCATTAAATGCACTCGTTCGTGTGCTGAAAGAGTGTCTTGTTTTTTCACACCGAAAATGTTGCGCACCGGAAATGTCGAAACCACCCCCGTGGACTCCAAACTCAAATTTGCCCATGTAACTTATGTTTTGGTCATCGTCAAAAAACAGCGCAAAAAGAGGCCTCAAAGCTGCATTAAATGCACCGGTTCGTGCATCGATAGTGCGTAAGTCCAAATCACCTTGGTGGACTCCAAACTCAAGTTTGCGTATGTATCTTATGTTTTGGTCACCGTCTAAAAATAGCAAGAAAACAAACCGCGTTGGTGCATCAAATACTCTGGTTTGTGCGTCGAAAGTGTGTGTTGTTTTTTCACACCGAACGTGTACAAACCACTCCGGTGGACTGCAATCTCAAGTTTACACATGTATCTTTTGTTTTGGTCACCGTCAAAAAACGGTGCGAAAACGAGCACCGTAGGTGCAATAAATGCACCCATCGTTCGCCAGAAGAGCTTCTTGCTTTTTCGTAGCAAACATGTCCAAACCACCCCGGTGGACTCCAAACTCAAGTTTGCGCATGTATCTTATATTTTGGTCACCTTAAAAAAGGGCACGAAAGCGGACCCCGTAGGTGCATTAAATGCTCTGGTTCGTGTCAAAAGTGTGTCTTGGTTTTTCGCACCGGCATGTCCAAACCACCCCAAAACTAAAGTTTGCGCATGTACCTTATGTTTTGATCACTGTCAAAAAATGGCATGAAAACGGGTCCCGTAGGTGCATTAAATGCTCTGCTTCGTACGTCAAAAGTGCGTTTCGTTTTTTCGCACCGACCCTGTCCAAATCACCCCGGTGGACTCCAAACTAAAGTTTGCGCATGTATCTTATGTTTTGCTCACCGTAAAAAATCGGCCTGAAAACGAGCCCGTAGGTGCATTAAATGTACCGGTTTGTGCGCTGAAAGGGCACATTTTTTTCGCACCGAACATGTGCAAACCACTCCGATGGATTTCAAACTCAAGTTTGCACATGTATCTTATTTTCTATCACCATAGAAAACCACAAAAACGGGCCCCGTAGGTGCATTAAATGTACTGTTTCGTGCGCTGAAAGTGCATCTAGTTTTGTTCGCACCGAACATGTCCAAACCACTCCGGTGGACTCCAATCTCAAGTTTGCGCATGTATCTTATATTTGGCCACCGTCAAAAAAGGCTCGAATGCGGACCTCGGAGTGCATTAAATGCACTCGTTTGTGCACCGAAAGAGCTTCTTGTTTTTTCGCACTGAACATGTCCAAACCAGCCCAGTGGACTCAAAACTCATGTTTGCGCATGAATCTTATGTTTTGGTCACCATAAAAAAATGAAGCGAAAACAGGCCTCGTAGGTGCATTAAATGCACCAGTTCGTGCGCAGAAAGTGCGTCTTGCTCTTTTATGTCCAAACCATGATGAGGATATCACTTCCACAGACACAACCAAACCAATTGCACAAGAAGGACCCATGACACGAGCTCGAGCGCGTCAACTTAATTATCAGGTCAAGTCATTTCTCACTGTCTATAGTAGTTCTTCTCAGAATGGGGTACTACTAAATCCTTGTGATGATTTTGTTATGATTAGGAACATGGGAGGAGCACCAGGACCATAAAGCAGGATCGGACCATCAATCAGGGCTAGATTGTTTCGGTCATAACTTTTCACTCCGGATGTTGTTGAAGGCAAATGAGTACTCATAGGAAAGATCTCAAAGTCTACTTTCCGATGGGTCCAACCTCAGCTTCAAACTCCTCCAGACGTGATCAGAATCGTCGGAAAGGCGTTCGGACCTTCAGTCATGGGCTGAGGCCCATTGTATCCAGTTTAGCCCATTAGGGGCCCTCTCTAAATTAGGGTTTGAGTCCCCCCACGCCTCTAGGACGTCTTCCCACTATATAAACCTGTGGCAGCCGTTATTTGAGGGTGGATTTTGTTCAGATGCAAGTTTAGCCTTAGCTACTTACTTGTAAACGCGTGTGTCGACGAGACCACCCGATTTGTTTGATTTAGAACCCCAATTTCGTGATTATATCCAGATCTGTGAGTTGTCTACCTGTTCATCTT
>BCLF01000033.1:45802-58172 GCA_001602275.1 Zoysia japonica | reverse complement strand
AGGGTGGGTTTTGTTCAGATGCAAGTTTAGCTTTAGCTACTTCCTTGTAAACGCGTGTGTCGACGAGACCACCCGATTTGCTTGATTCAGAACCCCACTTTCGTGATTATATCCAGATCTGTGAGTTGTCTACCTGTTCATCTTGTTCTTGCTTGTTCTCGATTGCTCGCAGGTTCAGGGTTGTTCTTGGCACAGCAAGGACAACAACAAATCGGAACCGGTGTACCTGTTGCTAAGGCGCAGCAACCCTGTTGGTTGTTGTAGTCGGACAGCCAACGTCGAATCCACCCCAAATCGAAGCTATCCTTCTCTCATCGAAAGATCGGGATCAGCCCCTGCCATACCAAATCACCCCGGTGGACTTCAATCTCAAGTTTCCGCATGTATCTTATGTTTCTATCACCATAAAAAAAGCATGAAACCGGGCCCCGTAGGTGCATTAAATATACTGGTTCGTGGGCTGAAAGTGCATCTTGTTTTTTTTTACTGAACATATCCAAACCACCCTGGTAGACTCCAATTTCAAGTTTGCGCATGTATTTTATATTTGCTCACCGTCAAAAAAGGCAAGAAAACGGGCCTCGGAGGTGCATTAAATGCACTCATTCGTGCACCGAAAGGGCGTCTTGTTTTTTCGCACCGAACATGTCCAAGCCACCTTGATGGACTCAAAACTCATGTTTGCGCATGTATCTTATTTTTTTGTCACCATAAAAAAATAGAGTAAAAACTGGCCCGTAGGTGCATTAAAAGCACCAGTTCGTGCGCCGAAAGTGCGTCTTGTTTTTTCGCCCTGGACATGTCTAAACCGCCCCGGTGCACTTCAAACTCAAGTTTGCGCATGTACTTATGTTTTGGTCAACATAAAAAAAGGGCACGAAAATAGATCCCCTAGGTGCATTAAATGCATTGGTTCGTGTGCCGAAAATGCGTCTTGTTTTTTTCGCACCGAAGGTGTCCAAACTACCTCCGTGGACACCAAACTCAAGTTTCCATATCTATCTTTTGTTTTGGTCACCGTCAAAAACAGTGCAAAAGCGGGCCTTGTAGGTGCATTAAATACTCTGGTTTGTGCGCCGAAAGTGCGACTTGTTTTTTCGCGCCGAACATGTCCATACCATCCCGGTGGACATCAAACTCAAGTTTGCGCATGTATCTTATGTTTTGGTCACCGTAAAAAAAGGGCACGAAAATTGACCCCGTAGGTGCATTAAATGCACTCGTTCGTGCACTGAAAGAGCGTCTTGCTTTTTCACACCGAATATGATCAAACCACCCCGGTGGACTCCAAACTTAAGTTTACGCATGTATCTTATGTTTTCTTCAGCATAAAAAAAGGCGCGAAAACAGACCCCATTGGTACATTAAATGCACTGCTTCGTGCACCAGAAGTGCGTCTTGTTTTTTCACACTGAACATGTGCAAACCACCGCGGTGGACTCTAAACTCAAGTTTGCGCATGTATCTTATGTTTTGGTCATCGTCAAAAAACAGCGCCAAAACAGGCCCTGTAGGTGCATTAAATGTTCCGGTTCGTGCACCAAAAGTGCATCTTTTTTTCACCGAACATGTCCAAATCACCCTGGTGGTCTCCAAGCTCAAGCTTGAGCTTGTATTTTATGTTTTGGTCAGCATAAAAAAATGGTGCGAATACGGGCCTCGTAGTTTCATTAAATGCACCGCTTCGTGCGACGAAAATGATGAGATTATAAGGATCTTTAAGCCACCAAATGATTGCGTTCAAATACCCTCGTCGCCTCCACTTTTTAATGCAGGTTTCAAGGCATGGTGGAGTCGATGTCCAGACAATGAACTTGGGTCGAGGACGACTCCAAAACAAGAAGGAGAGGATGATGAGGACATCACTCCTTTAGATACACAATGAACTCGGGCTCCTGGAGCAGCCTGCACTAAAATGAATGCCCCGGTTTCATACGAGCTCCGTTTTGGACATTCTAGATATGGTTGCAAAGCTAACAAGATATCCTTTCCAGCTGAACCAGCATCATCTCTAAATTCGATCGAAATCAGTGGGAATCGTTAAAACAATATGATGTCCAGAAATTGCCTGGGTGCTGCGACACTATCTTTTGGCTTTAGGGCTTTGTATCTTTTCTAGGCCCATTAGTATTAGGATTTGCCCCTAAGGTCGACCTAAACTCTATAAATTCAGTAGCCGCTGTCAAGAGATAGGTTTTGATTAGTTTTCTCCTGTTTCCAAACAGTTTCGCCGTTTGACGGCTTGTTGGTTATCCAACTTCGTGATTCAATCCAGATTGCGCAAGCGAGTTGCGTTCTTCCTTATTCTTGCTTGTGTTCTTCGATTCGCAGGAAGAGATTAGCCTTCGTGGCGTGGTCAATTGTGTGCGTACAGTGGACAACCAAAGGAGAAGTGGTGCTGCGATTGCAGGGTTCGAATCGTGTTGATTTGAGGCCGGATCGATTGTGTATTGTCTCTCTGGCAAATCGAGAGTTATCACAATCTGACGGAAGATCGGGAACCACGTACACATCAAGTGGTATCAAAGCTTCAGGTATACCATCAGGTTCACATCTATCCTTGTTTATTTTGCATTCATCTTATTGTCCACAGAAAAGTCACAACAAAAAAATTAGTAGATCGTCAGGTGTTCCCCTGTCCATGCCGTGTTTAGCCTTTGCATAATTTTATTTCAGAGTCCGTAGTGTTGAGTTTGTGTCCTTAGTTTGAGTTTTGGTTGCTGGATATCGTGATCTTTTTGTATCCAGGTGTTTTCCTTCATCGTTCATCCACATCGTGTGCAGATCTGTTATCGTGTTACATCTGTTAATTGTTTCTTTTGCATTGAAAATTTATCCCACCCACCCGCCCACTCATATTTTGATCACAACCACATCCACGCTTCATATATTCACATCTCCATATTTATTCGCTGCTCAATCATCCATAAAAATGTTCACAAAATTCGCATCCAATTTGAAATCCGAATCTGTTTTCAGCCTTTCAAACAAATCTAATTCGAAGATCCATCATAAAAGTAGTCATAACTTTTGTTTCTATGCTCCAAATTAGACATATAAGTACTTTTTGGATATCTACCGAAAATTTCACATCCTCTCACAATCCTAGATTCAACAAATTCATAACAGAAGTTTCTGTTTTCACGCTCCAAAGTTTCAGCACATATTTAACAGAAATTCGAGATTTTGTCCAGACCACATCTTTTATCATATAGATATGAAATTTGGTCGTGTATCATCTTTTATGCTTCTGGTTCAGAGAAAATATCCAAAAAATAAAATAAAAATAAAAAAAATTTGAAGACCAAGAAGCCGAGAATTAACCTGCGCTGATTTTTCAAGTACTGAATAGTTTGCAGATTTCTGGAGCCTTATCATTTGTCTTGTTGCTGCCCTTTGATATCTTCACTCATATTCTTGTAACATCTGGAAGTTTTTTATAAGATTGGACTAGCAACTAGAACATAACACTTAGAACACTTATTCAATATTACTATCTGTTATAGAATTGTGTTCCACTAATCATTATTTCAGCCCTTCAAACTCCACATATATACCTCAGATGAGCACTGTATTTGACCCTGTAATTGTGGAATAATGACTCCCTGGTTTTTCCTGCCACTGGTTGCACCATCCTTTGCTTTGCTTTAGTAAGAATCTTACAAGAGCTCGGTAAGATGTTTTTTTTTGCAGAATTTTCACCACCCACTCATTGTAGTTGCAGGAATAATATTTTTTGCTAGCCATATGTTATATTCTAACCATGACAGGAAGAAAAGGAGGTGAATACAATAATATTGCGACAAACTTTGCGAGATGTTGCACATAATCAAAAGACGCATAAGTTTCAGACTATTGCTACATCATGTCATTCCACGAGTACCTATATTCTTTCATCTCTTTCTTTATATGATGGTTTAGATTGTACTAAATATATTGTTTGGGAAAATGATATGGATATTCTATTTTGACAATGCCATATGAGTGAAAGGAGAAAGCTTTTGAATGTTGGTCATGCATTAGTTGATCAAGCTTTAACTTTGTGGCAACATTTCTATATAACAAAAAAATATCCTCTGACATGGAGTGATGCTAAAATTTTTATGAGAAAATTTTTTGTTGATACATCTTTGAAATCTATGTCTAGTTGTGATGAACACTCTTTGGAGTTTTCTACTGCACCTTCTATTGCATCTAACATTTTACAGAAAATTGAGATCAAACAAGAAGATGAAAGTGATACATACAAAGAGAAAGAAGAGATATACAATGTTCCATGCATAGCCCAAGATAAGATCGATGATAACACGCCAAAAGGTATTGCTAAAAATGAGAAAAAACTTATTGAATATCGATCTACAAAAGGTGATAATATTTTTATTGTGTTGAAATTTCGTGTCTATCCTACTTTTATAAAGAAACCGCTAATATCACGTTTTATCCATTTATCTTTGTCACTGTTTGATTTGCCCACTAGTTCTTGTGACAAGGAAAGGTTGTGTGCTTTTATTTCTATTCTTCCTATGCAACAACAAGTGAATGAATTTGAAACTCCTAATTTTTATCCATTCACTAGTGCAAAAATTAAATATTTCACGCCCATTACATGTAAAAATGATTAGCTGAAATTGCTATCTTTTCCAAACACTGTGGGTTATATTGAATAGGATTCTTTTCGTGACCTTGCTATAGTAGAGAGGATGATATTTTTGATACCTGAATTGCCTTTGTTTACTAGAACTAATTTTTATGTTATAGACAATTATGATTCTAGAGGTGTCTTTATGGTGCATAGAGTTTATATTTGCTCAAATTTAAAGTCCTCTTGCACGATGAAAATAAATGACAAACTAGATATGGAAATACAAAATGTCATGCTATGTCATATTTACCTAGTTTTTCTGAGACAACACACTTTATGGCTTCTCAGAAGAATGATCTCGCTGATTTTTGTGATAAAAATACTTTACGTGATGCTTTAGTGTGCAAAGATGCCATGTTTGCATCTTGTGATCTTTCTAGCTATTTGTGCGCTCCTATTACTAACTATTTACTGAAGTATCATGATACTCAAGAGAGAAAGCCGAGGATGGCTTTCCTTCAAAAAGGGGAGAATGATGAGATTATAAGGATCTTTGAGCCACCAAATGATTGCATTCAAATACCCTTGTGGCCTCCACCTTTTTATGCAGGTTCCAGGGCATGGTGGAGTCGAGGTCCAGACAATGAACTTGAGTCGAGGACGACTCCAAAACAAGAAGGAGAGGATGATAAGGACATCACTCCGTTAGATACACATAAGAGTACTCAAAGTAGTATTGATGAAACTCACCCATGACAGTTGAGATTAGAGGTGTGCTCGTTCCAAAACACATGTCTTCCATCCTTTGAGAAAAGATTACTACCTAATAACTTTATTATGATTAAGAATATTGGAGAGAGTCAAACAAAGCATGAACAAGGACTTGGAGATGCTCAAGATCAGAACCGCACGTTCGACCCCGGAGGAGATCCAAACAACTCGGGTTCGACTCTGACTCGGGCTCTCGGAGCAGCCTGCACTAAAACAGATGCTCCGGTCTCATACGAGCTCCGTTTTGGACGTTCTAGATATGGTTGGAAAGCTAACAAGATAACCTTTCCAACTGAACAAGCCACATCTCCAAATTCGACAGCAGTCAGTGGAAATCATTAAAATAATATGACATCCAGAAACTGCTCGGGTGCTGCGACACTATATTTTGGCCTTTGGGCCTTTTATCTTTTCTAGGCCCATTAGTATTAGGGTTTGTCCCTAAGGTCGACCTAAACTCTATAAATTAGTAGCCACCGTCATTAGAGATTAGTTTTGATTAGTTTTCTCCTTTTTCCAAACACTTTCGCCGTTTGACGGCTTGTTGGTATATCCAACTTCGTGATTCAATCCAGATTTCGCAAGTGAGTTGCGTTCTTCCATGTTCTTGCTTGTGTTCTTCGATTCGTAGGCAGGGATTAGCCTTCTTGGCGAGGTCAATCGTGTGCGCACGGTTGATAACCAGAAGAGAAGTGGTGCTGCGATTGCGGGGTTCGAATCATGTTGATTTGAGGTCGAATTGATTCTGTGCCACCTCTCCGTCAAATCGAGAGTTATCACGACCTGACGGAAGATCAAGAACCACGTAGACATCAGAAAGTACGTCTTATTTTTTCGCACCGAACAAGTCCAAACTACCTCAGTGGACTCCAAACTCAAGTTTGCGCATGTATCCAATGTTTTGGTCAGCGTAAAAAAAGGGCAAAAAAAACAAGCCATGTAGGTGCATTAAATGATCTGGTTCATGCCCCGAAAGTGCGTCTTGTTTTTTCACACCGAACATGTCGAAGCCACATCGGTAGACTCCAAACTCAAGTTTACACGTGTATCTTAAGTTTTTGTCACCGTCCAAAAAGGCGCGAAAACGGGCCCTGTGGGTGCAATAAATGCACTCGTCGTGCGCCGAAAGAGCCTCTTGTTTTTTCGAACCGAACATGTCGAAACCACCCCGGTGGACTCCAAACTCAAGTTTGGGCATATATCTTATGTTTTGGTCACCTTAAAAAATGCCATGAACGCGGGCCCCGTAGGTGCATTAAATACTCTGGTTCGTGCGCCAAAAATGCACCTTGTTTTTTCGCACCAGACATGTCCAAACCACCTCGGTGGACTGCAAAACTAAAGTTTACGCATATACCTTATGTTTTGATCACCGTCAAAAAATGGCACGAAAACTGGCCCCGTAGGTGCATTAAATACTCTGCTTCGTGCGTCGAAAGTGTGTCTTGTTTTTTCGCACCGAACATGTCCAATCCACCCCTGTGGACTCCAAATTCAAGTTTGCGCATGTATCTTATGATTTGGTCACCGTCCAAAAAGGTGCGAAAACGAGCCCCGTTGGTGCATTAAATGCACTGGTTCGTGCGCCGACAGTGCATCTTTTTTTCGCATCGAACACGTGCGAACCACCCCGATAGATTTCAAACTCAAGTTTGCACATGTATCTTATGTTTCTATCACCATAAAAAAAGCACTTAACCGGGAACCCGTATGTCCATTAAATATACTGGTTTGTGCGCTGAAATGGCATCCTGTTTTTTCATACTGAACATGTCCAAACCACCCAGGTAGACTCCAATCTCAAGTTTGCGCATGTATCTTATATTTAGTCACCATAAAAAAGGGCATGAAAACGGGCCTCGGAGGTGCATTAAATGCACTCGTTCGTGCACCGAAAGTGTGTCTTGTTTTTTCGCACCGAACATGTCCAAACTACCCCGGTGGACTCAAAACTCATGTTTGCATATGTATCTTATGTTTTGGTCACTATCAAAAAACGGCAAGAAAACGAGCCGCGTAGGTGCATTAAATGCACCATTTCGTGCGCCGAAAGTGCCTCTTGTTTTCTGGCCCTCAACATGTCCAAACCACCCCGGTGGACTC
Source organism: Zoysia japonica (assembly GCA_001602275.1). Taxonomy (NCBI): domain Eukaryota; kingdom Viridiplantae; phylum Streptophyta; class Magnoliopsida; order Poales; family Poaceae; genus Zoysia; species Zoysia japonica. The sequence goes on along the minus strand of BCLF01000033.1, from coordinate 50,716 downwards.
CAAACTCAAGTTTGCGCATGTACTTATGTTTTGGTCAACATCAAAATACGGCACGAAAACAGATCCCACATGTGCATTAAATGCACGGATTCATGCGCCGAAACTGCGTCTTTTTTCGCACCGAACATGTCCAAACCACCACGTTGGACACCATACTCAAGTTTGCATATGTATCTTATTTTTTCCGTCACCGTCAAAAACGGCGCAAAAGCGGGTCTTGTAGGTGCATTAAATATTTTGGTTCGTGCACCGAAAGTGCGTCTTGTTTTTTCGCACCGAACCTGTCCATACCACCCCGGTGGACATCAAACTTATGTCTGCGCATGTATCTTATGTTTTGGTCACCGTCAAAAAACGGCATGAAAATTGACCCCACGGGTGCATTAAAAGCACTCGTTCGTGCGCTACAAGAGCGTCTTGTTTTTTCGCACCGGACCTGTTCAAACCACCCCGGTGGACTCCAAACTTAAGTTTATGTGTGTATCTTATGTTTCTTCACAATCAGAAAAGGCGCGAAAACGGGCACCATAGGTGCATTAAATGCACTACTTCGTGAACCGAAAGTGCGTCTTGTTTTTTCACACCGAACATGTCCAAACCATCCCGGTGGACTCCAAACTCAAGTTTGCGCATGTATTTTATGTTTTGGTCACCGTCAAAAACAACGTCAAAATGGGCCCCGTAGGTGCATTAAATGCTCTGGTTCGTGCGCCAAAAGTGTCTTTTTTCGCACTGAACATGTCCAAACCACCCCGGTGGTATCCAAGATCAAGCTTGTGCATATATTTTATGTTTTGGTCAGCATAAAAAAAATGAAGCGAATACGGGACCCGTAGGCGCATTAAATGCACCAGTTCGTGCGATGAAAGTGCGTCTTGTTTTTTCTCACCGAACAAGTCCAAACCAGTCCGGTGGACTCCAAACTCAAGTTTGCACCTCTATCTTATATTTTGGTCACTATCAAAAAACGGCAAGAAAACGAGCCGCGTAGGTGCATTAAATGCTCAGGTTCGTGCGTCGAAAGTGCGTCTTGTTTTTTTGCACCGAGCATGTCAAAACCACTCCGGTGGACTCGAAACTCAAGTTTACACATGTATCTTATGTTTTTGTCACTGTCCAAAAAGGCGCGAAAACGGGTCCCATGGGTGCCATAAATGCACACGTCGTGCGCCGGAAGAGCCTCTTGTTTTTTCGAGCCGAACATGTGCAAACCACTCCAGTGGACTCCAAACTCAAGTTTGCGCATATATCTTATGTTTTGGTCACCTTAAAAAATGGCACGAAAGCGGACCCCGTAGGTGCATTAAATACTGTGGTTTGTGCGCCAAAAGTGCGTCTTGTTGTTTAGAACCGAACATGTCCAAACCACCCCGATGGACTGCAAACTAAAGTTTGCGCATGTACCTTATGTTTTGATCATTGTCATAAAATGGCGCGAAAACGGGCCCCGTAGGTGCTTTAAATGCTCTGCTACGTGCGTCGAAAGTGCATCTTGTTTTTTCGCTCCGAACATGTCCAATCCACCTCTGTGGACTCCAAACTCATGTTTGCGCATGTATCTTATGATTTGGTCACCGTCCAAAAACGACACGAAATCTCCTCCTCCAAAGAGTGTTCATCACAACTAGACATAGATTTCAAAGATATATCAACAAAAAATTTTCTCATAAAAATTTTAGCATCACTTCATGTCAGAGGATATTTTTTTGTTATATAGAAATGTTGCCCCAAAGTTAAAGCATGATCAAATAATGCATGACCAACATTCAATATCTTTCTCCTTTCACTCATACGGCATTGTCCAAATAGATTATGTATATCATTTTTCCAAACAATATATTTAGTAGAATCTAAACCATCATATAAAGGAAGAGATGAAAAAATATAGTTACTCATGGAAGGACATGATGTAGAAATGGTCTGAAACTTATGCGTCTTTTGATTATGTGGAACATCTCTTTGCGGTAGATTACATCTCGCAAAGTTTGTCGCAATATTATTGTATTCACCTCCTTTTCTTCCTGTCATGGTTTGAAAATAGCATATGGATAGCAAAAATATTATTCCTACGACTACAGTGAGTGGGTGGCGACAATTCCGCAAAAGAAAACGCCTTATCGAGCTCTTGCAAGATTTTTACCAAAGTAAAGCAAAGGATGTTGCAACCAGTGGCAAGAAAAACCAAGGAGTCGTAATTCCACAATTACAGGGTCAAATACAGTGCTTATCCGAGGTATATATGTGGAGCTTGGAGGGCAGAAATAATGATTAGTGAAACATAATTCTATAACAGATAGCAATATTGAATAAGTGTTCTAAGTATTATGTTCTAGTTGCTAGCCCAATCTTATAAAAAAATTTCAAATGTTACAAGAATATGAATGAAGGTATCAAAGGGCAGCAACAACAAAAATGATAAGACTCCAGAAATCAGAAAATTTTCAGCACTTGAAAATTCAGCAAAGGTTAGTTCCCGGCTTCTTGGTCTATAAATTTTTTTATTTTTCAGATATTTTTCTCTGAACCAGAAGTACAAAAGATGATACACGACCAAATTTTAGATCAATATGATAATAGATGTGGCCTGAAGAAAATCTCGAATTTCAGTTAAATATGTGCTGAAAATTAAGAGCGTGAAAACAGACACTTCTGTTATTAGTTTAGTGAATCTAGGAACCTGGGAGGATGGGAAATTTTTTGTAGATATCCAAAAAGTACTTATATGTCTAATTTGGAGTACAGAAACAAAAGTTGTGACTATTTTAATGATGGATCTTCGAATCAAATTTGTTTGAAAGGCTGAAATCAGATTCGGATTTCAAATTGGGTGCGAATTTTGTGGATGTTTTTGTAGATGATTGAGCAGCGGATAAATTTGGACATGTGGATATATGAAGCGTGGATCTGGTTGTGATCGAAATGTGGGTGGGTGGGTGGAATAAATTTTCAATGCAAAAGAAACAATTAACAGATGTGACACGATAACAGATCTGAACAAGATGTGGATGAACGATGAAGAAAAACACCTGGATACAAAAAGATCACGGAATCCCGCACCCAAAACACTACAGACTCTGATATAAAATTATGCAAAAGCGAAACACGGCTTGGACAGAGGAACACCTAATGATCTACTAATTTTTTTGTCTTGCGGCTTTTCTGTGGACGATAGGATGAATGCAAAATAAACAAGGATAGATGTGAACCTGACGGTATACCTGAAGCTCTGATTACCACTTGATGAGGTAGGTGGTTCCTGACCTGCCGTCAGGTCGTGATAACTCTCGATTTGACGGAGATGCGACACACAATCGATCCAGTCTCAAATCAACACGATTCGAACCTCGCAATCGCAGCACCACTTCTCCTCTGGTTATTAACTGTGCGCACACGATTGACCTCGCCAAGAAGGCTAATCCCTGCCTGCGAATCCAAGAACACAAACAAGAACAAGGAAGAACGCAACTCAATTATGAAATCTGAATTAAATTACAAAGTTGGATAACCAACAAGCCGTCAAATGGCGAAACTGTTTCATAACAGAAGAAAACTAATCAAAAACTATTTCTAATGACGACGACTACTGAATTTATAGAGTTTAGGTCGACCTTACGGGCAAACCCTAATATTAATGGGCCTAGAAAAGATACAAGGCCCAAAGGCCAAAAGATAGTGTTGCAGCACTCGGGCAGTTTCTGGACGTCATCTTGTTTCAACGATTTCCGCTAAATCCGATCGAATTTAGAGATGAGACTGGTGCCATTGGAAAGGTTATCTTGTTAGCTTTCCAACAGCATCTAGAACATCCAAAACGGAGCTTGTATGAGACTGGGGCATCTGTTTTTGTGTAGACTACTCTTGGAGCCCGAGTCAGACTCGAGTCATAGTTTTTTTTTATCTCCTCCGGGGTCGAACATGCGGTTCTGATCTTGAGCATCTCCAAGTCCTTCTTCATGCTTTCTTTGACTTTCTCTCTAATGTTCCTAATCATGACAAAGTTATTAGGTAGCAATCTATTCTCAAAGGAAGGAAAACATGTGTCTAGAAACGAGCTCATCTCTAATCTCAACTATCATGCGTGAGTTCCATCAATACTAATTTGAGGACTCTTGTATGTATCTAAAGGAGTGATGTCCTCATCATCCTCCTCTTCTTGTTTTGGAGTCGTCCTCGACTCAAGTTCATTGTCGGGACCTCGACTCCACCCTGCCCTGCAATCTGCATAAAAAAGTGGAGGCTATGGCGGTATTTGAATGCATTGACTTAGTGGCTCAAAGATCTTTATAATCTCATCAACACCCCGGTGGACTCCAAACTTAAGTTTACACATGTATCTTATGTTTCTATCACCACAAAATAAAAGCACAAAATATGGTTCGCGCGCTGAAATTGCATCTTGTTTTTTCGTACCGAACGTGTCCAAACCACCTCGGTGGACTCTAATCTCAAGTTTGTGCATGTATCTTATATTTGGTAACCATAAAAAAATGGCACAAAAACGGGCCCGTAGGTGCATTAAATGCATTGCTTCAGGCACTGAAAGTGCGTCTTGTTTTTTCGCATCGAACATAACCAAACCACTCCGATGGACTCCAAACTCAAGTTTACACATGTATCTTATGTTTTCGTCACCGTCAAAAAACGGTGCGAAAATGATTCCCATAGGTGCAATAAATGCACTCGTCATGCGACGAAAGGGCCTCTTGTTTTTTTTGTGTCGAACATGTCCAAACCACCCCGATGGACTCCAAACTCAAGTTTGCGCATGTATCTTATGTTTTGGTCACCGTCAAAAAAGGGCAAGAAAACGAGCCGCGTAGGTGCATTAAATGCTCTGGTTCGTGCGCCGAAAGTGTGTCTTGTTCTTTCGCACCGAGCATGTCAAAACCACTGCGGTGGACTCCAAACTAAAGT
>BCLF01000033.1:20463-34003 GCA_001602275.1 Zoysia japonica | reverse complement strand
TCAGTTTTGGAAGAAATAAATGAGAACATGTAGTGGGAAGTTGTAACACTACTTTTATTAGTAGCCAGACCTAGTGGGACGCATGGATGGTTGGCATTCTTCTGCATGCAAGTGGAAACGTGTGTGAATAGCATCCTGGTGGCTGGCCGCATGCATTCCTCACTTCCGAATTATTTGCTTGCTCTCCAACGGTTGTTATTCATGGTAGCTGAACGTTCTTCTCTCTTGCACGTCCAGGTTCCTTGCTGATATTTGGTGGACAGAATCCATCATCATCCCATGTCTGTTCGTGCACACCATCATTCCTAAGAACATTAAAACAAATACTCAACAGAACAGGTTCATTTAAATTAATTTGATTATTAACCACAAGGTTAGCGTTCACTAGAGAATGGATTTTCTTCTCCAATTGTTTGGCTCTACTCCTTGTAATTGGGCCCACTATATCAGCTGCAGTTTCATTAGAAAGTGGAGAAGAGTGGATGCTAGTAATGTCCTCATTAGACCAAAACTTGAGATACACAGCCAGACTTGGTTTTAGGTGTAATGGAGTGGATTGGACATGTTTGACATGAAAACACAAGTTTCATACTCGAAGCACGAACCGGTGCATTTGCTGCACCTATGGGGCCTGTTTTCGCGTGGGTTTTTAAATGTGGCCAAAACTTGGGATGCATGCCCAAACTTGGTTTTGGGGTGTAATGGAGTGGATTGGACAAGTTTGTTGTGAAAGCACAGGTTTCATAATTGGAGCACGAAGCGGTGCGTTTGATGCACCTACAGGGCTCATTTTCGCACCTATTTTTGAAGGTGACCAAAACTAGAGATACATAGCCAGACTTGGTTTTTGGGTGTAATGAAGTGATTTGGACATGTTTGGCGCGAAAACACAAGTTTCATTATCGGAGCAGGAGCCGGTGCATTTGGTGCACCTACAAGTCTCGTTTTCGCGCCTATTTTTAAAGGTGACCAAACCTTGAGAGACATATCCAAGCTAGGTTTTTGGGTGTAATGGAGTGGATTGTACATATTTTACACGAAAACACAAGTTTCGTTGTGGGCGCACGACCCGGTGCAATTGCACATACGGGGCTCGTTTTCGCTCTTGTTTTTGGAGGTGAGCAATACTTGAGATACATACCCAGGGCGTAATAGAGTGGATTTTGCATGTTTGGCATGAAAAGACAAGTTTCATAATCGGAGCACGGTTCGGTGCATTTAATGCACCTACGGGGCCTGTTTTTGCGTCGGTTTTTGAATGTGACCAAAAACTTAAGATACAAAAGAAAATTTGGTTTTTGGGTGTAACGGAGTGGATTGGCGTTGTTTGACGCGAAAAAACAAGATTCATAATTGACGGACGAGGCGATGCATTTAATGCACCTACGGGGCCCTTTTTCGGGCTTGTTGTTAAAGGTGACCAAAACTTGATATAGAAACCCAAACTTGCTTTTTCACTGTAATGGAGTGGATTGGACATGTTTGGCGCGAAAACAAAAGTTTCAGAATTGGAGCACGAACCGATGCATTTAATGCACCAACGGGGCTCGTTTTCGCCCATGTTTTTGAAGGTGACCAAAACTTGAGATACATAGCCAAACTTGGTTTTGGGTGTCATGGAGTGGATTGGACAAGTTTGAGGTGAAAACACAAGTTTCATACTCGGAGCACGAACCGGTGCATTTGCTGCACCTACGGGCCTGTTTTCGCGTCGGTTTTTAAATGTGACCAAAACTTGGGATGCATACCCAAACTTGGTTTTGGTGTGTAATGGAGTGGATTGGACTTGTTTGGCGTGAAAGCACAAGCTTCATAATTGGAGCACGAACCGGTGCATTTGATGCACCTACGGCATTTGTTTTCGCGCCGATTTTTGTAGGTGACCAAAACCTGAGATGCCCACCCAAACTTGATTTTTGGGTGTAATGGAGTGGATTGGACATGTTTGGCAGAAAAACACAAGTTTCATAATCGGAGAACGAAGCGGTGCATTTAATGCACCTACAGGGCTCATTTTCGCGCCTGTTTTTGAAGGTGACAAAAACTTGAGACACATAGCCAGACTTGGTTCTTGGGTGTAATGAAGTGAATTGGACAAGTTTGGCGTGAAAACACAAGTTTCATGATCGAAGCAGGAGCCGGTGCATTTGGTGCACCTACAGGTCTCGTTTTCGTGCCTGTTTTTAAAGGTGACCAAAACTTGAGAGACATACCCAAACTTGGTTTTTGTGTGTAATGGAGTGGATTGGACATGTGTGGAAGGAAAACACAGGTTTCATAATTGGAGCACGAAGCGGTGCATTTAATGCCCTACAGGGCTCATTTTCGCGTCTATTTTTGAAGGTGACCAAAACTGGAGATACATAGCCAGACTTGCTTTTTGGGTGTAATGAAGTGAATTGGACCTGTTGGGCGCGAAAACACAAGTTTCATGATCGGAGCAGGAGCCGGTGCATTTGGTGCACCTACAGGTCCCGTTTTCGCGCCTATTTTTAATGGTGACGAAAACTTGAGAGACATACCCAAACATGGTTTTTGGGTGTAATAGAGTGGATTAGACATGTTTTACACGAAAACACAACTTTCATTGTCGGCGCACGAACCGGTGCATTTAATGCAGGGCTCGTTTTCGCTCCTGTTTTTGAAGGTGACCAATACTTGAGATACATATCCAGACTTGGTTTTCGGGTGTAATAGATTGGATTGGATATGTTTGGCGCGAAAGCACAAGTTTCATAATCGAAGCACGATTCAGTGCGTTTAATGCACCAACGTGGCCTGTTTTGCGTCGGTTTTTGAATGTGACCAAAACTTGGGATGCGTAGCGAAACTTGGTTTTCGGGTGTAATGGAGTGGATTGGACTTGTTTGGCGTGAAAGCACAAGTTTCATAATCGGAGCACGAACCAGTGCATTTGATGCACATATGGGGCCTGTTTTCGTGTCGGTTTTTAAATGTGACCAAAACTTGCGATGCCTACCCAAACTTATATTTGGGGTGTAATGGAGTGGAATGGACTTGTTTGGCGCGAAAGCACAAGTTTCATAATCGGAGCACGAACCGGTGCATGTTTTCACGCTGGTTTTTGAAGGCGACCAAAACTTGAGATGCATGCCCAAAATTGGTTTTTGGGTGTAATGGAGTGGATTGGACATGTTTCGCAGGAAAACAAAAGTTTCATATTCGGAGCACGAACCGCTGCATTTGATGCACCCATAGGGCTCCTTTTCGCGCCTGTTTTTGAAGGAGACCAAAACTTCATATACATAGCCAGACATGGTTTTGGGGTGTAATGGAGTGGATTGGACATGTTTGGCGCGAAAGCACATGTTTCATAAACGGTGCACGAACCGATGCATTTGATGCACCTACGGCGCTTGTTTTCGTGTCGATTTTTAAATATGACCAAAACTTGGGATGCATACCCAAACTTGGTTTTGGGGTGTAATGGAGTGGAATGGACATGTTTGGCACGAAAGCACAAGTTTCATAACTGGAGCACGAACCGGTGCATTGATGCACCTACGGTGCTTGTTTTCGCGTTGGTTTTTGAAGGCGACCAAAACTTGAGATGCATACCCAAAATTGGTTTTTGGGTGTAATGGAGTGGATTGGACATGTATCGCAGGAAAACACAAGTTTCATATTCGGAGCACGAACCGCTGCATTTGATGCACCCACAGGGCTCCTTTTCGCGCCTGTTTTTGAAGGAGACCAAAACTTGAGATACATAGCCAGACTTGGTTTTGGGGTGTAATAGAGTGGATTAGACATGTTTGGTGCGAAAGCACATGTTTCATAATTGGTGCACGAATCGGTGCATTTGATGCACCTACGGCGCCTGTTTTCGCACCGGTTTTTTAAGGAGACCAAAACATGAGATGCATACCCAAACTTCGTTTTTGACGCGAAAGCACAAATTTCATAATCGGAGCACGAACCCGTGCATTTGATGCACCTACGGTGCCTATGTTCGCGTCGGTTTTTTATGGTGACCAAAACTTGAGATGCATACCCAAACTTGGATTTTGGGTGTAATGGAGTGGATTGGACATGTTTGGCAGGAAAACACAAGTTTCATAATCGGAGAACGAAGCGGTGCATTTAATGCACCTGCTCATTTTTGAGCCTATTTTGGAAGGTGACCAAAACTGGAGATTCATAACCAGACTCGGTTTTCGGGTGTAATGTAGTGAATTGGACATGTTTGGCGCAAAAACACAAGTTTCATAATCGGAGCACGAACCGGTGCATTTGATGCACCTACAGGGCCCGTTTTCGCGCATGTTTTTAAAGGTGACCAAAACTTGAGACACACACCCAAACTTGATTTTTGGCTGCAATGGAGTGGATTGGACATATTTTATACGAAAACTCAAGTTTCATTGTCGACGCACGAACCGGTGCATTTAATGCAGGGCTCGTTTTCGCTCCTGTTTTTTAAGGTGACCAATACTTGAGATACATACCCAGACTTGGTTTTTGGGTGTAATAGAGTGAATTGGACATGTTTGGCGTGAAGCACAAGTTTCATAATCGGAGCACGATTCGGTGCATTTAGTGCACCTACGTGGCCTGTTTAGCGTCGGTTTTTGAATGTGACCAAAACTTGGGATGCGTAGCAAACTTGGTTTTGGGGTGTAATGGAGTGGATTGGACTTGTTTGGCGCGAAAGCACAAGTTTCATAATCGGAGCACGATTCGGTGCATTTAATGAACCTACGGGGCCTGTTTTTGCGTCAGTTTTTGAATGTGACAAAATACTAAAGATACATATGAAAACTTGGTTTTTGGGTGTAATAGAGTTGATTGGACACGTTTGCCACGAAAAAACAAGATTCATTATTGACGCACGAGCCGATGCATTTAATGCACCTACGGGGCCCTTTTTCGAGCTAGTTGTTGAACGCGACCAAAACTTGATATAGAAACCCAAACATGGTTTTTGACTGTAATGGAGTGGATTGGACATGTTTGGTGCGAAAACAAAACTTTCACAATCGAAGCACGAACGGGTGCATTTAATGCACCTACGGGGCTCGTTTTCGCCCATGTTTTTGAAGGTGACCAAAACTTGGGATACATAGCCAGACTTGGTTTTAGTTGTAATGGAGTGAATTTTACATGTTTGGCACAAAAACACAGGTTTTATAATCGGAGCACGATCCGGTGTATTTAATGCAACAACGGCGCCTGTAGTCGCGTGGGTTTTTAAATGTGTCCAAAACATGGGATGCATAACCAAACTTGGTTTTGGGGTGTAATGGAGTGGATTGGACATGTTTGGCGCGAAAGCACAAGTTTCATAATCGGAGCACGAACCGGTGCATTTGATGCATCAATGGCGCTTGTTTTCGCGCCGGTTTTTGTCGGCGACCAAAACATGAGATGCATACCAAAACATGGTTTTTGGGTGTAATGGAGTGGATTGGACATGTTTGACGTGAAAACACAAGTTTCATACTCGGAGCACGAACCGATGCATTTGATGCACGTACGGGACCTGTAGTCGTGTGGGTTTTTAAATGTGACCAAAACTTGGGATGCATACCCAAACTTGGTTTCGGGGGTGTAATGGAGTGGATTGGACATATTTTGCGCGAAAGCACAAGTTTCATAATCGGAGCACGAACCGGTGCATTTGATGCACCTATGGGGCTTGTTTTCGCTCCTGTTTTTTATGGTGACCAATACTTGAGATACAAACCCTAGACTTGGTTTTTGACTATAATGGAGTGGATTGGACATGTTTGGCAGGAAACACACAAGTTTCATAATCCGAGCACGAACCGGTGCATTTAATGCACCTACGGGGCCCGTTTTCGCGCCTGTTTCTGAAGGTGACCAAAACTTGAGATACATAGCCAGACTTACTTTTTGGGAGTAATGAACTGAATTGGACATGTTTGACACGAAAACACAAGTATCATAATCCAAGCACGAACCGGTGCATTTGAAGCACCTAGAGGGCCCGTTTTTGCACCTGTGTTTAGAGGTGACCAAAACTTGAGGGACATACCCACACTTAGTTTCTGGGTGTCACGGAGTGGATTTGTCATGTTTTACACGAAAACACAAGTTTCGTTGTCGACGCACTAACCGGTGCATTTAATGCACCTACGGGGCTCGTTTTGCCTCCTGTTTTTGAAGGAGACCAATACTTGAGATACATACCCCAGACTTGGTTTTTAACTGTAATGGAGTGGATTGGGCATGTTTCGCTCGAAAACACAAGTTTCAGAATCGAAGCACGAACCGGAGCATTTATTGCACCTACGGGGCTCGTTTTCGCGCCTGTTTTTTAAGGTGACCAAAACTTGAGACACATAGCCAGACTTGGTTTTTGGTTGTAATGGTGTGGATTGGACATGTCTGCCGCGACAAAACAAGTTCCATAATTGACGCACGAGCCGATGCATTGAATGCACCTACGGGGCCCATTTTCGTGCTGGTTGTTGAAGGTGACCAAATCTTGATATCGAAACCCAGACTTGGTTTTTGACTGCAATGGAGTGGATTGTACATGTTTGGCGGGAAAACACTAGTTTCATAATCGGAGCACGATCCGGTGCATTTAATGCACCTACGGGGCTCGTTTTCGCACCTATTTTTGAAGGTGACCAAAACTTGAGATACACAGTCAGACTTGCTTTTTGGGTGTAATGGAGTGGATGGCACAGGTTTGGCATGAAGGCACAAGTTTCACACTCATTGCACGAACCGTTGCATTTGATGCACCTATAGGGCCCGTTTTTGCACCTCTTTTTAAAGATGACCAAAACATGAGAGATATACCCAAAATTGGTTTTTGGGTTTCATGAAGTGGATTCGACATGTTTTTCACGAAAACACAAGTTTCGTTGTCGGCGCACGAACCGGTGCATTTAATGCACCAACGTGGCTCGTTTTCGCTCCTGTTTTTGAAGGTGACCAATACTTGAGATACATACCCCAGACATGGTTTTTGACTGTAATGGTGTGAATTGGACATGTTTGGCGCAAAACACAAGTTTCAGAATGGAAGCACGAACCGGTGCATTTCACGCACCGACAGGGCTCATTTTCGCGGCGGTTTTTGAAGGTGACCAAAACTTGAGATACATAGCCAGACTTGGTTTTTGGGTGTAATGGAGTTGATGGGACATGTTTGGCATGAAAGCACAAGTTTCACACTCATTGCACGAATCGGTGCATTTGAAGCACCTATAGGGCCCGTTTTCACACCTGTTTTTAAAGATGACCAAAACTAGAGAGACATACCCAAACTTGGTTTTTGAGTGTCATGGAGTGGATTGGACATGTTTTACCCGAAAACACAAGTTACCCAAACTTGGTTTTTGGGTGTAATGGAGTGGATTCGACATGTTTGCCGCGAAAAAACAAGTTTCATAATTGAAACACGAGTCGACGCATTTAATGCACCTACGGGGCCCGTTATCGCGCTGGTTGTTGAAGGGGACCAAATCTTGATATAGAAACCCAAACTTGGTTTTTGACTTTAATGGAGTGGATTAGACATGTTTGGCGCGAAAACACAAGTTTCAGAATCGGAGCACGAACCGGTGCATTTAATGCACCTAGGGGGCTTGTTTTCGCGCATGTTTTTGAAGGTGACCAAAACTTAAGATACATACCCAAACTTGGTTTTTCGGTGTCATGGAGTGGAAGCCAAACATGTTTTACATGAAAACACAAGTTTCGTTGTCGGCGCACGAACCGATGCATTTAATGCACCTACGGGGCTCGGTTTTGCGCTTGTTTTTGAAGGTGATCAATACTTGAGATACATATACCCCAGACTTGGTTTTTGACTGTAATAGAGTGAATTGGACATGTTTGGCACGAAAACACAAGTTTCATAATCCGAGGACGAACCGCTGCATTTGATGCACCTACGGGGCCCGTTTTCGTGCCTGTTTCTGAAGGTGAGAAAAACTTGAGAGACATACCCAAACTTGGTTTTTGGGTGTCATGGAGTGGATTGGTCTTGTTTTACACGAAAACACAAGTTTCCTTGTCGACGCACGAACCGATGCATTTAATGCACCTACGGGAGATACATACCCCAGACTTGGTTTTCGACTGTAATGGATTTGATTGGACATGTTTGGTGCGAAAACACATGTTTCAGAATCGGAGCACGAACCAGTGCATTTAATGCACCTACAGGGCTCCTTTTCACGCCTGTTTTTGAAGGAGACCAAAACTTGAGATACATAGCCAGACTTCGTTTTTGGGTGTAATAAAGTGGATTGGACATGTTTGGCCGGAAAACACAAGTTTCATAATCGGAGAATGAACCGGTGCATTTAATGCACCTACAGGGCTCATTTTCACGCCTGTTTGTGACGGTGACCAAAACTTGAGATACATAGCCAGACTTGGTTTTTGGGTGTAATGGAGTGAATATGATATGTTTGGTGCGAAAACACACGTCTCATAATCCGAGCACGAACCGGGGCATTTAATGCACCTACAGGGCCCATTTTTGCGCCTGCTTTTGAAGGTGACCAAAACTTGAGATACATAGCCAGACTTGGTTTTTGGGTGAAATAGAGTGAATTGGACATGTTTGGCTGGAAAACACAAGTTTCATAATCGGAGAACGAAGCGATGCATTTAATGCACCTACAGGGCTCATTTTCGCGCCTGTTTGTCAAGGTGACAAAAACTTGAGATACATAGCAAGACTTGGTTTTTGGGTGTAATGGAGTGAATTGGACATGTTTGCCTCGAAAAAACAAGTTTCATAATCGAAGCACGAACCGGTGCATTTGATGCATCTTGTGGACCTGTTTTCGCGCCTGTTTTTAAAGGTGACCAAAACTTGAGAGACATACCCAAACTTTGTTTTTGTGTGTAATGGAGTGGATTGGACAAGTTTGAAAATAAAACAAAGGTTTCATAATCGGAGCACGAAGCGGTGCATTTAATGCACCTACAGGGCTCATTTTCGCGCCTGTTTTTGAAGGTGACTAAAACTGGAGATACATACTCAGACTTGGTTTTTGGGTATAATGGAGTGGATTGGACATGTTTGGCGGTAAAACACAAGCTTCATAATCGGAGAACGAAGCGTTGCATTTAATGCAACTACCGGTGCATTCGATGCACCTACGGGGCCCGTTTTCGCGCCTGTTTCTGAAGGTGACCAAAACTTGAGAGACATACCCAAACTTGGTTTTTTTTTGTCTCGGAGTGGATTTGACATGTTTGGCGTGAAAACACAAGTTTCATTGTCGACGGACGAACTGGTGCATTTAATGCACCTACGGGGCTCGTTTTCGCTCCTGTTTTTGAAGGTGACCAATACTTGATATACATACCCCAAACTTGGTTTTTGACTGTAATTGAGTGGATTGGACATGTTTGACACGAAAACACAAGTTTCAGAATCGGTTTTGGGTGTCATGGAGTGGATTGGACAAGTTTTACACGAAAACACAAGTTTCGTTGTCGGCGCACGAACCGGTGCATTTAATGCACCTACAGGGCTCCTTTTAGCGCCTGTTTTGGAAGGTGACCAAAACTTGAGATATATAGCAAGACTTAGTTTTGGGTGTAACGGACTGGGTTGGACATGTTTGGCATGAAAGCACAAGTTTCACACTCGGAGCACGAATCGGTGCATTTGATGCACCTATAGGGCCCGTTTTCGCACCTGTTTTCAAAGATCACCAAAACTTGAGAGACATACCCATACTTAGTTTTTCGGTGTCTTGGAGTGGATTGGACATGTTTTACACGAAAACACAAGTTTCGTTGTCGGCGCACGAACCGGTGCATTTAATGCACCTTCGGGGCTCGTTTTCGCTCCAGTTTTTGAAGGTGACCAATACTTGTGATACATACCCCAGACTTGGTTTTTGACTGTAATGGAGTGGATTGGACATGTTTGACGCGAAAGCACAAGTTTCAAAATCGGAGCACAAACCGGGGCATTTAGTGCACCTACAGGGCTCATTTTCGCACCTGTTTTTGAAGGAGACCAAAACTAGAGATACATAGCCAGACTTGGTTTTTGGGTGTAATGCAGTGGATTGGATATGTTTGGCTAGAAAACACAGGTTTCATAATCGAAGAACGAACCGGTGCATTCGATGCACCTATAGGGCCCGTTTTCGCGCCTGTTTCTAAAGAAGACCAAAACTTGAGATACATAGCCAGACTTGGTTTTCGGGTGTAATGGAGTGAATTGGTCATGTTTGGCACGAAAACACAAGTTTCATAATCCGAAGACGAACCGGTGCATTTGGTGCACCTACGGGGCCCGTTTTCGTGGCTGTTTCTGAAGGTGACCAAAACTTGAGAGACATACCCAAACTTGGTTTTTTTTTGTGTAATGGAGTGGATTCTACTTATTTGGTAGGAAAACACAAGTTTCATAATCGGAGAACGAAGAGGTACATTTAATGCACCTACAGGGCTGATTTTCGCGCCTAGTTTTGAACGAGACCGAAACTTGAGATACATAGCCAGACTTGGTTTTTGGGTGTAATGGAGTGAATTGGACATGTTTGTCGTGAAAACAAAAGTTTCATAATCCAAGCAAGAACCCGTGCATTTAATGCTCGTACGGGGCCCGTTTGCGCGCCTGTTTCTGAAGGTGACCAAAACTTGAGAGACACCCAAACTTGGTTTTTGTGTCTATTGGAGTGGATTGGCCATGTTTTACACGAAAACACAAGTTTCGTTGTCGACGCACGAAACGGTGCATTTAATGCTCCTACGGGGCTCGTTTTCGCTCCTGTTTTTGAAGGTGACCAATACTTGAGATACATAACCCAGACTTGGTTTTTGACTGTAATAAAGTGGATTGGACATGTTTCACGTGAAAACATAAGTTTCGTTGTCGACGCTGGAACCGGTGCATTTAATGCACCTACAGGTCTCGTTTTTGTTCCAGTCTTTGAAGGTGGCCAATACTTGAGATACAAACCCCAGACGTGTTTTTTGACTGTAATGGACTGGATTGGACATGTTTGGCACGAAAACACAAGTTTCAGAATCAGAGCACGAACCGGTGCAACTGATACACCTACAGGGCCCGTTTTCACGAAGTTTTTAAAGGTGACCAAAACTTGAGAGACGTACCCACACATAGTTTTTGGGTGTAATGGAGTGGATTGGACATGTTTTACACAAAAACACAAGTTTCATTGTCGGCGCATGAACCCGTGCATTTAATGTACCTACGGGGCTCGTTTTTGCTCCTGTTTTTGAAGGTGACCAATACTTGAGATACATTGCCAGACCTGGTTCTTGGGTGTAATAAAGTGGATAGAACATGTTTCGCATGAAAAGAAAAGTTTCATAATCAGAGCACGATTCGGTGCATTTAATGCACCAACGGGGCCTGTTTTTGCGTCGGTTTTTGAATGTGACAAAAATTTAAGATACATTCGAAAACTTGGTTTTTGGGTTTAATGGAGTAGATTGGACATGTTCGCCACGAAAAAACAAGATTCATAATTGACGCACGACCCGATGCATTTAATGCACCTACGGGGCCCGTTTTCGTGCTGGTTGTTGAAGGTGACCAACTCTTGATATAGAAACCCAAACTTTATTTTTGATTGTAATGGAGTGGATTGGACATGTTTGGAGCGAAAACACAAGTTTCAGAGTCGGAGCACGAACCGGTGCATTTAATGCACCTACGGGGCTCGTTTTCGCGCATCTTTTTGAAGGTAACGAAAACTTGAGATACATAGCCAGACTTGGTTTTTGGATGTAATGGGGTGGATTGGACATGTTTGGCGTGAAAACACAAGTTTCACACTCGACGCACGAACCGATGCATTTGATCCACCTACGGGGCCTGTTTTCGCGTCGGTTTTTAAATGGGACCAAAACTTGGGACGCATACCCAAACTTGGTTTTTGGGTGTAATGGAATTGATTGGACATGTTTGCTGCGAACGCACAAGTTTCATAATCGGAGCATGAACAGGGGCATTTAGTGCACCAACGGGGCCCGTTTTCGCCCCTATTTTTGAAGGTGACCAAAACTTGACAGACATACCCAAACTTGGTTTTTGTGTGTAATAGAGTGGATAGGAAATGTTCGGCGAGAAAACACAAGTTTCAAAATCAGAGAACGAAGCGGTGCATTTAATGCACCTACGAGGCCCATTTTCGCGCCTGTTTTTGTAGGTGACCATAACTTGAGATACATAGCCAGACTTTGTTTTTGGGTGTCATGGAGTGGATTAGACATGTTTGGCCGGAAAACAAAAGTTTCATATTCAGATCACGAACCGGAGCATTTAGTGCACCTACGGGGCCTGTTTTCGCCCATGTTTTTTACTGTGACCAAAACTTGAGAGCCATTTCCAAACATGGTTTTTGTGTGTAATGGAGTGGATTGGACATGTTTGGAAGGAAAACACAGGTTTCATAATCAGAGCACGAAGCGGTGCATTTGATGCACCTACAGGGCCCGTTTCCGTGCCTGTTTTTAAAGGTGACCAAAACTTAAAATATTTGGTTTTTGGGTGTAATGGAGTGGATTGGACATGTTTTACATGAAAACACAAGTTTCATTGTCGGCGCACGAACCGGTACATTTACTGCACCTACGGGGCTCGTTTTCGCTCCTGTTTTTGAAGGTGTCCAATAGTTGAGATACATAGCCAGACTTGGTTTTTGGGTGTAATGGAGTGAATTGGACATGTTTGACGTGAAAACACACGTTTCATAATCGGAGCAGGAACCGGTGCATTTGATGCATCTACAGGGCTCATTTTCGCGTATGTTTTTGAAGGTGACCAAAACTTGAGAGAGATACCCAAACTTGGTTTTTGTGTGTATGGACTGGATGGGACATGTTTGGAAGGAAAACACATGTTTCATAATCGGAGCATGAAGCGGTGCATTTGATGCACCTACAGGCCCCGTTTCCACGGCTGTTTTTCTAGGTGACCAAAACTTGAGATATTTGGTTTTTGGGTGTAATGGAGTGGATTGGACTTGATTTACACGAAAACACAAGTTTCATTGTCGGCGCACGAACAGGTGCATTTAATGCACCTACGGAGCTCGTTTTCGCTCTTGCTTTTGAAGGTGACCAATACTTGAGATACATAGCCAGACTTGGTTTTTAGGTGTAATAAAGTGGATTGGCCATGTCTGGTATGAAAAGACAAGTTTCAGAATAGGAGCCCGATTCGGTGCATGGTATGGCAGGGGCTGATCCCGATCTTTCGATGAGAGGAGGATAGCTTCGATTTGGGGTGGATTCGACGTTGGCTGTCCGACTACAACAACCAACAGGGTTGCTGCGCCTTAGCAACAGGTACACCGGCTCCGATTTGTTGTTGTTCTTGCTGTGCCAAGAACGACCCTGAACCTGCGAGCAATCGAGAACAAGCAAGAACAAGATGAACAGGTAGACAACTCACAGATCTGGATATAATCACGAAATTGGGGTTCTGAATCAAGCAAATCGGGTGGTCTCGTCGACACACGCGTTTAAAAGGAAGTAGCTAAGGCTAAACTTGCATCTGAACAAAACCCACCCTCAAATGACGGCTGCCACA
>BCLF01000032.1:2680181-2736149 GCA_001602275.1 Zoysia japonica | reverse complement strand
GCGCTGGCTTCCACGCGGCAGGGCGATGCGCAGCTTGGGCGACAGCGACGGCTTGGACCGGCTTCGGGAACACGCGAGGCTGCCTTCGGTCCGGTGGACGTCGCGCGGGAATCCAGGAGCAGTTCGGCGCAGCGAGGTCGGCTCCAGCGGACGACGTGGTGACGCGGTCCTCCAAGCAGTCGGGGACGGCGTGGACTGGAGCGGTGCAGAGGACGCGGTGATGGGGCTGACGCGAGCGGCACAGAGATCGGCGCAGAGCAGGCAGAGAGAGCGGGCGACGCAGAGGAGGAGAGGCGGCGCGAGGGAGGGCGACGGTTGGGGAATTACTGGGGAAAAAATGAGGAGGGAAAAAAAAAGGATTAGGGTTAGAGGGATATTTATAGGAGGGTGAAAAGAAAAGAGGGTTACAAATTAATCTGGGAATTTAATTAATAACCGCGAAATAATTAAAAAGGCTGAAGGAATTTAATTAGAGAAGAAAAATATTTAGAGACCCGAAAATTAATTTGGAAAAATCCGGAAATAATTTTAGTCAACGTAAAAATTACGCGGACTAAATTATTTCGGCACCGGATTAATTTAGACGAACGGATTTCGGAACGAATGAATTTTGATCGGAACGAAATATTGAGACAGACAATTAAATTGGAATGAAAATTTGGAGAAATGCCGCTTTATTAATTCGAGAATTCTGGGATGTTACAATGAGGACATCCTTTCGTTGAATATTCACAACGCACCTCCTCCTACTATAACTCGTGCACAACATTTGAATTTAGAGCTGAGCTCGTTCCTAAACACATGTCTTTCTTTCTTTGAGAATAGGTTGCTACCTAACAACTTTATCATGATTAGAAACATTGGAGAGAGTCAACGAAAGTATGAAAAAGGACATGGAGATGCTAAAGATCAGAACCACACGTTCGACCTCGGAGGAGATCCAAATAGCTCAGGTTGAGTCTGACTCAGACTCCAGGAGTAGCCTGCACTAAAACCGATGTTCCGGTCTCATACGAGCTCTGTTTTGGATGTTCTAAATATGGTTGGAAAGCTAACAAGGTAACCTTTTTAACGGCACCAATTTCATCTCCAAATTCGACCAGAATCAGTGGAAATCGTTAAAACAATATGACATCCAGAAACTGCCCTGGGTGCTACAACACTATCTTTTTGCCTTTGGGCCGTGTATCTTTTCTAGGCCCATTAGTATTAGGGTTTGTTCCTAAGGTCACCCTAACTCTATATAAATAGTAGCCACCACCATTAGAGATAGGTTTTGATTAGTTTTCCTCTGTTATGAAACACTTTCTTTGTTTGACGGTTTGTTGGTTTTCCAACTTCGAGATTTAATTTTGATTTTGCAATTGAGTTGCGTTCTTCCTTGTTCTTGCTTGTACTCTTCGATTTGCAGGCTGGGATTAGCCTTCTTGGAGAGGTCACTCGTGTGCGCGTGGTTGATAACTAGAGGAGAAGTGGTGCTGTGATTGCGGGGTTCAAATTGTGTTGATTTGAGGCCAGAACGATTGTGTGTTACATCTCCAACAAATTGAGTGTTATCACACCTGACAGAGGATCGGAAACCACATACACATCAGAGCTCACCTCTAATCTCAACTGTCGTGCATGAGTTTCATCAATACTAATTTGAGGAGTCTTGTGTGTATCTAAACAAAAGATGTCCTCATTAACATAAGATATATATGCAGATTTGAGTTTGGAGTCCACAAGGGCGGTTTGGACATGTCTGGTGCGAAAAAACAAGATGCACATTCGGCGCATGAATCAGTGCATTTAATACTCTTACAGGGCCCGTTTTCGCGTCATTTTTTGACGGTGACGAAAAAATAAGATACTTATGTAAACTTGAGTTTGGTGTCCACCGAGGTGGTTTGGACAGGTTCGGTGCGAAAAAACAAGGCGCACTTTTGGCGCACGAACCAGTGCATTTAGTGCTCTGACGGGGCCCGTTTTCGCTCTGTTTTAGGACAGTGACCAAAACATAAGATACATGCGTAAACTTGAGTTCGGAGTCCACTGGGGTGGTTTGGACATGTTCGGTGCAAGAAAACAAGACGCACTTTCGGCGCACGAACCACTACATTTAATGCACCTACGGGGCACATTTTGGCGCCTTTTTTTATGAGGACAAAAACAAAAGATACATGCGCAAACTTCAGTCTGGAGTCCACCGGGGTTGTTTGGACATGTTCGTTGGGAAAAAACAAGACGCACTTTCGCCGCACGAACAAGTGCATTTAATGCACCTTTAGGGCCTGTTTTTGTGCCGTTTTTAATGGTAATCAAAACATAAAATACATACGCAAACTTTAGTTTGGGGTCAACCAAGGTGGTTTGGACATGTTCGGTGCGAAAAAACAAGAGGTACTTTCAGCGCACGAACCAGTGCATTTAATGCACCCGCGGGGCCCATTTTCGCTCTGTTTTTTGACAGGGATCAAAACATAAGATACGTGCGCAAACTTGATTTTGGAGTCCGGTGGGGTGGTTTGGACAAGTTCGGTGCGAAAAAACAAGACGCACTTTTGGCGCATGAACTAGTGCATTTAATGCACCTACGGAGCTCGTTTTCTCACTATTTTTTTATGGCGACAAAAACGTAAGATACATGCGCAAACATGAGTCTGGAGTCCACCAGGTTGTTTGGACATGTTCGTTGGGAAAAAACAAGACGCACTTTCGACGCACGAATAAGTGCATTTGATGCACCTGCGGGGCCTGTTTTCGTGCCTTTTTGACGGTAACCAAAACATAAGATACATACGCAAACTTGAGTTTGGAGTCCACCAACGTCGTTTGGACATGTTCGGTGCGATAAAACAAGAGGCACTTTCAACGCACGAACCAGTGCATTTAATGCATCTACAGGGCCCGTTTTCGCTCTCTTTTTTGACAGCGACCAAAATATAAGATGCATGCGCAAACTCGATTTTGGTGTCCACCGGGGTGGTTTGGACATGTCTGGTACGAAAAAACAAGACACACTTGTGGCGCATGAATTCGTGCATTTATTGCACCTACGGGCCCGGTTTTGTCACTCTTTATTTATGGTGACCAAAACGTAACATACATGCGCAAATTTGAATTTCGAGTCCACCGGGGTAGATTGGACATGTTCGGCGTGAAAAACAAGGCGCACTTCATCGCATGGAACCAGTGCATTTAATGCACCTATGAAGAGTGTTTTCGTTTCGTTTTTTGACAGTGACCAAAACATAAGATACATGTGCAAACTTGAATTTGGAGTCCGGTGAGGAGGTTTGGACAAGTTTGGTGCGAAAAAACAAGACGCACTTTCAGCGCGAACAAGTGCATTTAATGCACCTACGGGGCCCATTTTCGTGCTGTTTTTGACAGTGTCCAAAATATAAGATACATACACAAACTTGAGTTCGGAGTCCACCACGGTGGTTTGGACACGTTCGGTGCGGAAAAACAAGACGCACTTTTGGCGCACGAAGCAGTGCATTTAAGTTTGGGTATGTATATCATGTTTTGGTCACCCTAAAAAATCAGCGCGAAAACCGGCCCCACAGGTGCATTAAATGTACTGGTTTGGGAGCTGATTATGAAACTTGTGTTTTCGCGCTAAAAATGTTCAATCCACTCCATTACACCCAAAAATCATGTTTGGGTATGTATATCACGTTTTGGTCACGTTCAAAAACCGACGCGAAAACCGGCCCCACAAGTCATTAAATGCACTGGTTCGAGAGCCGATTATGAAACCAATGTTTTCGCACGAAACATGTCCAATCCACTCCGTTACACCTAATAAATGCATCGGTTCGGGCGCCCATTATGAAACTTGTGTTTTTGCACCAAACATGTCCAATTCACTCCATTAAACCCGAAAACCAAGTTTGAGAATGTATATCATGTTTTCGCCACCTTCAAAAACCACCGCGAAAACAGACCTCAAGGTGAATTAAATGCACCGATTCGGGCGTCGATTATGAAACTTGTGTTTTTGTGCCAAACATGTATAATCCACTCTATTACATCTAAAAACCATGTTTGGGTATGTATATCATGTCTTGGTTTCCTTCAAAAATCGTAGCGAAAACGGGCCCCACAGGTGCATTAAATGGAACGATTCGACACCAATTATGAAACTTGTGTTTTTTTGCGAAACATGTCCAATCCACTCCATTATACATAAAAACCAAGTTTGGGTATGTATATCATGTCTTGGTTTCCTTCAAAAATCGTAGCGAAAACGAGCCCCACAGGTACATTAAATGCAACGGTTCGACGTCGATTAAGAAACCTGTATTTTTGCGCTAAACATGTCCAATCCACTCCATTTCACCCAAAAACCATGTTTGGGTATGTATATCATGTTTGTTCAAAAATCGGCCCCACAGGTGCGTTAAATGCATCGGTTCGCGCGCCTATTATGAAACTTGTGTTTTTTCGTCAAACATGTCCAATCCACTCCATTAAAGCAAAAACAAAGTTTGGGTATGTATATCATGTTTTGGTCAGCCTAAAAACGGCGTGAAAATGGGCCCCTCAGGTGCATCAAATGCAACGGTTCATCGCCGATTATGAAACTTGTATTTTTTTTGCCAAACATGTTCAATCCACTCCATTACACCCAAAAACCTAGACTGGGTATGTATATAATGTTTTGGTCACACTCAAAAATCGGAGCGCAAACCAGCCCTATAGGTGCATTAAATGCATCGGTCTGCGCGCTGATTACGAGACTTGTGTTTTCGCACCAAACATGTCCAATCCACTCCATTACACCCAAAAACCTAGATTGGGTATGTATATCATGTTTTTGTCACCCTATAAAATCGGCGCGCAAACCGGCCCCACAAGTGCATTAAATGGATCGGTCTGCGCGTCGATTACGAGACTTGTGTTTTTGGGCCAAACATGTCCAATCCAGTCCATTAGCCTCAAAAACCAACTATGGGTATGTATATCATATTTTGGTCACCTTAAAACGGGCTCCACGGGTGCATTAAATCCAACGGTTCGGCGTCGATTATGAAACTTGTGTTTTTACGCCGAACATGTCCAATCCACTTTATTTCACCCAAAAACCAAGTTTGGGGATGTATATCATGTTTTGGTCGAAAACTGGCATCACAGGTGCATTACAAGCACCGATTCGGGCACAGATTATGAAACTTGTGTCTTTGCACCAAACATGTCCTATCCGCTCTATAACACCCAAAAACTAAATTTGGGTATGTATATCATGTTTAGGTCACCCTCAAAAACCAACGCGAAAACCGACCCCACAAGTGCATTAAATGATCCGGTTCAGCGCCGATTATGAAACTTGTGTTTTCTCGCCAAACGTGTCCTATCCACTTCTTTACTCCCAAAAGCCAAGTTTGGGTATGTATATCACGTTTTGGTCACATTCAAAAGTCGGCGCGAAAACAGGCCGCAAAGGTGCATTAAATGCTACGGTTCGGCGTAGATTATGAGACTTGTGTTTTTGCCGCCAAACATGTCTAATCCACTCCATTTCACCAAAAAACCAAGATTGGCTACGTATATCATGTTTTGGTCGAAAACCGGCCCCAATGGTGCATTAAATGCACCGATTCAGGCGCAGCTTATGAAACTTATGTTTTTGCGCCAAACATGTCCATTGCTCTCAATTACACCCAAAAACCAACTTTGGGTATTATATCATGGTTTGGTCACATTAAAAAATCGGTGCGAAAACCGGCCCCACAGGTGCATTAAATGCACCGGTTCGGGCGCCGATTATGAAACTGATGTTTTTGCGCTTAACATGTCCAATCCCCTCCATTACACCTGAAAACCAAGTTTGGGTATCTATATCATGTTTTGGTCATCTTTCAAAACCGACGTGGAAACCGACCCTACAGTTGCATTAAATGCACCGGTTCTTGCGCCCATTATGAAACATGTGTTTTCATGCCAAATACGTCCAATCCACTTCATTACACCCAAAAACCAACTTCGGGTATGTATATCATGTTTTGGTCACCTTTAAAAACCCGTCCGAAAACCGACCCCACAGGTGCATTAATTGCATCGGTTCGGCGCCGATTATAAAACTTGTATTTTCGTGACAAACTTGTCCAATCCACTTCGTTACACCCAAAAAATAAAGTTTTGGTATGTATATCATGTTTTAGTCACCATCAAAAATCGGTGCGAATACGAGCCCCACGAGTGCAATAAATGCAACAGTTCGACGTCGATTGTGAAACTAGTGTTTTTTCACCAAACTTGTCCAATCCACTCCATTAAACCCAAAAACCAAGTTTGGGTATGTATATCATGTTTGGTCACCTTCAAAAACAGGCACAAAAATCGAGCCCACAGGTGCATTAAATGATTTGGTTCAGTGCCGATTATGAAACTTGTGTTTTCTCGCCAACCGTGTCCAATTAACTCCTTTATACCCAAAACCCAAGTTTGGGTATGTACATCACGTTTTGGTCACCTTCAAAAAACGGCGCGAAAACAGGCCCCACAGGTGCATAAAATGGAACGGTTCGGCGGCGATTATGAAACTTGTGTTTTAGCCGCAAAACATGTCCAATCCACTCCATTTAACCCAAAAACCAAGTTTGGATATGTATTTCATGTTTTGGTCGAAAATCGGCCCCCCTGGTGCATTAAATGCAATGGTTCGACGCCGATTATGAAACTTGTATTTTCGCCGCGAAACAAGTACAATCCACTCCATTACACCAAAAAACCAACTTTGAGTATGTAAATCATGTTTTGGTCACCGTAAAAAATCGGTGCGAAAACCGACCCCACAGGTGCATTTAATGCACCAGTTCAAATGCCAATTATGAAACTTGTGTTTTTGCGCCAAACATGTCCAATCCACTCCATTACACTCGAAAACCAAGTTTGGGTATGTATATTATGTTTTGGTCACCTTCAAAAACTGGTGCGAAAACCGACCCCACAGGTGCGTCAAATGCATTGGTTCGAGCGCCAATTACGAAACTTGTGTTTTCGTCCCAAACAGGTCCAATCCATTCGATTACATCCGAAAACCAACTTTGGGTATGTATATCATGTTTTGGTCCCCTTCAAAAATCGGCGCGAAAACAGGCCCCATAGGTGCATTAAATGCACCTGTTCGCCGCCGATTATGAAATGTGTTTTGCGCCAAACATGTCCAATTCACTCCATTTCATCAAAAAATATGTTTGGGTAGGTATATCATGTTTTCGTCAAAAACCGGACCCATAGGTGCATTAAATGCACCGATTCAGGCGCAGATTATGAAACTTGTGTTTTTGCGCCAAATATGTCCAATCCCTTCCATTACACTCAAAAACCAAATTTGGGTACGTATATCATGTTTTGGTCACCTTCAAAAACAGGCACGAAAACCGGACCCACAGGTGCATTAAATGATCCATTTCAGCGTCGATTATGAAACTTATGTTTTCTCACCAAACGTGTCCAATCCACTCCTTTACACCAAAAAGGCATCTTTGGGTATATATATCACGTTTTGGTCACTTAAAAAATGGCGCGAAACGGGCCTCACAGGTGCATTAAATGCAACGGTCCGGCGCCGATTATCAAACTTGTGTTTTAGCCGCCAAACATATCCAATCCACTCCATTTCACCCAAAAGCCAAGTTTGCGTATGTATATCATGCAATGGTTCGGGTGCCAACTATGAAACTTGTGTTTTCGTGCCAAACGTGTCCAATTCATTAGATTACACCCAAAAACCAACTTTAGGTATATATATATCATGTTTTGGTCACCTTAAATAATCCACACAAAAAAAGGTAATTCATTAAATGCAACGGTTCGGCGCCGATTATCGAACTTGTGTTTTGCGCCTAACATGTCCAATCCACACCATTTCATCGAAAAATAAGTTTGGGTATGTATCTCATGTTTTGGAAAAAAACCGGACCCACCGGTGCATTAAATGCATCGATTCAGACGCAGATTATGAAACTTGTGTTTTTGCGCCAAGCATGTCCAATCCGTTCCATTACACTCAAAAACCAAATTTGGGTATGGGTATGTATATCATGTTTTGGTCACCTTAAAAAACAGGCACGAAAACTAGGCCCACAGGTGCATTAAATGATCTGGTTCAGCGCTGATTATGAAACTTTTGTTTTCTCGCCAACCGAGTCCAATCCACTCCTTTACACCCAAAAGCCAAGTTTGGGTCTATATATCACGTTTTGGTCACCTTCAAAAATCGGCGCGAAAACGGGCCCCGCAGGTGCATTAAATGCAATGGTTCGGCGTCGATTATGAAATGTGTTTTGTGCCAAACATGTCCAATCCACTCCATTTCACCCAAAAACCAAGTTTGGGTATGCATATCATGTTTTGGTCGAAAATCGGCCCACAGGTGCATTAAATGCACCTATTCGAACACAGATTATGAAACTTATGTTTTTGCGTCAAAGATGTCGAATCCACTCCATTACACCCAAAAACCAACTTTGGGTTTGTAAATCATGTTTTGGTCACCGTAAAAATCGGTTCGAAAATAGGCCCCACAGGTGCATTAAATGAACCAGTTCGGGCGCCGATTATGAAACTGGTGTTTTTGCCCCAAACATGTCCAATCCATTCCATTACACTCAAAAACCAAATTTGGGTATGTACATCATGTTTTCGTCACCTTCAAAAACAGGCACGAAAACCGGGACCACAGGTGCATTAAATGATTCCGTTCAGCGTCGATTATGAAACTTTTGTTTTCTTAACAAACGTGTCCAATGCACTCCTTTACACCCAAAAGTCAAGTTTGGGTATGTATATCACGTTTTGGTCACCTTCAAAAATTGACACAAAAACGGCTCCACAGGTGCATTAAATGCAACAGTTCGGCGCTGATTATGAAACTTATGTTTTAACCGTCAAACTAGTCCAATCCGCTCCATTTCACCCAAAACCCAAGTTTGGGTATGTATATCACGTTTTGGTCGAAAACCGGCCCCACAAGTGCATTAAATTCAACGGTTCGACGTCGATTATGAAACTTGTGTTTTAGCCGCGAAACAGGTCCAATCCGCTCCATTACACCCAAAAACCTACTTTGGGTATGTATATCATGTTTTGGTCTCCTTTAAAAATCGGTGCGAAAGCCGACGTCACAGGTGCATTAAATGCACCGGTTCGGGCGCCGATTATGAAACTTGTGTTTTATGCCAAACACGTCCAATCCACTCCATTATACCTGAAACCAAGTTTGAGTATGTATATCAAGTTTTGGTCACCTTCCAAAACCGACGCAAAAACCGACCCCACAGGTGCATTACACCCAAAAACCAAGTTTGGGTATGTAAATCATGTTTTGGTCACTTCAAAAACTAGTGAAAAAATCGACCCCATAGGAGCATTAAAAGCACTGGTTGGGGCGCCAATTATGAAACTTGTGTTTTCGTGCCAAACATGTCCAATCCTCTCTATTACACCCGAAAACCAACTTTGGGTGTGTGTACCATGTTTTGGTCACTTTCAAAAATGGCTCAAAAACGGGCCCCACAGGTGCACTAAATGCAACGGTTCGATGTCAATTATAAATCGTGTTTTTGCGACAAACATGTCTAATCCACTCCATTTCACGCAAAAAACAAGTTTGGGAATGTATATCATGTTTTGGTCAAAAATCGGCCCACAAGTGCATTGAATGCACCGATTTGAACGCCGATTATAAAACTTTTGTTTTTGCGTAAAACATGTCCAATCCACTCCATTACACCCAAAAGCCAACTTTGGGTATGTATATCGTGTTTTGGTCACCTTAAAGAATTGGTGTGAAAACCGGCCCACGGGTGCATTAAATGCACAGATTCGAGCGCCGAATAAAACTTGTGTTTTCGCACCATACATGTCCAATCCACTCCATTAACCCAAAAACCAAGTTTGGGTATGTATATCATGTTTTGGACACCTTCAAAAACTGGAGCAAAAACCGATCACACAGGTGCATTAAATGCACCGGTTCGGGCATCAATTATGAAACTTATGTTTTCGTGTCGAACATGTCCAATCTACTCTATTACACCCAAAAACCGACATTGGGTATGTATATCATGTTTTGGTCACCTTCCAAAATCGGCGCGAAAATGAGCCCCACAGGTGCATTAAATGCAACGGCTCGGCGTCGATTACGAAACGTGTTTTGCGTCAAACATGTCCAATCCACTCCATTTCATCCAAAAACCAAGTTTGATTATGTATATCATGTTTTGGTCGAAAACCGGCCCACAGTTGCATTAAATGCACTGATTGGAACGCAGATTATAAAACTTCTGTTTTTGCGTCAAACATGTCAAATCCATTACACCCAAAAACCAACTTTGGGAATGTATATTATGTTTTGGTCGAAAACCGGCCCACAGGTGCATTGAATGCACCGATTCGAACGCCGATTATGGAACTTGTGTTTTTGTATCAAACATGTCCAATCCATTCCATTACACGCAAAAACCAACTTTGGATATGTATATCGTGTTTTGGTCACCTTAAAAAATTGGTGCGAAAACCGGCCCCACAGGTGCATTAAATGCACCAGTTCCAATGCCAATTATGAAACTTGTGTTTTTACGCCTAACATTTCCAATCCACTCCATTACACCTAAAAACCAAGTTTGGGTTGTCACCTTACAAAACCAACGTGAAAACCGACACCATAGGTGCATTAAATGCACTGGTTCTTGCGATAATTATGAAATATGTGTTTTCGGGCCTCCAATCCACTCCATTACACCCATAAACCAACAATGGATATGTCATGTTTTGGTCACCTTCAGAAATCGGCACGAAAATGGGCACCACAGGTGCACTAAATGCAACGGTTCGGTGCCGACTGTGAAACTTGTGTTTTTGTGCCAAACATGTCCAATCCACTCCATTTCAGCCAAAAGCCACATTTGGGTATGTATATGATGTTTTGGGCGAAAATCGGCCCCACAGGTGCATTAAATGCACCGGTTCGGGTGCTGATTATGAAACTTGTGTTTTTGCACCAAACGTGTCAAATCCACTCCATTACACCCAAAAACAAAGTTTTGGTATGTATATCATGTTTTGGTCACCTTCAAAATCGGCACGGAAACCGGCCCCACTAGTGCATTAGATGCACTGGTTCGAATGCAATTATGAAACTTGTGTTTTTGCGCCAAACATGTCCAATCCACTCCATTACACCCAAAAACCAATTTTGGGTATGTATATCAAGTTTTGGTCGCCTTCAAAAACTGGAGCAAAAATCGACCACATAGGTGCATTAAATGCACCGGTTCGGGCATCAATTATGAAACTTATGTTTTCGTGCCAAACATGTCCAATCCACTCTATTACACCCAAAAACCAACTTTCGGTATGTATATCATGTTTTGGTCACCTTCTAAAATCGGCGCGAAAATGAGCCCCGCAGGTGCAATAAAATGCAACGGTTCGGCGTCGATTACGAAACGTGTTTCGCGCCAAACATGTCCAATCCACTCTATTTCACCCAAAAACCAAGTTTGAGTATGTATATCATGTTTTGGTCGAACCGGCCCACACGTGCATTAAATGCACCGATTCGAACGCAGATTATAAAACTTCTGTTTTTGTGTCAAACATGTCGAATCCATTACACCGAAAAACCAACTTTGGGTATGTATATCATATTTTGGTCACCTTAAAAAATTGGCGCGAAAACATGCATTAAACACAACGGTTCGGCGTCGATTATGAAACATGTCCAATCCACTTCATTTCTCCCAAAAACCAAGTTTGGGTATGTATATCATGATTTGGTGGAAAACTAGATCCACAGGTGCATTAAATGCACTGATTCGAGTGCAGATTCTGAAACTTGTGTTTTTGCGTAAAATATGTCCAATCCACTCCAATACACCCAAAAACAAAGTTTGGCTACGTATATCATGTTTTGGTCACCTTCAAAAATCGAGGTGAAAATGGGCCCGACAGACGCATTAAATGCTCCGGTTTGGGTGCCGATTATGAAACTTGTGTTTTCATGCAAAACATGTCCAATCCACTCCATTACACTCAAAATCCAAATTTGTGTATGTATATCATGTTTTGGTCACCATCAAGTACTGGCGCGAAAATCGACCCTATAGGTGCATTAAATGCATTAGTTCGAGCGCCAATTATGAAACTTATGATTTGGTGCCAAACATGTCCAATCCACTGCATTACACCCAAAAACCAACTTTGGCCATTTATATCATGTTTCGGTCACCTTCAAAAAAGGGCGAGAAAATGGGCCCCACAGGTGCATTAAATGCAACGGTACGACGTCGATTATGAAACTTGAGTTTTTACGCCCAACATGTCCAATCCACTCCTTTTCACCCAAAAACTAAGTTTGGGTGTGTATATCAGGTTTTGGTCGAAAACTAGCCCCACAGGGTCATTAAATGCACTGATTCGAGCGCAGATTATGAAACATATGTTTTGCGCCAAATATGTCCACTCCACTCTATTAAACCCAAAAATCAAGTTTGGGTATGTATATCATGTTTTGGTCACCTTCAAAAATCGACGCGAAAACC
Organism: Zoysia japonica; assembly: GCA_001602275.1. Classification (NCBI taxonomy): domain Eukaryota; kingdom Viridiplantae; phylum Streptophyta; class Magnoliopsida; order Poales; family Poaceae; genus Zoysia; species Zoysia japonica. Next base: position 2,723,610 of record BCLF01000032.1, on the reverse strand, counting down.
GGTCCTACAGGTGCATTAAATGCACCGATAAGAGCACAGATTATGAAACTTATGTTTTTCCGTCAAACATGTCCAATCCACTCCATTACACCCAAAAACCAACTTTGGGTATGTATATCATGTCTATGTGACCTTAAAAAATCAGGGCGAAAGCCGGCCCCACAGGTGCATTAAATGCAACGGTTCGTGCGCCGATTATGAAACTGGTGTTTTTGCGCCAAGCATGTCCAATCCACTCCATTACACCCGAAGACCAAGTTTGGGTATGTATATCATGTTTTTGTCACCTTAAAAAATTGACGCGAAAACCGACCCCGTAGGTGCGTTAAATGCACTGGCTCAGGCGTCAATTATGAAACTTATGTTTTCATGCGAAACATGTCCAATCCACTCTATTACACGCAAAAACTAACTTTGGGTATGTGTATCATGTTTTGGTCACCATCAAAAATCGGCGCGAAAACGGGCCTCACAGATGCAATAAATGCAACGGTTCGGCGCCGGTTATCAAAATTGTGTTTTTGCGCCTAACATGTCCAATCCACTGCATTTCATCAATAACTAAGTTTGGGTATTTATATCATGTTTTGGTCGAAAACCGGCCCTACTAGTGTATTAAATGCCCCGATTCGGGCGGATCTTATGAAACTTGTGTTTTTGCGCCAAATATGTCTAATCACTCCATTTTACCCAAAAACCAACTTTGGGTATGTATATCACGTTTTGGGGACCTTCAAAAATCGGCGCCAAAACGGGCCCGATAGGTGCATTAAATGCACCGGTTCGGGCGCCGATTATGAAACTTGTGTTTTCACGTCAAACATGTCCAATCCACTCCATTACACCCAAAAACCAATTTTGGGTATGTATATCACGTTTTATTTGAAAACCAGCCCCACAGGTTTATTAGATGCACCGGTTCGAGAGCCGATTATGAAATTTGTGCTTTGCGCGAAACATTCCAATCCCTCCATTACACACAAAAACCAAGTTTTGGTATGTATATCATGTTTTAGTCACCGTCAAAAACCGGCCCCACACGTGGATTAAATGCACTGGTTCGGGCGCCAGTTACAAAACCTGTGTTTTCGTGCCAAATATGTCCAATTCAATCCATTACACCCAAAAAGCAACTTTGGGTGTGTATATCATGCTTTGGTCACCTTAAAAAATTAACGCAAAAACGCCCCCAGAGGTGCGCTAAATGCACTAGTTCGGGCGTCGTTTATGAAACTTGTATTTTCACGCCAAACATGTTCAATCCACTCCATTACCCACAAAAACCAAGCTTGAGTATGTATATCATGTTTTGGTCGAAAATCGGGCCCACAGGTGCATTAAAATGCACTGATTTGGGCGCAGATTTTGAAACTAGTTTTTTGCGCCAAATATGTCCAATCCACTTCGTTAAACCCAAAAATCAAGTTTGGCTATGTATATCATGTTTTGGTCACCTTCAAAAATTGGCGTGAAAACCAACCCCACAGGTGCATTAAACGCACTGGTTCGGGCGCAATTTATGAAACTTGTATTTTCGTTCTAAACATGTCCAATCCACTCTATTACACGCAAAAACCAACTTTAGGTATGTGCATAATGTTTTGTCACCTTCCAAAATCGGCACAAAAACTGGCCCCACAGGTGGATTAAATGCATCGCTTCGGCGTCAATTATGAAATTTGTATTCTTGCGACAACCATGCCCCATCCACTCAATTACACTCAAAAATCAAGTTTAGGTATGCATATCATGTTTTGGTTATTTTCAAAAACCGACGCGAAAACCAACCGCACAGGTCCATTAAATGCACTGGTTTGGTGCTGATTATAAAACTTGTGTTTTCATGCCAAACATGTTCAATCCACTCCATTACACCCAAAAACCAAGTTTGGGTATGTATATCTTGTTTTTGTCATCTACAAAAAAGCGGCGCGAAAACCGGGCCCACAAGTGCATTAAATGCACTGATTCGGATGTCGATTATAAAACTTGTGTTTTCGCGCCAAACTTGTCCAATCCACTCCATTACAGCATAAAACGAAGTTTGGGTATGTATATAATGTTTTTGTCACCTTCAAAAACTGACGTGAAAACGTGCCCCACAGTTGCATTAAATGCATCGGTTCGGACGTCGATTCTGAATTTTGTGTTTTCGCGCCAAACATATCCAATCATGTCTATTACACCCAAAAATCAAGTGTGGGTATGTATATCATGTTTTGATCTACTTAAAAAACCGACGTGAAAACGGACCCCACAGGTGTATTAATGCACCGGTTCGGGTGTCGATTCTAAAACTTGTGTTTTTACGCCCAACATGTCCAATCCACTTCATTATACCCTAAAACCAAGTTTGGGTATGTATATCATGTTTTGGTCACCATAAAAAACCGGCGTTAAAATAGGCCCCACAGGTGCATTAAATGCATAGATTCGAGCGCTGATTATGAAACTTATGTTTTCACGCAAAACACGTCGGATCCACTCCATTACACACAAAAACCAAGTTCGGGTATGTATATCATGTTTCGGTCACCTTAAGAAAATCGACGCGAAAACAGAATCCACAGGTGCAGTAAATGCACCGGTTTGGGCGCTGATTATAAAACTTGTGTTTTTGCACCAAACGTCTCCAATCCACTCCATTACACCCAAGAACGAAGTTTGGATATGAATATCATGTTTTGGTCGCCTTCAAAAATCGGCACGAAAACAGACTCGATAGGTGCATTAAATGCACCGGTTCGGATGCAATTATGAAACTTGTGTTTTTGCGCCAAATATGTCCAATCCACTCTATTACACCCAAAAACCAAGTTTCGGTATGTATATCATGTTTTGGTCACCTTAAAAAACCGACGTGAAAACATTACCCACAGGTGCATTAAAGGCACTGGTTCGGCGCTGATTCTGAAACTTGTGTTTTCGCTCCCATCATGTCCAATCCAATCCACTACACCCAAAAATCAGGTGCGAGTATGTATACCATGTTTTGGTCTCCATAAAAAACCGGCGTGAAAACGGGCCCCACAGGTGTATTAAATGCACCGGTTCGGATGCCGATTCTAAAACTTGTGTTTTCGTGCCAAACATGTCCAATCCACTCCATTACACCCTAAAATCAAGTTTGGGTATGTATATCATGTTTTGGTCAGCATCAAAAATCGGTGGGAAAACGAGCCCCATAGGTGCATTAAATGCATCGGTTCGGGCGCTGATAGGACTTGTGGTGCCCGATCTTCCGGTGAGGGGAGAACTATCGATTTGGTGGAGTCGACCCTCACAATCCGACTACAAACGAACAGGTCGTGTGCGCCATAGCAATCACAAAACCAATTCCGAATGGTTATTGACCGTGCTGGACAGCAAGATCAACCTGATCACAAAGATCAATTCCTACAAGCAATCCAACAACAAGCAAGAACAAGATGTGACAAACCAGAAATCTCTCACAATATGGGGTTCTCAAAGCTGTCTAACAGGTGGTCGTTAGACACAACTGAAGATTAGAAAGTTTGCAAAAGAGCTAAACTATAACAAAAGAAAACCTCAGTCTTTTTGGTGGCAGCTGGGACCATTAAATATGGTGTAGGACGACCAGAGGGTGCTGGGGTCGTCATCAAACCCTAGGACGTGCCCCTAATGGGCTCAACTTGATACACAGGCCATCGGTCCAAGTTGGGTGATGCAGCACCTTCTGAATTGGAACAACAATTGCCACTGACTCCAATGTGATATGAAGGTGAGACTGGATCCATTCGAAAGTAGACATGATGAGCCTTCCAGAATGTACTTAAATACCCAAATTGGATTTCATATGAAGTCGTGGCTTTTGTCGCAAGTTTGTACTGTTTTGCAGTCCGAATCCTCCATGTGTGAATATTTCTATTGACGTCCTCATCAGAGGATATGATGTCCACATCATCCTTACCCACTTGAATTAGAGTCATCCTCGACTCAAGTTCAGAATGTAAAAGTGCCACTCCAATATGCCCTCGTGAATTCATAAAAGGTGGAGGCCATGGAGGTATGTATGTGGTTTCATCATCCTCCCCCACTTGATTTGGAGTCGTCCTCGACTCAAACACAGATTCAAAACCAGCTATGCCACCGTGCCTTGTAGAAATCTCAAAAGGTGGAGGCCACGGGGTATGTATGTGACCTCATCATCCTCCCTCGCTTCTTTTGGAGTCGTCTTCGACTCAAAAGCAGATTGGAGAACCGGCACTCCACCGTGCACTCCAAAAATCATAAGAGGTGGCGGCTTCGAGGGTATTCTGAAGCGGTCAAGTAGTGCCACAAAGATCTCATCATTCTCTCCTTCTTTACAGCTAGGCGTCCTCGGCTTGATCCAGTGGTCGAAACAATTTCTTGCTGTCATGTTGGAACAGGGGATGAGCACGTAGCTTGGCCACAACAACAACTTCTCCTTCTCCATGAGTTGCTCCTGTTGATAGATCACAAAAGTAGAGAAACTTTGCAAAGCATTGTTAGTGTTAGTGCATGCTATTGTTTGATCCTATTTTTGCATTTTAAAAGGGTATTTTAGATTAGTACAAATGACTATTTTAGATACTAAGAAATCTCTGATGTCATCGTATTTGCCAATAGCATAAAAAACATAATTGCTAAAATGTTGCGAATTACAATTCTGAAATAATCACTTCTCTAAATAATTCAGGTTACAAGGAGCATCAAATTCAATATAACCTAAAGAAGTTAAAGAAGATATGAGCTCTCACTTTGCATCATTCAAATCAGCGCAATAAAAATGCTTATTCTCCACATGTGTGTACTCAAGAACAACATTTTCTATTCCATACACTAGTTGTGTTTTTGAGATGAACAAAACTTGGTCACACAACTTGTTGCAATCATAGGACAAATATGCATTACGAAACAAAGCATAAGTCTTGGGAGGCTCAACTAAGCTTTGCAGAACACTAGGATGAACATTGGGCAATTGCAGTTCAACACAAACAGCATGAGAGGATCGAGATATATTGAGGGACTCATAGTGTGTTTCATTTTTCTTACTCTCCAGAAATATAGTAGGCAGCACACAAGAATCATTATCCATTATCTCATCAACTAGCATAATGTCTTCTTTAGTCTTTTTCTCACTCTCCTGCGCGAAGTTAGGCATAGGACAAGAAACAGAAGAGTGCTCTCTATCTAGTTGTGCTGTTTTAATAAGAGATAAAGTATCACACAACTCTTCTTTATCTCATTTCTCTTGTGACAAAGGCACATCAGCAATACATTCCACAATTTTCTGATGGTGATTATTCATGCTTGTATTTTTAGACGATAAAAGCTGATTTTCAGCAATACAAGCAAGCAAATACAGGTGTAAGAGTGAGTAGTAAGTTTTAGAGATGAGCAAGATTTGGATTTCAGAATTGAGACCATTCATAAACCTATTGATTTTATCTTCCCGACATTCATCTAAGCTACCAAAAATGACACAAACCTTAAAGTCATGAAAGTATTCTTTAACAGTCATACTATTCTACTTCAAGTTGTCTAATTTGGCATGCAATTGATCAGCATAAAATGCAGGAATAAAGACATCTCTAAAATGACATTTGAAGTCTTTCTAAGATTCTAAAACTTTATTGTGCCTAGAAATGTATTTCCATTCAAGCAAAGCACTTTCAGTCAAAACACTTGAGGCAATGTAAATTTTTTCCTTTTCAGACAAGTCATGTGCATCAAATTCTATATCTACATTTAGTTCCCAATTAGTGTATGCATGAGGATCAAATTTCCCTGCAAAAGAAGGTATTGACGAACTGATGACTTCGCAAAATATCAGCCTTTACCACATGTTGAAGCATCTGCACATCTTGGTGATGTGTGAACCACCAGCTCCCTTTTTCTTGATTGTGCCTATCATGGTTAGTAAATAGCAAAACAAATTGACAACGAGCTAGGTTTTGTCCAACTTGATTTCCCTCAAGCTTGCTCAACCAAGTTCTTACTTGTTCTTACCAAACCAGCAGGGGTGATTTGCAATCAACGATGTCAACCTGCAAAGATTGGTGGAGCTATTGCCAGAGACATAAAACCTGTTTGCTGTAGTAATCTGTGGAGCTTGGACAGTTTTAATTTGTAGCAAAGATTAGCACAATCAAATCAGCAAATGCAAAGTTGAATAAGTGTTCAACAACGGTATGGTGCTGGTCCTAGGCTAAACCTTGCTAGAGACGCGAGCCTAGACACAAAGATAGTCCAACAAATGATACAAAAGGGTCAGGACAGTAGCAACTAAAACACGCTGCACTTTTCTCTTTTTTTCAATTCTTTGACTTTCTTTTTCTGCAACTTCTCTCTTTTTTTTCCTTTTATTTTCTTTTCTTTTCTTTTTCTCTCCCACTTTTTTTTTGTGATGGAATGAAAATAGAGATGAACAAAGTGCAGCTAACAAATAGCAGATAGGATATCGGAGATCTCTTTAGCGATTGCGACGCGCTCGGGTGATATTTTATGGTAAGTGTGGATCCGTTGAAAAGATAACACGAAGATCTTTCTAGGTTGTATAAAAATATGCCAAACAAACAACAAATCGCGGAGATATGGTTGTTTTATTCCGCAACAAAATCTGGTAACTGAATCTGTTATTTGCAACAAACTCAGATCTGGATTGATTTCTTTCTTCTATTGTTGATATGAGCCAGGAATGTGACAAGAACTCGAAACTCTAATGGATTAAACGCAAAGACCAGCAACACGACACGATGATGCAACCACAAATTCAACAACGCAAATTACTGAAAATAGTGATGCACAGGCTCAAAGGGTATAGGACAGCGGAATGATTCAATATTTTTTTGTATGGCTTTTATGCGGACAGTGGGAAAATGAATGAAATGATAAACGAGATGGGATAAATCTCACCGAGCAACCTGGGAAGCTAATACCACTTGATAGGACTTGAGGTGCCCGATCTTTCGGTGAGGTGATAACTATCGATTTGGTGGAGTCGACCCTCACGATCTGCCTACAAACGAACAGGTCGTGTGCGCCTTAGCAATCGCAGAACCAACTCCGAATGGTTATTGACCGTGCTGGACAGCAAGATCAACCTGATCACAAAGATCAATTCCTGCAAGCAATCGAAGAACAAGCAAGAACAAGATGTGGCAAACTAAAAATCTCTCACAATATATGGTTCTCAAAGCTGTCTAACAGGTGGTCGTTGGACACAACTGAAGATTAGAAAGTTTGCATAAGAGCTAAACTGTAACAAAAGAAAACCTTAGTCTTTTTGGTGGCGGCTGGGACCTTTAAATAGGGGGGAGGACGACCAGGAGGTGCTGGGGTCGTCCTCAAACCCTAGGACGCACCCCTAATAGGCTCAACTTGATACACGGGCCATCGGCCCAAGTTGAGTGATGCTGCACCTTCTGAATTGGAATGACAATTGCCGCTGACTCAGATGTGATATGAAGGTGAGGCTGGATCCATTCGAAAGTAGACTTGATGAGCTTTTCAGAATGTACTTAAATACCTAAATTGGATTTTATATGAAGTCGTGGCTTTTATAGCAAGTTTGTACTGTTTTGTAGTCCGAATCCTCCGCGCGTGAATATTTCCATTGACATCCTCATCAGAGGATATGATATCCACATCATCCTTACCCACTTGAATTAGAGTCGTCCTCGACTCAAGTTCAGAATGTGAAAGTGCCACTCCAAGATGCCCTCGTGAAATCTTAAAGGGTAGAGGCCATGGAGGTATGTATGAGGTCTTATCAGAGGCCGATTATACAACTTGTGTTTTCGCGCCAAACATGTCTAATCCACTATATTACACTCAAAAACCATGTCTAGGTCTGAATATAATGTTTTGGTCTCCTTCAAAAACTGACGAAAAAACTGGCCCCATAGGTGCATTAAATGCTCCGGTTCGACGCCCGATTATGAAACTTGTGTTTTCGCGTCCAACAAGTCCAATCCGCTCCATTACACCCAAGAGCCATATTTGGGTATATATATCATGTTTTGGTCACCTTCCAAAATCGGCACGAAAACAGAGTCCACAGGTTCAGTAAATGCACCGGCTCGGGCGCTGATAATGTAACTTGTGTTTTCGCACCAAACATGTACAATCCACTCCAATACACCTCAAAACAAAGTTTGGGTATGTATATCATGTTTTGGTCGCCTTTAAAAATCAGCGCAAAACGGACTCGACAGGTGCATAAATGCACCGGTTCGGTCTTGATTATGAAACTTGTGTTTTTACGCCAAACATGTCCAATTCACTTCATTACACCGAAAAACCAAGTTTGGGTTGGTATATCATGTTTTGGTCAACTTCAAAAACCGGTGTGAAAACTGTCACACCCCAACTTGTAAAACACTGAAAAGGTGCAGCACCTGCATGTTGAGGGCAAAGTTCAATCCCTAGAGCAATCCCAATTCAAATCTGAATCAACTAAATTAAGAAAATAAATGCCAAATAAACCCATTCCATAAACTCACCTTTTTATAAAAAAAAGTGTGCAAATGAGAAAAATACAATAATTAACGAGGCTATATAATAGAATTTTGGAGAATTTATCATAATTTTTACAACTCACCTAATGCCCGTAACTGTTCAGTCAAATTTCAGAAGTCAATGTTTTGTATAATTTATAATTCAAAATCTGTGCAGATTCAGAACTTGGTGCGAAAACAAAAGTTGTTCAAAACATCATGTCCCATCGTCACAAAAAGTTTCATAATTTTTTAAGGCCGAGAAGGATGGTTTCTAGAGGAAAAACAGTGCACAGTTTCAAACTCCCAGAATTTTGAAATTCCTGCCAGTCCCACCTGTCAGTCCCTATTCTTTCACCTCTTTCTCCCCATTGGACAGCTTGGGCGGCAGCCCCTGAGCCTGGACGCTGAAACCAGGCGTGCAGCTCTCACTCCTTCTCATTTTCCTCCCAGGCCAGAGCTTTTCTCCCCCTTTCCATCCCCTCACAGCCACCACCACCATTTCCACCCTTGGAGCTCCCTGGAGCTGCTGGTATGCTGCTCTCCTTGCAAAACCGCTGCAGTAATCTTCTCCACCAGCATTTCTAGGTGTTCCATGTCTTATTTTCGTCCTCCCTCTCTTGGTTGGACAGAGATTGAGGCCTCTCCATTCTTTCCGTGAAGGAAAGAAGGAGCAGCAGGAAGCAAGCAGCAGAGCTGCAGCAGGGTGGCTAGGCAGCCTCTGGAATCATTCTGGTCTTCTTCCTGAGGCCAGCAGCTACGAATTTCCAGCTAGACGTCACCCTCTTGCCGTCTGCTGGTCTTTGTTCTTCGACGGTGCGCTATTTGTTCCTCGACGGTGCGCTACTTGTTCCTTGTTCAGCTGGGTTCCTTGCTGCCGATCTGAGCTGCCGGGTTGAGCCCGACACTGCTGTGGTGAGGCTACATGACACTTATCCTCTCTCTGTGTTCATTTTCATTTTAACCATCCTTCGATCTGTTGCTGTGTTGCCATCCTATCCCAAGATTTGGAACCCATTGCCCTGCCTGAGAGAGGGCAGCAAGGAAGCTTGCTAGTTCAGCGGTGGCATGTTAATACTAACTCATTTCATTTCTTTCTCGAGTCATATAAAAGATTAAATGACCCAGAAATTATGAAATAAATTTTGTTGAGTTCTAATAACCTGGTTACATAATGGAATTGTTGCATGTCAATATGTTATAATGCTTCTAATAGGCCCACTGTAGAGTAGTCTAAAGAGTTGTAATTACCTCCTTTAGTGGATTTGAATCATGATAAAATCTATGCACCTTTTTTCATATCAATGCTAGTTCTGTTAGTTCACTCGCATTGGGTTCTTTTGCTGTTGTAAAAGTCAACTCATCCTAAAATTGATAAATGAAATAAATTCTCTGTTAATAAGCATGCTTTGTGTTTTTACCTCTTGTGTGCATTTTTTTCCTTTTTTTTATCTTTTCACCATGGTAAATGTATGCATCTTTAAATTGTGAAACTTGTGCTAACAATCCTAATTGAGTCCATCTAGCTGACATGCAAAGTTTTACTCTCATATAAGATGTTTATGTATTCCTTCAATTAATCACTCCACTATTTAAGCCACCTGTGAAATTAATTATTAAGTAATTAAAAGTCAACTTCGTGATTCTAGACCTGTTCAAAGTATCATGTTTTGATGATACACATCCACTAAATAATCCCCTATCTATAATGTATCCACAAATATCTTTTGAGAGAACAATTTCAGAATTTATTCCATTCGCTTTGTTCCTGGATAGAGCAGCAGTAAATCTATAATAACTTGAGCTATACAACTCCAAACCACACCTTTTAAATTGCAACATGTTCATAACTTCAGTATCTAAGCCCCTGCAAAGTTTCATTGCATTTGCATTATGCATTGCATCATGGCATACATTTTCATACCGACGTATTTTATTTTTCCTTTGTTTACTGAATGAAGCTCAGGAGAGGGATGGGGTTGCTGTGGAAGCTGAAGTTTCCGAGCTTGGGTTTGTGGAAGAGACTCCTCCTCCTGAAGGCAAGCATCATGCATACTGACCTCTGTTTTTACTTAATCGGCGAAATGAACTATTGTGTTATTGTTGCATTGTCGGGCAATAGGATAAGTATGGTTAAGTTGGTTCATGTCGTTTATCCACTCCTTGTTGTATATTAGGTCTTTGGACAGGGTGGGAGGTTTTTCTTTTGCGATGTGTCTTGCTTAGCCATGCTTAGACCGGTAGAAGTCGATTCGATGGAGGGTCACCACTGTTTTCGCGAGAATAGGAACCTTTTGTCTTGAGGTAATGTTGTGGATGCTTAAAACCTGAAAAAAGTTAAATTGTGGACTGAAAGGGGGATAGGTGTGTAGCCCCATTTGGTCGATTAAGGACCGGCCGTTGTTAGTTGTTGGCCTAAGCACTTTTCGTTCATACCACATGTCGAATATAATGCTAAGACAAGCATAATATCTCATTTACATACCAGCGTTTGGGCGATGATGGCATGTCTTGACTGACACGCACGAGTGACCGCTGGGCTCCCACGAGACATGGGACCGGTCCTCCCTGGCATGTCAATTGTCCAACCGTTCGGGAATGGATGAGAGAAAGGTTGACATGAGTGCCCTCTTGTGTAACTTTAGCGGGTTGCATGAGCCGGATGGTCCTCAAGTCGTGTGGGTACAGTTGAACCCTCCTACAGGGTGTATAATCGATTCGAATTGCCGTGATCTCGGTCATGATCAAGCTTAGTGCTTATCAATTTTCATCGTAGTTAATAATTTCATCTATGTAATCACTTGTGGGAAAATTTGTGAGCTATATTGGAGGAGATGTATTGATGGACGCATCTCTTATTGCTGTTTTCAGTTTAGGGGTAGAATGGTTGGTATATTAGTGTGTAGTTGCCCATGTGTCCTTTACTTTATGCTTATGCTTATAATATATGTATTTACTACTGCTTTTTCGCAATAAATTTTGAGTATCCTTTGCATGATTTTCCTTGCTACTGCCTAACTCATGATCCTTGGAGTCGAGATGTTTATCCCACGAGTAAGTCTTGCTGAGTACCTTTGTACTCACGTTTGTTTTTGAAGTTTTGCAGGTGAGAATGACTTGGTCTTTGGCTACTTCTTCCCCGCCGATGCCGGCGAAGGGGATGAGTAGTTGCTGTCCGGTCATGGCTCGTGTTGGTGATGTTCGTGGGCTGAGCATTACCAACTCTTTTGCTTTGTTTCAAAATGTGTTCTGCTGTGTACTCGTTGTTACCCCTGCTAGAACCTGAACTAAAGCTAGCCCTTTGTTTAATTATGTTTGTAGAAAGTTTAAGAGTTAACTGCAACCCTGCAGCTCTCATTCTTAAACATTTCAGATCTATCCCGTTAAACTCTTGGTCCGTAATCTGAAGTTTATAACTCTTATAATATGTTCTGAGTATGTGTGACCCCTATGTGATGTATGCAATGTTGTTTACCGATGTGCTTATGTCCTGGGCATTGTTTGGGAAGCATATCGGGGGACTACCGGAGTTGATTTCTCGTTAGTTGGAATTTAGGTTTGCACTCTGTTTATGGACAGCGAGCTAATTCGACTAATTAGAACTCAACTTGGATGGTTTCTTACAAAAACGGGCCCCACAGGTGCATTAAATGCACCTGTTCGGGCGCCGATTATGAAACTTGTGATTTCGCGCGAAACATGTCCAATCCACTCCATTACACCCAAAAACCAAGTTTGGGTTTGTATATCATGTTTTGGTCACATTCAAAAACTGGCGTGAAAAAAGGCCCCATAGTGCATTAAATGCACTGGTTCATGTGCCTATTATGAAACTTGTGTTTTTGGACGAAACATGTACAGTCCAATCCATTACACCCAAGAACCAAGGTAATGTGTACGTGGTTCCCGATCTTCTGTCAGGTCGTGATAACTCTCGATTTGACGGAGATGCGACACACAATCGATCCAGCCTCAAATCAACACGATTCGAACTCCGCAATCGCAGCACCACTTCTCCTCTGGTTATCAACCGTGCGCACACGATTGACCTCGCCAAGAAGGCTAATTCCTACCTGCGAATCGAAGAACACAAGCAAGAAAAAGGAAGAACGCAACTCACTTACAAAATCTGGATTGAAACACGAAGTTGGATAACCAACAAGCCGTCAAACGGTGAAACTGTTTGGAAACAGGAGAAAACTAATCAAAACCAATCTCTAATGACGGCGGCTACTGAATTTATAGAGTTTAGGTCGACCTTAAGAGCAAACCCTAATAATAATGGGCCTAGAAAAAATACAAGACTGATAGAACTTGAGGTGCCCGATCTTTCGGTGAGTTGACAAATATCGATTTGGTGGAGTCGACCCTCACGATCTGACTACAAACAAACAGGTCGCGTGCGCCTAAGCAATCGTAGAACCAACTTCGAATGGTTATTGACCTCGCCGAAATAGCAAGATCAACCTTATCACGAAGATCAATTCCAGCAAGTAATCGAAGAACAAGCAAGAACAAGATGTGACAAACCAGAAATCTATTCAAATGTGGGGTTCTCAAATGGCTGTCTAACAGGTGGTCGTTGGACACAACTGAAGATCAGAAAAGTTTGCAAAGAGCTAAACTACAACAAAAGAAAACCAGAGTGTTCCTGGTGGCGGCTGGGACCTTTAAATAGGGTGGACGACGACCCGAGGGTGCTGGGATCATCCTCGAACCCTAGGACGCGCCCCTAATGGGCTCAACTTGATACATGGGCCAACGGCCCAAGTTGGGGTGACGCAGCACCTTCTGTCTAAAAATGATGATTGGTGCTGACTCCGACGTGATATGAAGGTGAGGTTGGATACATTCGAAAGTAGACTTCATGACCTTTCCAGAATGTACTTAAACACCCAAATTGGATTCTATATGAAGTTGTGGCTTTCGTTGCAAGTTTGTATTATTTTGCAGTCTGAATCCACCATGTGTGAAAAATTTTATTGAAGTCCTCATCAGAGGGTATGATGTCCACATCAAAGACGCAAAGGCCAAAAGATAGTGTCGCAGCACCCAGCAAGTTTCTGTACGCCCTCTTGTTTTAACGAATCTCATTGATTCCGGTCGATTTTGGAGATGAGACTGGTGCCGTTGGAAAGGTTATCTTCTTAGCTTTCCAACCATATCTAGAACGTCCAAAATGGCTCCCGTATGCAACCTGGGCGTCCGTTTTAGTGTGGACTGCTCCCTAGAACCCGAGGACAACTCGACTCCGAATTGGATTGATTCTCCTTCGGGGTTCAACATGTCTTGCTGGTCCGAAGCATCTTCAAGTCCTTCTTCATGCTTCCCTTGATCCTCTCCAAGGTTCCTAATCAAGATAAAATCATTAGGTAGCAATCTATTCTCAAATGAAAAAAGACTTTTGTTTTGGAACGAGCTCACTTCAAAATTCAATTGTCGTGCACGAGCTCTTGTGATTGTACTATCTATGGAAGGTGGGGGAGCATCGTGTGTATCCAATGCTGGGATGTCCTCATCATTTTTCCCCTCTTGAATCGGAGTCGTCCTCAACTCAAGCTCATCTTCTTCTCCCATTTATGGCTTCAAATCTGCAATGTTAAATGTAGGACTAACCTTGAACTCGGCAGGTAACTCAAGTTTATAGGCATTATCATTAATCTTCTCAAGTACCTTAAAAGGACCAGTAGCTCTAGGCATCAATTTAGACTTTCTTAGCTCTGGAAATCTATCTTTTCTCAAGTGCAACCAAACCAAATCACCCGGTACAAATTTAACTTCAAGTCTACCTTTATTACCGGCAATTTTATACTTCTCATTCATCTTTTCAATGTTTTGTTTAGTCGTTTCATCCATCTTGAGAATAAAATCAGCACGCAACTTAGCATCATGATGAACTCTCTCGGTAGAAGGCGAGGCAAAAGATCAATCGGAGCATGAGGATTAAAGCAATATACTACCTCAAATGGACTTACCATAGCAGTAGAGTGTTCTGCTCGGTTGTATGCAAACTCCACGTGAGGTAAACATTCTTTCCACATCTTCAAGTTTTTCTTTAAAACAGCACGTAGCATGGTAGACAAAGTACGGTTCATGACCTCTGTTTGTCCATCGGTTTGTGGGTGACATGTAGTTGAAAACAGCAACTTTGTTCCCAACTTATTCCATAAAGTGCGCCAAAAGTGACTCAAAAATTTCGCATCACGATCTGAAACAATAGTAGAAGGCATACCATGCAAGCGAACAATTTATTTAAAGAATAAATCACCAATATGTGTAGCATCATCGGTCTTATGACATGGTATAAAATGTGCCATTTAGGAAAAGCGATCTACTACCACAAAAATACTATCTCTCCCCCTCTTAGTTCTAGGTAATCCCAAAAGGAAATCCATAGAAATATCAGCCCAAGGAATAGAAGGGACGGGAAGAGGCATGTACAAACCATGTGGGTTTAGTCGTGACTTAGCTTTTTGATATGTAGTGCAGCGAGCTACCAACCGTTCAACATCACATCTCATCTTTGGCCAAAAGAAATGTGTGGCCAAAACATCTTCCGTCTTCTTCGCTCTAAAGTGTCCCATCAATCCTCCTCCATGCGCCTCCTGTAACAACAAAAGATGAACAGAGCCAACTGGAAGGCAAAGACGGTTGGCTTTATAAAGAAATCCATCATTAAGTACAAATTTGTTCCAAGTCTTACCTTCACGCCAATGTAGAACCACATCTTTAAAATCAGCATCTAACATATATTGTTTCTTAATTGTTTCTAGTCCAAAAATCCGACAATCAAGTTGGGACAGCATAGCATATCGTCTAGACAAAGCATCCACAATCACATTATCCTTCCCTTTCTTATGCTTAATGATGTAAGAAAAGGATTCAATAAATTCAATCCACTTAGCATGTCTACGGTTCAAGTTATTTTGGCTACGAATATGCTTAAGTGATTCATGATCGAAATGAATGACAAATTCTTTAGGCCATAAATAATGTTGCCACGTTTCTAAACATCGTACAAGAGCATACAATTCCTTATCATATGTGGAGTAATTAAGAGCAGGGCTATTCAATTTTTCACTAAAATATGCAACGGGCTTACCTTCTTGCATCAATACACCACCAATGCCAATTCCACTTGCATCACATTCAAGTTCAAAAGTCTTACCAAAATTTGGAAGTTGGAGCAGCGGTGCATGTGTAAGCTTGTCCTTCAAAGTGGCAAAGGACTCCTCTTGTGTGTGGCCCCAATGAAATGCAACGCCCTTCTTTGTCAACTCGTTCATTGGAGCAGCAGTGGTGCTGAAATTTTGGACGAAGCGGCGATAAAATCGAGCAAGTCCAAGAAAACTCCGCACTTGTGAAATCGTTGTGGGCGTGGGCCAACACTTGATTGCATTTATCTTGGCTTCATCAACTTCAATTCCCTATAGAGTAACAACATAGCCAAGAAAAGAGACTCGATCCGTGCAAAAGGCACACTTCTTAAGATTAGGAAACAAACGTGAATCCCTCAAAGCATCAAAAATAGCACGCAAGTGAGATAAATGTTCGGTCATTGACTTGCTGTAAATCAAGATATCATCAAAATAAACCACTACAAATTTTTCAATGAAAGAACGTAAGACCTCGTTCATCAAACGTATGAAAGTACTAGGTGCATTAGTCAATCCAAAAGGCATTACTAACCACTCATACAATCCAAACTTAGTCTTAAAAGCAGTTTCCCATTCATCACCCAATTTTATTCTTATTTGGTGGTATCCACTTCTCAAGTCAATTTTAGAGAAAACAATATAACCACATAATTCATCAACCATGTCGTCTAGCCTAGGAATAGGACGACGATATCTAATGGTGATATTGTTAATGGCTCTACAATCAACACACATTCGCCAAGAACCATCTTTCTTTGGAACCAAAAGAACAGGAACAGCACAAGGATTAAGGCTCTCACGTACATACCCGCGGTCCACAAGGTCTTGGACTTTTCGCTGAATTTTCTTACTCTCCTCAAGGTTGGTTCTGTAGGTGACGTGGTCTGGTAAACTCGCTCCAGGGATCAAATCAATCTGGTGCTTAATCCCTCGAATGGGTGGTAGTCCTGGAGGTATCTCGTGTGGAAAGACGTCATGATACTCCTGCAAAAGGTCAGAAACAGAAGAAGGCAAAGAAGAAGAAAGCTCCTCGAGTGAAAACAACGTATCCTTGCATACCAAAGCATAACATGAAGCATTTTCATCATGGATTTCAGCAAGGTCAGATTTTGTTGTAAGCATTACAGGACTTTTTAATTTTATTGCTTGCTGATTTTCCAGTGTAGGAGGCTATTCTTTCTTCTCATTAACAATTCTCTCCCTATCAGCTTGTACAATTTCAGAAGGGGTCAAAGGTAATAAAGTAATTTTCTTTCTATTATGCATGAAGGTATATTTATGACTTTTACCATAGTGGATAGCATCATTATCATGGTCCCATGGACGACCCAATAATAAAATACATGCTTGCATAGGTACAAAATCACAATCCACAGAATCAACATAGGTGCCAATAGAGAAAGGGACTCGACATGTTTTAGTTACCTTTGCCTTACCAGAGTCGTTTAACCACTGGATATGGTACGGATGTGGATGTGGCCGTGTGGGCAAGTTCACCTTAGTGATCAAGTCAGTACTCACTAAGTTGTTGCATCTCCCGCCATTAATGATCACGTGTGAACGGTGGTTCTTGATCACAAAGTAAATCTGAAATAGATTAAGGCGCTGAATCTTATCAAGACATACCTGTGCGGAGAGTGCTCGTTGGACAATGATGATCCTGTAGGCCGAAGTATCATCACCACCACATACCTGGCCATCATCATCGTCAGGAATCTTATCATCGGATTCTTCATCCTCAACATCCGAAGTGCTTACGTATCCTCTATCTTCAGTAGCAATGTATGCCCGCTGGCTTGGGCAATCTCGCTGCATATGACCCATGCTATGGCATCTATGCCACTTGATGTTGGTGGAGCATCCTATGTAGGTACTGGAGGATGTATTCTTGTTGGGTACCTGCAATGAAGGCGTACTCGAATCTGAGGATTGCACTGAAGGGTTTAGTTTTGGTGTTGTGGCAGTGTTGGAGGTGGTGGGAGACCTCCCGCTCGACGGTGGTGGTGTACGTGTGGTCGACGAAGAAGGAAAGGTCGACCGTGGAGTCTATGTATGGCTGTTGTTCTGGAGTTGTTTTCCCTGCAATTCTTTTTCTGCAAGCACAGCAAGGTGGAACAACTGCACGACGCAACCCAGCATAAAAACGACAGATAGTTTCCTCAAAGTCCTCTTCTATCCCACAACGCATCATACACTTTTGTAACTCAGCAAGATATTCTTAAATAGATTTATCATTTTCTTCTAAACGTTGCAATTTTTTACGCAATTCTCTTTGATAGGATGGTTGAACAAAACGCTTACGCATAGCAGCTTTCAATCTATCCCAACTATCAGGTTGCAACTGTGCTCTACAAAGATCAGTCCACCACAGTAAAGCAAAATCTCGAAACTCACTAGTAGCTTGTCTAACTCTATGTTGTTCAGGAACTAAGTGAGATGTAAATTTTTGCTCTACAACCATCTCCCAATCAGGATAAGCTTTAGCATCATAATTACCAGAAAAGGGTGGGATGGTAAACTTAATCTTAGCGAAAGGTTCATAAGGAGCATGATGATGTTCATTACCTTCATACCTTGGCAGTTATAGCGTCGATGATGGGGCAGGTGAATTTGTTGTTCTCCATCATTGGCAATGCGATTCTCGGAATGGTTCTCGCCATTAACTTCATCTTCCTCTTCGGATCTCGGTTGTGGTCGTGGTGCCTCAAAGTTTGTCATACGAATTGAGAGACGCTAGAATTCTTGGTTCATTCTATAGAATTGATCCATCATCCTCTGTTCGAGCTTAGCAATACTGTCAGCAAGTTGATTTTGACTGACAATGTAATTGAAGTCGTTCGGGGTGTTGGCAGCATCAGAAGATTCACTCTTATCACCTGCAAACTTACCCTTTCCTGCCATGGTTAGAAGATAAAAAAGAAGCAAAGCAGCATATTATCCCTACACTACGGTGGTGCGGTTTCTGTGGTGGCAGATCTGCAAACGTTATCCCTACACTACGGTGGTGCGGTTTCTGTGGTGGCAGATCTGCAAACGAAACGACTTACCAAGTTCTTACACGGTACTTACCAATGCAAAGCAAAGGATTGTCAACCGTTGGCAGGAGATACCAGGGAGTTGTAATTCTACAATTGCAGGGTCAAATGAAGTGCTGATTCGAGGTGGATATGTGGAGCTCGGAGGGCTGAAATAATGGTTAGTGGCACACAATTCTATGACAGATAGCAATGCTGAATAAGTGTTCCAAGATTGTAATTATAGTTGCTGGTCTAATCTTATGAAAAATTCAGATGCGAACAACGATAAGAGTGCACAATGATCAGCAACAGACGGGGCTCCAAAAATCAGCTATCAGCACGGTATAGCACAAGACAGTGATGTCACCTTGATGATGTCAATTTTTTTGAATTTTCACTATTTTTTTAATTTTTAGAGGCGCAAAATCAGGGACACCAAGAAGTTTCAGATCAATCCAATTGGGGATGTGGTATGTCAAAAATCACAAAGATGTCTGAAATTACACCAAAAATCTTGTAAATTCACAAAGGTCCACTTCCAGAGGGAATTTGGACTTGAAACTTTTTTCGAACACCGACGAACTGGGGAGAGCCAAATGCATCTTTTCGTTCTGAGAATTTTTAAAAAACAATGCCCGATTTCATGTTCGTATGCAAAAGTTATGCCCGTTTTACTGAAGGGTGTCCAGAACTCGTTTTTGGAAGGTGTGAGACGCAAACGGTGGAGAATCGGGTGGTGCTTTTGTGGACGATTGAGTAGCAGATGATTTTGGAGAGGTGGATCTATGAATGGTGAATCTGTTTGTGGTCAAAATATGGGATGGGTGGGTGGGATAAAATTTCGATGCAAAGGAACAAATAACAGATATAAAGATGATAATGGATCTGAATAATGCTAACGATGAACGACGAAGGCAAACAACTGGATGCAAAAAGATCACAAAATCCAGCAACCAAAACACAAACTAAGAACACAAACTCAACACTACAGACTCTGAAATAAAATTATACAAAAGCTAAACACAGCTTGGACAGGGGAACACCTAACGATCTACTAATTTTTTTTGCGGCTTTTCTGTGGACGATAGGATGAATGCAAAATAAACAAGGATAGATGTGAACCTGACGATATACCTGAAGCTCTGATTACCACTTGATGTGTACATGGTTTCCGATCTTCTGTCAAGTCGTGACGACTTTCAATTTGGCGGAGATGCGACACACAATCGATCCGGCCTCAAATCAACACGATTCGAACCCCGCAATCGCAGCAACACTTCTCCTCTGGTTATTAACCGTGCGCGCACGTTTGACCTCACCAAGAAGGCTAATCTCTGCCTGCGAATCGAAGAACACAAGCAAGAACAAGGAAGAACGTAACTCACTTGCGAAATCTGGATTGAAACACGAAGTTGGATAACCAACAAGCCGTCAAACTGCAAAACTGTTTGGAAACAGGAGAAAACTAATCAAAACCTATCTCTAATGACGACGACTACTGAATTTATAGAGTTTAGGTCGGCCTCAGGGGCAAACCCTAATACAAATGGGCCTAGAAAAGATACAAGACCCAAAGGCCAAAAGGTAGTGTCGCAGCACCAAGCAAGTTTCTGGATGCCTTTTGTTTTAACGTTTCTCGCTGATTCCTATTAAATTTTGAGATGGGACTAGTTCCATTGGAAAGGTTATCTTCTTAGCTTTCCAACCATATCTAGAACGTCGAAAACGGCTCCCGTATGCAACCTAGGCATCCGTTTTAGTGTGGACTACTCCCTGTAATTGAATCTCGTCCGGGGTTCAACGTGTCTTGCTGGTCCGGAGCATCTTCAAGTCCTTCTTCATGCTTCCCTTGATCCTCTCCATGGTTTCTAATCAAGATAAAATTATTAGGTAGCAATCTATTCTCAAATGAAGAAAGACCTGTGTTTTGGAACGATCTCACCTCAAAATTCAATTGTCGTGCACGAGCTCTTGTGATTGGGCTATCTATGGTAGGTGGAGGAGCGTCGTGTGTATCCAATGATGGGATGTCCTCATCACCAAGTTTGGGTATGTGATGAGATTATAAATATCTTTGAGCCACCAAATGATTGTGTTCAAATACTTCCGTGGCCTCCACCTTTTCATGTAGGTTCCAGGGCATGGTGGAGTCGAGGTCCAAATAATAAACTTGAGTCGAGTACGACTCCAAAACAAGGAGAGGATGATGAGAACATCACTCTTTTAGATACACATACGAGTCCTCAAAGTAGTATTGATGAAACTCACCCGCGATAGTTGAGATTAGAGGTGAGCTTATTCCAAAACACATGTCTTTCATCCTTTGAGAATAGATTGCTACCTAATAACTTTATTATGATTAGGAATATTAGAGAGAGTCAAAAAAGCATAAAAAAGGACTTGGAGATGCTGAAGATCAGAACCGCACGTTCGACCCCGGAGGAGATCCAAACAACTCGGGTTTGAGTCCGTCTCAGGCTCCTGGAGCAGCCTGCACTAAAACGGATGCCTCGGTCTCATATGAGCTCCGTTTTGGACGTTCTAGATATAGTTGGAAAGCTACCAAGATAATCTTTCCAACCGCACTGGTCTCATCTCTAAATTCGACCGGAATCAGTGGAAATCGTTGAAACACGATGACATCCAGAAACTGCTCGAGTGCTGCGACACTATCTTTTGGCCATGTATCTTTTCTAGGCCCATTAGTATTAGGGTTTGCCCCTAAGGTCGACCTAAACTCTATAAATTCAGAAGCCACCATCATTAGAGATAGGTTTCGATTAGTTTTCTCCTGTTTCCAAACAGTTTCTCCGTTTGACGATTTGTTGGTTATCCAACTTTGTGATTAAATTCAGATTTCGCAATTGAGTTGCGTTCTTCCTAGTTCTTGCTTGTGTTCTTCGATTCGCAGGTAGGGATTAGCCTTCTTGGTGAGGTCAATCATGTGCGCACGGTTGATAACCAGAGGAGAAGTGGTGCTGTGATTGCGGGGTTCGAATCGTGTAGATTTGAGGCCGGATCAATTGTGTGTCTAAACTTGTGTTCGGGCTTATCACAAACTGACGGAAAATCGAGAACCACGTACACATTAGTATGTATATCATGTTTTGATCACCTTCAAAAATCGACGCTAAAACGGACTCCACAGATGCATTAAATGCACCGGTTCGAAGCCGATTATAAAACTTGTGTTTTTACGCCAAACATGTCCAATCCACGGCAATACACCCAAAAACCAAGTTTAGGATGTATATATTTTGGTCACCTTCAAAAACAGACGTGAAACATGTCCAACCCACTATATACACCCAAAAACCAAGTTTATCTATATGATGTTTCGGTCACCATCAAAAACCGACATTAAAATTGGTCACACAGGTGCATTAAATGCACAGATTTGGGCGCTGATTATGAAACTTATGTTTTCGCGCCAAACATGTCCAATCCACTCCATTACACCCAAAAACCAAGTTCGGGTATGGATATCATGTTTTGGTAACCTTCGAAAACCGGAGTGCAAACAGGCCCCACAGGTGCATTAAATGCACCGGTTCAGGCGTCAAATATGAAACTTGTGTTTTCCCACCAAACATGTCCAATCCACTCTATTATACCCAAAACCAAAGTTTGGGTATCTATATCATGTTTTGGTCACCTTCAAAAATTGGCGCGAAAACGGGGCCACAGATGCATTAAATGCAATGGTTGGGCGCTCGTTATGAAACTTGTGTTTTCCCATCAAACATGTCCAATCCACTCCATTACACCTAAAAACCACATTTGGGTATGTATATCTTGCTTTGGTCGCCTTCAAAAATCGGCAGGAAAATGGACTCCACATGTGCATTAAATGCACCAGTTTGACGCCTGATTATGAAACTTCTGTTTTTGCGCCGAACATGTCCAATACGCTCCACCACACCGAAAAGCCATGTTTGGGTGTGTACATCATGTTTTGGTCACCCTCTAAAACCGGTGCGAAAACCTAACCCACAGTTGCATTAAATGCATCGGCTCGGTGTTGATTATGAAATTTGTGTCCTTACGCCAAACATGTCCAATCCACTCAAATACACCCAAAAATCAAGTTTGGGTATGCACATCATGTTTTGGTCATTTTCAAAAACCGACGTGAAAATCGACCACACAGGTGCATTAAATGCACCGGTTCGGTGCAGATTATGAAACTTGTGTTTTCATGCCAAACATGTCTAATCCACTCCATTACACCCAAAAACAAAGTTTGGGTATTTATATCTTGTTTTTGTCATCTTCAAAAAAGCGGCACGAAAACTGGCACCACAGGTGTATTAAATGCACCGATTCAGGCGCCGATTATAAAATTTGTGTTTTCGTGCCAAACTTGCCCAATCCACTCCATTACAGCATAAAACCAAGTTTGGGTATGTATATAATGTTTTGATCACCTTCAAAAACCGGCAGGAAAACGTGCGCCATAGGTGCATTAAATACACCGATTCGAACGTCGATTCTGAAACTTGTGTTTTCGTGTCAAACATGTCCAATCCGCTCCATTACAATCTAAAACCAAGTTTGGGTATGTATATCAAGTTTTGGTCACCATCAAAAACCGGTGTTAAAACAGGCATCACAAGTGCATTAAATGCATAGATTCGGTTTCTGATTATGAAACTTATGTTTTCGCGCGAAACATGTCTAATCCTGATGTGACCATATACAAACCTTCATGGCCTCCACCCTTTATGATTTCACGAGGGCATATTGGAGTGGCACTTTTACATTCTGAACTTGAGTCGAGGACGACCCTAATTCAAGTGCGTAAGGATGATGTGGACATCATATCCTCTGATGAGGGCGTTAATGGAAATATTCACACATAGAGGATTCATACTGCAAAATAGTATAAACTTGCAACAAAAGCCACGACTTCATATGGAATCCAATTTGGGTGTTTAAGTACATTCTGAAAAGCTCGACAAGTCTACTTTCAAATGGATCTAGCCTCACCTCCATATCACATCCGAGTCAGTGGCAATGGTCGTTTCAATTCAGAAGGTGCTGCATCACCCCAACTTGGGTCGATGGCCCGTGTATCAAGTTGAGCCCATTAGGGGCGCGTCCTAGGGTTTGAGGACGACCCCAGCACCCCCTAGTCGTCCTCCACCCTATTTAAAGGTTCCAGCCATGACCAAAAAGACTCGAGTTTTCTTTTGTTATAGTTTAGCTCTTTGCAAACTTTTTTGATCTTCAGTTGTGTCCAACGACCACCTGTTAGACAGCCATTTGAGAACCCCACATTTGAAGAGATTCTTGGTTTTCCACATCTTGTTCTTGCTTATTCTTCGATTGCTTGCGGGGGAATTGATCTTCGTGATTAGGTTGATCTTGCTGTTTCGGCGAGGTCAATAACCATTCGAAGTTGGTTCTGCGATTGATAAGGTGCACACGACCTGTTCGTTTGTAGTCAGATCGGGAAGGTCGACTCCACTAAATCGATATTTATCACCACACCGAAAGATCGGGCACCTCAAGTCCTATCAAGTGGTATCAGCTTTTCATGTTGCTCGGTGAGATTTATCCCATCTCGTTTATCGTTTCATTCATTTTCCCATTGTCCACATAAAAGCCATACAAAAAATATTGAATCATTTCGCTGTCCTATACCCTTTGAGCCTGTGCATCACTATTTTCAGTCATTTGCGTTGTTGAATTCGTGGGTGCATCATCGTGCCGTGTTGCTGGTCTTTGCGTTTAATCCATTAGAGTTTCGAGTTCTTATCAGGTTCCTGGCTCATATCTACAATAGAAGGAAGAAATCAATCTGGATCTGAGTTTGTTGCAAATAACAGATTCGGTTACCAGATTTTGGTGCGGAAGAAAACAACCATATCTCCGTGATCTGTTGTTTGTTCGGCACATTTTTATACAACCTGAAAAGATCTCCATGTTATCTTTCCAACGGTTCCACACTTGCCATAAAATACCACCCGAGCGTGTCGCAATCGCATAGGAGATCTGCGATATCCTATATGCTATCTGCTAGCTGCACTTTTGTTCATCTCTATTTTCATTCCATCACAAAAAAAACAGAGGGTGAGAAAAAGAAAAGAAAAGAAAATAAATGGAAAAAAGGAGAGAAGTTGCAGAAAAAGAAAATCAAAGAATTAAAAAAAAAGAGAGAAGTGCTGCATGTTTTAGTTGCTACTGTCCTGAGCCTTTTGTATCATTTGTTAGACTATCTTTGTGTCTAGGCTCGCGTCTCTAGCAGGATTTAGCCTAGGACCAGCACCATACCGTTGTTGAACACTTATTCAACTTTACTCTATTACATCCAAAAACTAAGTTCGGGTATGTATATCATGTTTTGGTAACCTTCAAAAACCGGCGTGAAAACGAGCCCCACAGGTGCATTAAATGCACCGGTTCAGGCGTCGGTTATGAAACTTGTGCTTTCCTGCCAAACATGTCCAATCCGCTCCATTACACCCAAAAACCAAGTTTGGGTATGTATATAATGTTTTGGTCAGCTTCAAAAACCGGCGAGAAAACGTGCCTCACGGGTGCTTTAAATGCACCGGTTCGGACGCCGATTCCGAAGCTTGTGTTTCTACACCAAACATGTCCAATCTTGTCCCTTACACCCAAAAAATCAAGTGTGGGTATGTATATCATGTTTTGGTCGCCTTCAAAAACCGGCGTGAAAATGGCCCCACAGGTGTATTAAATGCATCGGTTCGGGCGACGATTCTGAAACTTGCGGTTTCACGCCAAACATGTCCAATCGACTCCATTACACCCAAAAACCAAGTTTGGGTACGTATATCATGTTTTTGTCATCTTCAAAAAAGCGGCGCGAAAATCGGCCCTGCAGGTGCATTAAATGCACCGGTTCGATGCCGATTATGAAACTTGTATTTTTGTGCCAAACATGTCCAATCAACTCCATTACACCCAAAAATCAAGTTCGGTATGTACATAATGTTTTGGTCACCTTCAAAAACCGGCCTGAAAACGTGCCCCACTGGTGCGTTAACTGCATCGGTTCGGGCGACGATTCTGAAACTTGTGTTTTCGCGCCCAACATGTCCAATCCACTCCATTACACCCAAAAACCAAGTTTGGATATGTATATCATGTTTTTGTCATCTTCAAAAAGCAGTGCAAAAACTAGCCCCACAGGTGCATTAAATGTACCGAATCGGGCGCCGATTATAAAACTTGTATTTTCGCACCACACATGTCCAATCCACTCCATTACACCCAAAAACCAAATTTGGGTATCTATATCATGTTTTGGTCACCTTCAAAAATCGGCGCGAAAACGGGCCCACAGATGCATTAAATGCAACGGTTGAGCGCCCGTTATGAAACTTGTGTTTTCGCATCAAACAAGTCCAATCCACGCAATTACACCCAAAAACCACATTTGGGTATGTATATCTTGCTTCGGTCGCCTTCAAAAATCGACGCGAAAATGGAATCCACAGGTGCATTAAATGCACCCATTTGGGCGGCGATTCTAAAACTTGTGTTTTCGCGCCAATCTTGTCCAATCCACTCCATTACACCCAAAAACCAAGATTGGCTATGTATATCATGTTTCGGTAACCGTAAAAAACCGGTGTTAAAACGGGCCCCACACGTGCATTAAATGCACCGGTTCGGGCGCTGATTATGAAACTTCTGTTTTCGCGAGAAACATGTCCAAATCCATTACACCCGAAAATCAATTGTGGGTCTGAACATCATGTTTGGGTCACCTTCAAAAACCGGCGTTAAAATAGGCCCGACAGGTACATTAAATGCACTCGTTTGGGCGCCGATTCTGAAACTTGTGTTTTCGCGCCAAACTTGTCCAATCCACTCCATTACACACAAAAACCAAGATTGGGTATGTATGTTTTGGTCACCGTCAAAAACCGGTGTTAAAACGGGCCCCACACTTGCATTAAAGGCACCGGTTCGAGCGCTGATTATGAAACTTATATTTTCACGCGAAACATGTCCAATCAACTCCATTACATCCGAAAACCAAGTTTGGGTTTGTATATCATATTTTGGTCTCCTTCAAAAACCGGTGCAAAAATAGACTCCACAGGTGCAATAAATGCACCAGTTCGGTGCCAATTATGCAACTTGTGTTTTTGTACCAAACATTTCCAATCGACTCCATTACACCCAAAAATCACGTTTGGGTATGTATATCATGGTTTGGTGACATTCGAAAACCGGCGAGAAAATCAGCCCCATAGGTGCATTAAATGCACCAGTTCGGCCCGATTATGAAACTTGTGTTTGGGGGCCCAACATGTCCTATCCACTCCATTACACCCGAAAACCAAGCTTGGGTATGCATATCATGTTTTGGTCCCCTTCAAAAACCGGCGTGAAAACGGGCCTCACTGGTGTGTTAAGGGTCCGTTTGGTTGCTCGTATGGCTGAGACTGGCTCGTATGATGTGAGACAGGCTCGTGACAAGCTGATCGGATTCAAAATAGTGTTTGGTTAGTTGCATATAACGAGACAGAGTGAGAAGAGATGATGTTTGGTTGTCTGTATATGTCTAGCCTGTACGGAATAAAAGTAAAAAAAAATTGATATTTAACTTGTGTAACCATACTCTAATAATCTCAATTTTAACTTTATAAATCTTAGTCTAATTTAATATATACTAATATATTTTAAAATAAATAAATTATTTATTAATATTATCATTAACGGGCTCCAAAAATATAGCTAAAAAAAGAACTTATCATATTATTTTAAAGCTTAATTTGCATTAAAATATTTTAATATTATTAAATATTTACTAATTAATTGTTAATTATATATTAATATTACATCGCGGGAGCCTGGCTCTCCGGAAACGAACTTTCCTCTCCTTTCCAGCGAGCCTGGCCTGTCACTCGACTTTGCACGAGAGCAGCCAAGCTCCGGTGACTATGCACGCAACCAATCAACCGTTCCTTGCAGGAGTGCAGCCTGGCCGGCGCCATGTTTGGGTTTGTATATCATGTTTTGGTCGCCTTCAAAAATCGGCGCGAAAAATGGACTCCACAGGTGCATTAAATGCACCGGTTCTGTGCCGATTACGAAACTTGTGTTTTTGGACCAAACATGTCCAATCTGCTCCATTACACCCAAAAGCCACGTTTGGGTTTGTCGATCATGTTTCGGTTACCTTCATAAACCGACGCGAAAAACCGACCGCAAAGGTGCGTTAAATGCACCGGTTCGGCGCCGATTATGAAACTTGTGTTTTCGCGCCCAACATGTCCAATCGACTCCATTACACCGAAAAACAAAGTTTGGATATGTATATCATGTTTTGGTCACCTTCAAAACCCGGCGCGAAAATCAGCCCCACAGGAGCATTAAATGCACAAGTTCCGCGTCGATTATGAAACTTGTGTTTTCTTGCCAAATGTGTCCAATCCACTCCATCATAGTCAAAAGCCATGTTTGGGTATGTATATCATGATTTGGTCATAGTAGAAAATCGGAGCAAAAACCCGTCCCACAAGTGCATTAAAAGCACCGGTTCGGTGCCGATTATGAAACTTGTGCTTTTCTGCCAAACATGTCCAACCAACTCCATAGACCCAAAAACAATGTTTAGGTATGTATATCATGATTTGGTCGCCTACAAAAATCGACGCGAAAAAGGACTCCACAGGTGGATTAAATGCACCGGTTCGGCGCCCGATTAAGAAACCTGTGTTTTGGCGCCCAACATGTAAAATCCATCTCTATTACGCCCAGAAACCTAGTGTGAGTATCTATATCATGTTTTGGTCACCTTCAAAAACCGACGTGAAAATGGGCCCCACAGGTGTTTTAAATGCAACGGTTCGGGCGCCAATTCTAAAACCTGTGTTTTCGCGCCCAACAAGTCCAATCCACTCTATTACTCCGAAAAACTAAGTTTTGGTATATATATCATGTTTTTGTCACCATTAAAAACCTGCGTGAAAACAGGCCCCATAGGTGCATTAAATGCACCGGTTCGAGCGTCGATTATGAAACTTGTGTTTTTGCACGAAACATGTCCAATCCAATCCATTACACCCAAAAACCAAGTTTTGGTATATCTATATTGTTTTGATCATCTTCAAAATCAGCGCGAAAACGGCCTCCACAGGAGCACTAAATGCACTGGTTCGGAGCCGATTATAAAACTTATGTTTTTGCGCCAAACGTGTCTAATCGACTCCATTATACCCAAAAACCAAGTTTGGGTATGTATATCATGTTTTGGTCTCCTTAAAAAACCGGCTCGAAACTCGGCCCCACCATTAAATGTTCGGGTTCGACATCGATTATGAAACTTGTGTTTTCGCGCCCAACATGTCCAATACGCTCCATTTCACCCAAAAGCCACGTGTTGGGTGTGTATATCATGTTTTGGTCGCCTCCAAAAATCGGCACAGAAAAGGACTCCACAATTGCATTAAATGGACCGGTTCAACGCCCAATTATGAAACTTGTGTTTTCGCCCCAAACATGTCCAATCCTCTCCATTACACCCAAAAACGAAGTTTGGGTATATATATCATGTCTTGGTCCCCTTCAAAAATTGGCGCGAAAATGGACTCGACAGGTGCATTAAATGCACCGGTTCGGTGCCAATTATGAAACTTGTATTTTGGCGCCAAACATGTCCAATCCACTCCATTCGACTCAAAAACATAGTTTGGATATGTATATCATGCTTTTGTCCCCTTCAAAAATCGGTGCGAAAATGGACTCCACAGGTGCATTAAATGCACCGGTTCTGCGCCTGATTATGAAACTTGTTTTTCACGCTAAATATGTCCAATCCACTCCATTACACCCAAAAACCAAGTTTGGGTACGTATACATGCTTTGGTCACCTTCAAAAACCGACATGAAAACGGGCCCCACAGGTGCATAAAATGCATCGGTTCGGGCGTCGATTCTGAATTTGTGTTTTCGCGCCAAACATGTCCAATCCACTCCATTACACCCAAAAACTTAGTTTGGGTACGTATATCATATTTTGGTCACCTTCAAAAATCGACGCGACAATGAACTCCACAGGTGCATTAAACGCATCGGTTCAGCGCCCGATTATGAAACTTTTGTTTTGGCGCCCAACACGTCCAATCAACTCCATTACACCTGAAAACCAAGTTTGGGTATGCATATCATGTGTTGGTCACCTTCAAAAACCGACGTGAAAACGGGCCCCACAGGTGCATTAATTGCACCGCATGTGGCGCCGATTCTGAATCTTGTGTTTTCGCACCAAACATGTCTAATCCACTCCATTACAACAAAAAACCGGGGTTGGATATGTATATCAAGTTTTGGTCCTTCAAAAACCGACGTGAAAACAGGCCCGACAGGTGTATTAAATGCACCGGTTCAGGCGCCGATTCAGAATCATGTGTTTTCACGCCAAACATGTCCAATCCACTCCATTACACCCAAAAACCAAGTTTGGGTACGTATATCATGTTTTGGTCACCTTCAAAAATCAACGAGAAAACAAGCCCCACAGGAGCATTAAATGCACCGATTCGGGTGCCGATTATGAAAGTTGTGTTTTCTAGCCAAATGTGTCCGATCCGCTCCATTACACCCAAAAGCCATGTTTGGGCATGGATATCATGTTTTGGTCTCCTTCAAAAATCGGCGCCAAAACTGACCCCAGAGGTGTATAAAATGCACAGGTTTGGCGTCGATTATTAAACTTGTGTTTTCACGCCAAACATGTCCAATCCACTCCACTACACCCAAAAACCAAGTTTGGGAATGTATGTCATGCTTTGGTCGCCTTAAAAAAATCGGCGCGACAATGAACTTTACAGGTGCATTAAATGCACCGGTTCCGCGAGCGATTATGAAATTTGTGTTTTGGCACAAAACATGTTCAATTCACTCTATTACACCCAAAAACCTATTTTGGGTCTGCATACCATGTTTTGGTCACCTCCAAAACCTGGCGTGAAAACGAACCCCACAGGTGCATTAAATGCACCAGTTCGGGCGCTGATTCTGAATGTTGTGTTTTCACGCCAAACATGTCCAATCCAGTCCATTACACCTAAAAACCAAGTTTGGGTATGTATATCATGTTTTGGTCACCATCAAGAATCAGCGCGAAAACAGACCCCACAGATGCATTAAAAGCAACGGTTGGTCGCCGATTATGAAACTTGTGTTTTCGCGTCAAACATGTCCAATCCACTCCATTACACCCAAAAACTATGTTTGGGTATGTAAATCTTGCATTGGCCGCTGTCAAAAATCGGCGCAAAAATGGACTCCACAATTGCATTAAATGCACCGGTTCAGCGCCCGATTATGAAACTTGTGTTTTCGTGCCAAGCATGTCCAATCTGCTCCATTACACTCAAAAGCCATATTTGGGTGTGTATATCATGTTTTGGTCACCTTTAAAAATTGGTGCGAAAACCGGCTCCACAGGTGCATTAAATGCATTGGTTCGACGTCGATTATGAAATTTGTGTTCTTGTGCCAAACATGTCTAATACACTCTATTACACCCAAAAATCAGGTTTGGGTATGCATATCATGTTTTGGTCACCTTCAAAAACCGACGGAAAAACCGGCCCCATAGGTGCATTAAATGCATCGGTTCGGCGTCGATCATGAAACATGTGTTTTCGCGCGAAACATTTCTAATCCGCTCCGTTACACCAAAAAGCCAAGTTTGGGTACGGATATATTTTGGTCACCCTCAGAAACAGACATGAAAACAGACCCCACAGGTGTATTAAATGCACCGGTTAGGGAGCCAATTATAAAACTTCTGTTTTCGAGCCAATAATGTCCAATCCACTCCATTACATACAAAAATTAAATTTTGGTACGTATATCATGTTTTGGTCACCTTGAAAAAAACAGCGCAAAAACAGACTCCACAGGTGTATTAAATGCTCCAGTTCGGTGCCCATTGTGAAACTTATGTTTTTGTGCCAAAAATGTCCAATCCACTCCATTACACCCAAAAACCTAGTTTGGGTATGTATATATTTTTGTCACCTTCAGAAACAAACGTGAAAACAGGCCCCACAGGTGCATTAAATGCATCGGTTCGGCGTCAATTATGAAACTTGTGTTTTCACGCCAAACGTGTCCAATCCACTACATTACACCCAAAAACCTAGTTTGGGTACGTATATCATGCTTTGGTCGACTTCAAAAATCGACGCGAAAAGGGACTCCACAAGTGCATTAAATGCACCGGTTCGGCACCTGATCTTGAAACTTGTGGTTTCACGCGAAGCAAGTCCAATCTGCTCAATTACACCCAAAAGCCATGCTTTTCTATGTATATCATTTTTTGTCACCTTCAAAAATCGATTCCAAAACAGACTCCACATGAGCATTAAATGCACAAGTGCATTAAATGCACCGCTTCAGTGCCAATTATGCAACTCGTGTTTTGGCACCAAACGAGTCCAATCGACTCCATTACACCCAAAAACGTAGTTTGGTTATGTATATCATGTTTTGATCAACATAAAAAATCTGCGCGAGAACAGACTCCACAGGTGCATTAAATGCTCCAGTTCGGTGCCGATTTTGAAACTTATGTTTTTGCACCGAACATGTCCAATCCACTCCATTACACCCAAAAACAAAGTTTGGGTATGTATTTTGGTCAGCTTCAGAAACAGACGTGAAAACAGCCCCACAGGTGCATTAAATGCACCGGTGAGGGCGCCGATTATGAAACATCTGTTTTGGTGCCAAACATTGCCAATCCACTCCATTACACCCAAAAATCAAGTTTTGGTATGTATATCATGTTTTGGTCACCTTCAAAAATCAGCGCGAAAATGGACTCCACAGGTGCGTTAAATGCACCGCTTCAGTGCCACTTATGAAATATGTGTTTTTGCACCAAACATGTCCAACCGACTCCATTATACCCAAAAACCAAGTTTCGGTATGTATATCATGTTTTGGTCACCTTCGAAAACCGGCGCAAAAACCAGCCCCACATGTGCATTGAATGCACCGGTACGGTGCCAATTATGAAACTTATGTTTTGGCGCCAAACAAGTCCAATCGACTCCATTACACACAAAAACCAAGTTTGGGTATGTATATCATGTTTTGGTCACCTTCAGAAACCGACGCGAAAATCAGCTTCGCAGGTTCAATCGATGCACCGATTTAGCGTCGATTATGCAACTTTTGTTTTCACGCCCAACAAGTCCAATCAACTCCATTACACCCCAAAATATAGTTTGGTTTTGTATATCCTGCTTTAGTCGCCTTCAAAAATCAACGCCAAAAATGGACTCCACAGGTGCATTATTAAATTCACCGGTTCGGCGCCTGATTATGAAACTTGTGTTATCGAGCCAAACATATCCAATCCGCTCCATTACACCCAACAGCCATGTTTGGGTTTGTACATCATGTTTTGGTCACCGTCAAAAACCGAAGCGAAAACCGACCGCACGGGTGCATTAGATGCACCGGTTCGGTGCCGATTATGCAACACGTATTTTTCGCGAAACATGTTCAATTGACTCCTTTGCACCCATAAACCAAGTTTGGGTATGTATATCATGTTTTGGTCACCTTCAAAAACCGGCGCGAAAATCAGCCCCACAAGTGCATTAAATGGCCCGGTTCGGCGCTGATAATGAAACTTGTGTTTTCGCGCCAAACATGTCCAATCCACTCCATTACACCCAAAAGCCATGTTTGGCTATGTATACCTTGTTTTGGTCACCTTCAAAAATTGGCGCAAAAATCAGCCCCACGGGTGCATTAAAAGCACCGGTTTGGGCCGATTATGAAACTTGTGTTTTCGCGCCAAACGTGTCCAATCTACTCCATTACACCCAAAACCAATTTTGTGTATGTATATCATGTTTTGGTCCCCTTCGAAAACCGGCGCGAAAATCAGCCCCACAGGTGCATTAAATGCACCGGTTCGGGCGCCGATTATGAAATTTTTGTTTTCACACCAAACATGTCCAATCCACTTCATGACACCCTAAAACCTAGTTTGGGTATGTATATAATGTTTGGGTCACCTTCAAAAATCGACGCAAAAACCGTCCGAACAGGTTCATTCCACTCCATTACAACAAAAAAACAAGTCTGCGTATGCGTATCATGTTTTGGTCACCTTTAAAAATCGACGCGAAAACCGAAGCCACACATGCATTAAATGCACTAGTTTGGCGCCGATTAGGAAACTTGTGTCTTCACGCCAAACATGTCCAATCGACTCTTTTACACCCAAAAGCCAAGTTTGGCTATGTATATCATGTTTTGGTCTCCCTGAAAAACCGGTGCGAAAACCGGCCCCACCTTTCAATGAAGCAGGTTGGGCGCCAATTCTGAAACTTGTGTTTTCGCGCCAAACATGTCCAATCCGCTCCATGACACCCAAATGCCTTGTTTAAGTATGTATATCATGTTTTGGTCAACTTCAAAAACCAACGTGAAAACGAGCCCCACTGGTGCATTTAATGCACCAGTTCGGACGTCGATTATAAAACTTGTGCTTTCGCACCAAACATATCCAATCCACTCCATTGCACCTAAAAACCAAGTTTGGATATGTACATCATGTTTTGGTCACCTTAAAAAAAGGACGCAAAAACGAACTCCACATATGCATTAAATGCACCGGTTCGGTGCCAATTATGAAACTTGTGCTTTCGTACCAAACATGTCCAATCCGCTCCATTACACCGAAAAGCCTTGTTTGGGTATGTATATCATGTTTTGGTCACCTTTAAAAATCGGCGCGAAAACCGGCTCCACAGGTGCATTAAATGCATCGGTTCGACGAAGATTATGAAACTTGTGTTTTCGGACCAAACATGTCCAATCCACTCTATTACACCCAACAACCAAGTTTGGGTATGTATCTCATGTTTTGGTCACCATAAAAAACCGGCGTGAAAACGGGCCCCACAGGTGCATTAAATGCTTCTATTCGGGCGTCGATTATGAAACTTTTGTTTTCGCGCGAGCATGTCCAATCCACTCCCTTATACCCAAAAACCAAGTTTGAGTATGTATGTCATAATTTGGTCGTCTTCAAAAATCTGCGCGAAAATGGACTCCACTGGTCCATTAAATGCACCGGCTCGGTGTCGATTATGTAACTTTTGTTTTTGCGCCAAACATATCGAATCCACTCCATTACACCCAAAAACTAAGTTTGGGTATGCATATCATGTTTTGGTCTCCTTGAGAAACCGGTGCGAAAATCGGCCCCACTATTAAATGCTCTGGTTCGGACGTTGATTATAAAACATGTGTTTTCACGCAAAACATGTCCGATCCACTCTATTACACCCCAAAACTAAGTTTGGGTATGCAAAACATGCTTTGGTTGTATTAAAAAATCGGCGCGAAAACGGACGCCACATGTGCATTAAATGCGGCACTGGTTCGGTGCCGATTATGAAACTTTTGTTTCTGTGCCAAACATGTCCAATCCACATCATTACACCCAAAAACCAAGTTTGGGTATGTATATCATGTTTTGGTTACCTTCAAAAACCAGCGCGAAAATCAGCCCCACAGGTGCATCAAATGCTCCGGTTCAGCGACAACTATGAAACTTGTGTTCTTGCGCCAAACATGTCCAATACCCTCCATTACGCCCAAAAACCAAGTTTGGGTATATATATATATATATATATCATGTTTTGGTCTCCTTCAAAAACAAACGTGAAAACGGGCCTCACTGGTGCATTAAATGCACCGATTCGAGCGTTGATTATGAAACTTGCGTTTTCGCGCAAAACATGTCCGATCCACTCTATTACACCCCAAAACTAAGTTTGGGTCTGTATAACATGCTTTGGTCGTGCTCAAAAATCGGCGCGAAAACAGAAGCCACAGGTGCATTAAATGCACCGGTTCGGTGCTGATTACGAAGCTTTTATTTTTGTGCCAAAGATGTCCAATCCACTTCATTACACCCAAAAACCAAGTTTGGCTATGTATATCATGCTTTGGTCACCTTCCAAAATCGGCGCGAAAATCGACCCCACAGGTGCGTTAAAGGCACCGTTTCGTGCGTTGATTATGAAACTTGTGTTTTCGTGCAAAACATTTCCGATCCACTCCATTACACCCGAAAACTAAGTGTGGGTATGTATATCATACTTTGGTCTTCTTCAAAAATCGGCGCGAAAGTGGACTCCACAAGTGCATTAAATGCACCGGTTCGGGGCCGATTATGAAACTTTTGTTTTGGCGCCAAACATGTCTAGTCCACTTCATTACACCCAAAAACCAAGTTTGGGTATCTGTATTATGTTTTGATCTCCTTCAAAAACAAAGGTGAAAACGGGCCCCACTGGTGCATTAAATGCCCCAGTTGTGGGGTTGATTATGAAACTTGTGTTTTCGCACAAAACATGTACGATCCACTCTATTACACCCCAAAACTAAGTTTGGGTATGTATAACATGATTTGCTCGTATTAAAAAGTTGACGCGAAAACGG
Source organism: Zoysia japonica (assembly GCA_001602275.1). NCBI lineage: Eukaryota > Viridiplantae > Streptophyta > Magnoliopsida > Poales > Poaceae > Zoysia > Zoysia japonica. Next base: position 2,687,484 of record BCLF01000032.1, on the reverse strand, counting down.
ACGCCACATTCGGGGGCGATTATGAAACTTTTCTTTTTATGCCAAACATGTCCAATCCACTTCATTACACCCAAAAACCAAGTTTGAATATGTATATCATGCTTTGCTCAACTTGCAAAATCATCGAAAAATGCACTCCACAGGCGCATTAAATGCAAATGTTCGGTGCCGATTTTGAAACTTGCGTTTTTTCGCCCAAAAACAAAGTTTGGGTATCTATATCATGTTTTGGTTACCTTCAAAAACCAGCGCGAAAATCAGTCCCACAGGTGCATCAAATGCTCCGGTTCGGCGACAACAATGAAACTTGTGTTCCAGCGCCAAACATGTCCAATACCCTCCATTACGCCCCAATGTCAGGTTTGGGAATGTATATCATGTTTTGGTCACCATAAAAAATCGGCGCGAAAAACGACCCCACGCACCGGTTCGGGCGTTGATTATGAAACTTGTGTTTTCGCGCAAAGCATTTCAGATCCACTCTATTACACCCCAAGACTAAGTCTGGGTATGTACAACATGCTTTGGTCGTATTCAAAAATCGGCGCGAAAATAGAAGCCACAGGTGCATTAAATGCACCAGTTCGGTGCCGATTATGAAACTTTTTTTTGTGCCAAACATGTCCAACCCACTTCATTAGACCCTAAAACCAAGTGTGGGTATGTATATCACACTTTGGTCGTCTTCAAATTTCAGCGCGAAAGTGGACTCCACAAGCACTGGTTCGGTGCCGATTATGAAACTTTTGTTTCGGCGCCAAACTTGTCTAATCTACTTCATTACACCCAAAAAATAAGTTTGGGTATGTGTATCTTGTTTTGATCTCCTTCAAAAACAAACGTGAAAACGGGCCCCACCAGTGCTTTAAATGCACCGGTTCGGGCATAGATTATGAAACTTGTGTTTTCGCACAAAACATGTACGATCCACTCTATTACACCCCGAAACTAAGTTTGGGTATGGATAACATGCTTTGGTCGTACTAAAAAATCGACGCGAAAATGGACGCCACATGTGCATTAAATGCACCGGTTCGGTGCCGATTACCAAACTTTTGTTTTTGTGCCAAACATGTCCAATCCACTTCATTCAACGCAAAAACCAAGTTTCGATATGTATACCATGCTTTGCTCACATTCCAAAATCGGCGCAAAAATGCACTCCCCAGCCGCATTAAATGCACAGGTTCGGTGCCGATTTTGAAACTTGTGTTTTTGCGCCCAACATGTTGAATCGATTCCATTACAGCCAAAAACAAAGTTTGGGTATGTTTGGGTATGTATATCATGTTTTGGTTACCATCAAAACCAAAGCGAAAATCAATCCGACTAGTGCATCAAATGCTCCAGTTCAGCGACGACTATGAAACTTGTGTTCCAGCGCCAAACAAGTCCAATAGCCTCCATTACGCCCAAAATTCAGGTTTGGGAATGTATATCATGTTTTGGTCACCATAAAAAATTGGCGCGAAAAATGACCCCACAGGTGCATTAAACGCACCGGTTCGGTCGTTGATTATGAAACTTGTGTTTTCGCGCAAAGTATGTCCGATCCACTCTATTACACCCCAAGGCTAAGTTTGGGTCTGTATAACATGCTTTGGTCGTATTCAAAAATCGGCGCGAAAACGGACGCCACATGTGCATTAAATGCACCGGTTCGGTGCCGATTATGATACTTTTGTTTTAGCGCTCAACATGTCCAATCCACTTCATTACACCCAAAAACCAATTTTGGGTCTGTAAATCATGCTTTGGTCACCTTTCAAATTCGGTGCAAAAATGCACTCCACTGGCGCATCAAATGCACAGGTTCGGTTTCGATTTTGAAACTTGACTTTTTTCGCCCAACATGTTCAATTGATTAAATTACACCCAAAAACCAAGTTTGGGTATGTAGTACATCATGTTTTGGTTACCTTCAAAAACCAGCGCGAAAATCAGCCCCACCGGTGGTTCTAATGCTCCGGTTCGGCGACGACTTTGAAACTTGTGTTCTTACGCCAAACATGTCCCATACCCTCCATTACACCGAAAAGTCGTGTTTGGGTATGTATATCATGTTTTGGTCACCATAAAAAATCGACGCGAATACCGACCCCACAGGTGCATTAAATGCACCGGTTCGGGTGTCGATTATGAAACTTGTGTTTTTGCGCCAACCATGTCGAATGGACTCCACTACACCCGAAAACTAAGTGTGGCTATGTATACCGTACTTTGGTCGTCTTCAAAATTCAGCGCGAAAGTGGACTGCACAAGTGCATTAAATGCACCGGTTCGGTGCCGATTATGAAACTTTTGTTTCGGCGCCAAACATGTCTAATCCACGTCATTACACCCAAAAACCAAGTTTGGGTATGTATATCATGTTTTGATCTCCTTCAAAAATAAACGTGAAAACGGGCCCCACCGCTGCTTTAAATGCACCAGTTCGGGCGTAGATTATGAAACTTGTGTTTGCGCACAAAACATGTACGATCCACTCTATTACACCCCAAAACTAAGTTTGGGAATGGATAACAAGCTTTGGTCGTACTCAAAAATCGACGCGAAAATGGACGCAACATGTGCATTAAATGCACCAGTTCGGTGCCGATTAGAAACTTTTGTTTTTGTGCCAAAAATGTCCAATCCACTTCATTACACCCGAAAACCAAGTTTGGATATGTATATCATGCTTTGGCCACCTTCGAAAATCGTCCCAAAAATTCACTCCACAGGCTCATTAAATGCACCGGTTCGGTGCTGATTATGAAACTTTTGTTTCGGCGCCAAACATGTTCAATCGAATCCACTGCACCCAAAACCCAAGTTTGGGCATGTATATCATGTTTTGGTTATCTTCAAAAACCGGCGCGAAAATCAGCCCCACAGGTGCGTCAAATGCTCCGACTCGGCGACGACTTTGAAACTTGTGTTCTTACGCCAAACATGTCCCATACCCTCCATTACGCCGAAAAGTCGTGTTTGGATATGTATATCATGTTTTGGTCACCATAAAAAATCGGCGCGAATACCGACCCCACAGGTGCATTAAATGCACCGGTTCGGGTGTCGATTATGAAACTTGTGTTTTTGCGCCAAACATGTCGAATGGACTCCACTACACCCGAAAACTAAGTGTGGGTATGTATACCGTACTTTGGTCGTCTTCAAAATTCAGCGCGAAAATGGACTCCACAAGTGCATTAAATGCACCGGTTCGGTGCCGATTATGAAACTTTTGTTTTGGCGCCAAACATGTCTAATCCACTTCATTACACCCAAAATCCAAGTTGGGGTATGGGTATCATCTTTTGATCTCCTTCAAAAACTGACGTGAGAACGGGCCCCACCGGTGCATTAAATGCACCAGTTCGGGCGTTGATTATGAAACTTGTGTTTTCGCGCAAAACATGTCCGATCCACCCTATTACACCCCCAAACTAAGTTTGGGTACGTATAACATGCTTTGGTCGTATTAAAAAGTCGACGCGAAAACGGACGCCACATGTGCATTAAATGCACCCGTTCGGTGCCGATTAGAAACTTTTGTTTTTGTGCCAAACAAGTCCAATCCACTTCATTACACCCGAAAACCAAGTTTGGATATGTATATCATGCTTGGCCACCTTCCAAAATCGTCCAAAAAATTCACTCCACAGGCTCATTAAATGCACAGGTTCAGTGCCGATTTTGAAACTTGTGTTTTTGCGCCCAACATTTTCAATCGAATCCACTACGCCCAAAACCCAGGTTTGGGTATGTATATCATGTTTTGGTTATCTTCAAAAACCGGCGTGAAAATCAGCCGCACAGGTGCGTCAAATGCTCCGATTCGGCGACGACTATGAAACTTGTGTTCTTGCGCCAAACATGTCCAATACCCTGCATTACGCCGAAAAGTCGTGTTTGGGTATGAGTATCATGTTTTGGTCACCGTAAAAAATCGGCGCGAATACCGACCCCACAGGTGCATTAAATGCACCGGTCGGGCGTCGATTATGAAACTTGTGTTTTCGCGCGAAACATGTCCAATGCACTCCATTACACCCGAAAACTATGTGTGGGTATGTATATCATACTTTGGTCGTCTTCAAAATTCAGCGCGAATGTGGACTGCACAAGTGCATTAAATGCACCGGTTCGGTGCCTATTATGAAACTTTTGTTTCGGCGCCAAACATGTCTAATCCACTTCATTACACCCAAAAACCAAGTTTGGGTACGTATATCATGTTTTGATCTCCTTCAAAAACAAATGTGAAAACAGGCCCCACCGGTGGCACCGGTTCGGGCGTAGATTATGAAACTTGTGTTTTCGCACAAACATGTACGATCCACTCTATTACACCCCAAAACTATGTTTGGGTGTGGATAACATGCTTTGGTCGTACTCAAAAATCGCCGCGAAAACGGACGCCACAGGTGCATTAAATGCACCGGTCCGGCGTCGATTATGAAACTTGTGTTTTTGCGCGAAACATGTCCAATGCACTCACTTCCACCCAAAAACTAAGTGTCGGTATGTATATCATACTTTGGTCGTCTTCAAAATTCAGCGCGAATGTGGACTGCACAAGTGCATTAAATGCACCGGTTCGGTGCCGATTATGAAACTTTTGTTTCGGCGCCAAACATGTCTAATCCACTTCATTACACCCAAAAACCAAGTTTAGGTATGTATATCATGTTTTAATCTCCTTCAAAAACAAACGTGAAAACGGGCCCCACCGGTGGCATCGGTTCGTGCGTAGATTATGAAACTTGTGTTTGCGCACAAAACATGTACGATCCACTCTATTACACCCCAAAACTAAGTTTGGGTATGTATAACATGCTTTGGTCGTACACAAAAATCAACGCGAAAACTGACGCCAGAGGTGCATTAAATGCATCGGTTCGGGGCCGATTATGAAACTTTTGTTTTGGCGCCAAACTTGTCCAATCCACTTCATTACAACCAAAAACCAAGTTTGGATATGTATATCATGCTTTGGTCACCTTCCAAAATCGTCACAAAAATGCACTCCACAGGCTCATTAATTGCCCAGGTTCGGTACCGATTTTAAAACTTTTGTTTTTGCGCCCAACATGTTCAATCGAATGCACGACACCCAAAACCCAGGTTTGGGTATGTATATCATGTTTTGGTTATCTTCAAAAACCGGCGCGAAAATCAGCCGCACAGGTGCGTCAAATGCTCCGATTCGGCGACGACTATGAAACTTGTGTTCTTGCGCCAAACATGTCCAATACCCTGCATTACGCCGAAAAGTCGTGTTTGGGTATGTATATCATGTTTTGGTCACCGTAAAAAATCGACGCGAATACCGACCCCACAGGTGCATTAAATGCACCGGTCGGGGGTGGATTATGAAACTTGTGTTTTCGCGCAAAACATGTCCAATGCACTCCATTACACCCGAAAACTATGTGTGGGTATGTATATCATACTTTGGTCGTCTTCAAAATTCAGCGCGAAAGTGGACTCCACAAGTGCATTAAATGCACCGGTTCGGTGCCGTTTATGAAACTTTTGTTTCGGCGCCAAACATGTCTAATCCACTTCATTGCACCCAAAAACCAAGTTTGAGTATGTATAACATGTTTTGATCTCCTTCAAAAACAAACTTGAAAACGGGCCCCACCGGTGGCACAGGTTCGTGCGTAGATTATGAAACTTGTGTTTTCGCACACAACATGTACGATCCACTCTATTACACCCCAAAACTATGTTTGGGTATGGATAACATGCTTTGGTCGTACTCAAAAATCGCCGCGAAAACGGACGCCACAGGTGCATTAAATGCACCGGTTCGGTGCCGATTATGAAACTTTTGCTTTTGCGCCAAACATGTCCAATCCACTTCAGTACACCCGAAAACCAAGTGTGGGTATGTATATCATACTTTGGTCGTCTTCAAAATTCAACGCGAAAGTGGACGCCACAAGTGCATTAAATGCACCGGTTCGGTGCTGATTATGAAACTTTTGTTTCGGCGCCAAACATGTTCAATCGAATCCACTGCACCCAAAACCCAAGTTTGGGCATGTATATCATGTTTTGGTTACCTTCAAAAACCGGCGCGAAAATCAGCCCCACAGGTGCGTCAAATGCTCCGACTCGACGACGACTTTGAAACTTGTGTTCTTACGCCAAACATGTCCCATACCCTCCATTACGCCGAAAAGTCGTGTTTGGGTATGTATATCATGTTTTGGTCACCATAAAAAATCGGCGCGAATACCGACCCCACAGGTAAATTAAATGCACCGGTTCGGGTGTCGATTATGAAACTTGTGTTTATGCGCCAAACATGTCCAATGGACTCCACTACACCCGAAAACTAAGTGTGGGTATGTATACCGTGCTTTGGTCGTCTTCAAATATCAGCGCGAAAATGGAGTCCACAAGTGCATTAAATGCACCGGTTCGTTGCCGATTATGAAACTTTTGTTTTGGCGCCAAACATGTCTAATGCACTTCATTACACCCAAAATCCAAGTTGGGGTATGGGTATCATCTTTTGATCTCCTTCAAAAACTGACGTGAAAACGGGCCCCACCGGTGCATTAAATGCACCCGTTCGGGCGTTGATTATGAAACTTATGTTTTCGCGCAAAACATGTCCGATCCACTCTATTACACCCCCAAACTAAGTTTGGGTACGTATAACATGCTTTGGTCGTATTAAAAAGTCGACGCGAAAACGGACGCCACAGGTGCATTAAATGCACCGGTTCGGTGCCAATTATGAAACTTTTGTTTTTGTGCGAAACGTGTCCAATCCACTTCATTACACCCATAAACCAAGTTTGGGTGTGTATATCAGGCTTTGGTCACCTTCCAAAATCGGCGCAAAAATGCACTCCACAGGCGCATTAAATGCACTAGTTCGATGCCGATTTTTAAACTTGTGGTTTTGCGCCAAACAAGTTCAATCGATTCGATTACACCCAAAAACCAATTTTTGGTTTGTATATCATGTTTTGGTTACCTTCAAAAACCGACGCGAAAATCAGCCCCAGAGGTGCATCAAATGCTCCGGTTCAGCGACAACTATGAAACTTGTGTTCTTGCGCGAAACATGACCAATACCCTGCATTACACCCAAAAGTCATGTTTGGGTATGTATATCATGTTTTGGTCACCATCAAAAATCGCCGTGAAAACCGACCCCACAGGTGCATTAAATGCACCGGTTCGGGTGCCGATTATGAAACTTGTGTTTTTCTGCCAAACATGACCAATCCACTCTATTACACCCCAAAACTATGTTTGGGTCTGTATAACATGATTTGGTCGTATTACAAAATCG
>BCLF01000032.1:2615507-2643593 GCA_001602275.1 Zoysia japonica | reverse complement strand
GTTTTTGTTGTGGTGGATAGATTTTCTAAGATGGCTCACTTCATACCATGCCACAAGACAGATGATGCTATACATGTTGCTGATTTGTTCTTTCGTGATATTGTTCGCTTGCATGGTATACCAAACACCATTGTTTCTGATCGTGATGCAAAGTTTCTTAGCCATTTTTGGAGGACCCTGTGGGCTAAGTTGGGAACTAAGCTTTTATTTTCCACAACATGTCATCCACAAACAGATGTCCAATCATAAGAGCTCGTGCACGACAATAGAATTTTGAGGTGAGCTCGTTCCTAAACACAAGTCTTTCTTCATTTGAGAATAGATTGCTACCCAATGATTTTATCTTGATTACAAGCCTTGGAAAGGATAAGGGAAGCATGAAGAAGGACTTGAAGATGCTTCGGACCAGCAAGACACGTTAAAGCCCGGAGGAGATTCAATCCAATTCGGAGTCGAGTTGTTCCCGGGTTCCAGGGAGCAGTCCACACTAAAACGGACGCCCAGGTCGCATACGGGGTCTGTTTTGGATGTTCTAGATATGGTTAGAAAGCTAAGAAGAAAACGTTTCCAACGGCACTAGTCTCATCTCCAAATTCGACCAGAATCAGTAGAAATCGTTAAAACAAGAGTACATCGAGAAACTTGTAGGTGCTGCGACACTATCTTTTAGCCTTTGGGGCTTGTATCTTTTTTAGGCCCATTAGTACTAGGGTGCGCCCCTAAGGTCGAATTAAACTCTATAAATTCAGTAGCCGCCTTCATTAGCGATAGGTTTTATTTTGGTTTCTCCTGTTTCCAAACAATTTCTCCATTGACGGCTTGTTGGTTATCTAAATTTGTGATGTAATCCAGATTTCGCAAGTGAGTTGCGTTCTTCATTGTTTTTGCTTGTGTTCTTCGATTAGTAGGCAGGGATTAGCCTTTTTGGCGAGGTCAATCGTGTGCGCACGGTTGATAACCAGGAGAAGTGGTGCGGCGATTGCAGGGCTCGAATCATAGTGATTTGAGGCCGGATCGATTGTGTGTCGCATCTCCACCAAATTGAGAGTTATCACGACCGGACGGATGATCGGGAACGACGTACACATCAGACCCCACAAGTGCATTAAATGCACCGGTTCGTCGCCGATTACGAAACTCGTGCTTTCACACTAAACATTTTCAATCCACTTCCTTACACCCAAAAACCAAGTTTGGGTATTATATCATGTTTTCGTCACCATCAAAAACTGACGTGAAAACCGACCCCACAGGTGCATTAAATGCACCGGTTCGGTGCCGATTATGTAACTTGTGTTTTCGCGCCAAACATATCCAATCCACTCCATTACACCGAAAAACCATGTTTGGGTATGTATATCATCTTTTGGTCACCTTCAAAAACTGGCGCGAAAAACGGCCCCACAGGTGCATTAAATGCACCGGATCGGCGCCTATTATGAAACTTGTGTTTTCACCCGAACATGTGCAATCCACTTCATGGGTATGTATATCTTCTTTTGGTCACCTTCAAATATCGACGCGACATCCGTCCTCACAGGTGCATTAAATGCACCGGTTAGGGCGTCGAATATGAAACTTGTGTTTTCGTGACAAACATGTCTAATCCACTAAATTACAACCACAAACAAAGTTTGGGTATGTATATCATGTTTTGGTCACCTTCAAAATCTGACGTGAAAACCGGCCCCACAGGTGCGTTAAATGCACCGGTTCGGTGCTGATTATGTAACTTGTGTTTTCACGCCAAATATATCCAATCCACTCCGTTACACCGAAAAACCATGTTTGGGTATGTATATCATGTTTTGGTCACCTTCAAAAATCGACGCAAAAACTGTCCTCACAGGTGCATTAAATGCACAGGTTGGGGCGTCCATTATGAAACTTCTGTTTTCGCGCCAAACATGTCCAATCCAGTCCTTTAAAACCAAAATCAAAGTTTGGCATCTATATCATGTTTTGGTCACCATCAAAAATCGGCGTGAAAACTTGCCCCACAGGTGCATTAAATGCACCGGTTCGGGCACCGATTATGAAACTTGTGTCTTCGCTCAAAACATGTCCAATCCACTCTATTACACCCAAAAACTAAGTTTGGGTATGTATATCATGCTTTGGTCGTCTTCAAAAGTTGGCGCAAAAATAGACTCCACAGGTGCATTAAATGCACCGGTTCAGTGCCGATAATGAAACTTGTGTTTTTCTGCCAAACATATTCCATCTGCTCTATTACACCCAAAAGTGTTTGGATAGGTATATCTTGTTTTGGTAACCATAAAAAATCGGCGCGAAAACTGGCCCTAGAGGTGCATTAAATGCTCCGGTTCGGCGCCGACTATAAAACTTGTGTTCTAGCATGAAACATGTCCAATCTACCCCATTACACCCAAAAAATCAAGTTTGGGTATTATATCATGTTTTCGTCTACTTAAAAAACCAACGTGAAAATCGACCCCACAGGTACATTAAATGCACCGGTTCGGCGTCGATTATGAAACTTGTGTTTTCACACCAAACATGTCCAATCCACGTCATTACACCCAAAACCAAAGTTTTTGTATTATATCTTGTTTGGGTCACCTTCAAAAATCAGCGCAAAAACCGTCCGCATAGGTGCATTAAATGCATCAGTTTGGGTATCGATTATGAAACTTGTGTTTTCACGGCAAGCATGTCCAATCCACTCCATTACACCCTAAAACAAAGTTTGGGTATGTATATCATCTTTTGGTCTCCATAAAATATCGGCACGAAAATGGACTCCACAGGTGCATTAAATGCACCGGTTCGGGTGCCGATTATGAAACTTGTGTTTTCACGCCAAACATATCCAGTCCACTCCATTACACCCGAAAATCAAGTTTGGATATGTATATCATGTTTTGGTCACCTTAAAAAATCGACGTGAAAACGAACTCTATATGTGCATTAAATGTTCCGGTTTGGTGCCGATTATGCAACTTGTGTTTTTGCGCCAAACATATCCAATCGATTCCATTACACCCCAAAACCAAGTTTGGGTATGTATATCATGTTTTGGTTACCTTCAAAAACCGGCGCGAAAATCAGTCCCACAGGTGTATCAAATGCACCGGTTCGGTGCCGATTATGAAACTTGTGTTTTCGCGCCAAACATGTCCAATCCGCTCCATTACACCCAAAAGTCATGTTTGGGTATGTAGATCATGTTTTGGTCACCTTCAAAAATCAGCGCGAAAACCGGCTCCACAGGTGCATTAAATGCTCCGGTTCGGCGCCGACCCTGAAACTTGTGTTCTGGCGTCCAACATGTACGATCCTCTCCATTACACCCAGAAACCATGTCCAATCCACTTCATTACACCCTAAAAACCTAGTTTGGGTATGTATATAATGTTTGGGTCACCTTAAAAAATCGGCACAAAAACCGTCCGCAAAGGTGCATTCCACTCCATTGCATCAAAAAACAAATCTGCGTATGTATATCATGTTTTGGTCACCTTTAAAAATCGGCGCGAAAACTGGAGCCACACATGCATTAAATGCACTGGTTCGGCGCCAATTATGAAACTTGTGTCTTCATGCTAAACGTGTCCAATCGATTCTTTTACACCCTAAAGCCAAGTTTGGCTATGTATATCATGTTTTGGTCTCCCTGAAAAACCGATGCGAAAACCGGCCCCACCTTTACATTCACCGATTCGGGCGCAGATTCAGAAACTTGTGTTTTCATGCCAAACATGTCCAATCCATTCGATATCGATTACACCCAAAAACCAACTTTGGGTATGTATATCATGCTTTGGTCGCCTTAAAAAATCGCCGCGAAAATGGACTCCACAGGTGCATTAAATGCGCCGGTTCGGTGCCGATTATGAAACTTGTGTGTTTTGATCCAAACATGTCCAATCCACTCCATTACAAGCAAAAACAAAGTTTTGGGTATGTATATCATGTTTTGGTCACCTTCAAAAACAGACAAGAAAACGGGGCCCACTGGTGCATCCACCGGTTCAGGCGCCGATTATGAAACTTGTGTTTTCGCGCCAAACATGTCCAATCCACTCCATTACACACAAAAACCAAGTTTGGATATGTATATCATGTTTTGGTCACCTTAAAAAATCAGCGCGAAAACGGACTCCACAGGTGCGTAAAATGCACCGGTGCTGTGCCGATTATAAAACATGTGTTTTTGCGCCAAACACGGCCAATCGATTCCATTACACCCAAAAACTAAGTTTGAGTATATAATGTTTTGGTCACCTTAAAAAATCGACGCGAAAACAGACTCCACATGTGCCTTAAATGCACTGGTACGGTGCCGATAATGAAACTTGTGTTTTTATGCAAACAAGTTCAATCCGCTCCATTACACCCTAACCAAGTTTGGGTATCTATCATGTTTTGGTCACCTTCAAAAACAGATGTGAAAACGGAACCCACTAGTGCATTAAATGCATCGGTTTAGGAGCCGATTATGAAACTTGTGTTTTCACGTGAAACATGTCCAATCCATACCAGTACATCCAAAAACCAAGTTTGGTGGCGATTATGAAACTTCTATTTTCGCACTGAACATGTCCAATCCACTGCATTACACCCAAAACTATGTTTGTGTATGTATATCATGTTTTGGTCACCTTCAAAAACCAACGTCAAAACGGGCGCCACTTGTGCATTAAATGCACCAGTTCAGCCGCTGATTATGAAACTTCTGTTTTCCACTCAACATGTCCAATCCACTCTGTTACACCCAAAAACAATGTTTGTGTATGTATATCATGTTTTGGTCACCTTCAAAAACCGACGTGAAAATGAGCCCCACAGGTGCATTAAATGCACCGGTTCGGACGTAGATTATGAAACTTGTGTTTTCACGCCAAACATATCCAATCCACTCCATTACACCCGAAAACCAAGTTTGGATATGTACATCATGTTTTGGTCACCTTAAAAAAACGACGCGAAAACAAACTCCACATGTGCATTAAATGCACCGGTTCGGTGCCGATTACGAAACTTGTGCTTTCGCGCCAAACATGTCCAATCCGCTCCATTACACCCAAAAGTCATGTTTGGGTATGTATATCATGTTTTTGTCACCTTTAAAAATCGGCGTGAAAACCGGCCCCACGGGTGCATTAAGTGGATCGGTTCGGGCGCCGATTATGAAACTTGTGTTTTCGGGCCAAACATGTCCAATCCACTGTTACATCGAACAACCAAGTTTGGGTATGTATATCAGGTTTTAGTCACCATAAAAAACCGGCGTGAAAACGGGCTCCACATGTGCATTAAATGCACCTGTTCGGGCCTCGATTATGAAACTTTTGTTTTCACGCGAGCATGTCCAATCCACTCCATTGTACCCAAAAACCAAGTTTGGGTATTATGTCATGCTTTGGTCGTATTCAAAAATATGCGCGAAAATGGACTCCACTGGTCCATTAAATGCACCGGCTCGGTGACGATTATGGAACTTTTGTTTTTGCGCTAAACATATCGAACCCCCTCCATTACACCCAAAAACCATGTTTGACTATGCATATCATGTTTTGATCTCCTTGAAAAACCAATGCGAAAATCAGCCCCACCGTTAAATGCACTAGTTCGGCGTCTATTATGAAACTTGTGTTTTTGCTCAACATGTTCATTCCACTCTATTACACAAAAAAACTATGTTTGGGTATGTATATCGTGTTTTGGTCACTTTCAAAAATCGGCGCGAAAACCGTTCTCCCAGGTACATTAAGTGCACCGGTCGGGGCGTCGATTAGGAAACTTGTGTCTTCGCGCCAAACATGTTCCATTCACTCTATTACAACCAAAAACAAAGTTTGGGTATGTATATCATGTTTTGGTTACCCTCAAAAACCGGCGGCAAAAGGGCCCAACAGTTGCATTAAATGCACCGGTTCGGGCCCCAATTATGAAACTTGTGTTTTCATGCAAAACATGTCCAATCCACTCCAATACACACAAAAATTAAGTTTGGATATTATATCATGTCTTGGTAAACTTCAAAAATCAACGTGAAAACCGACCCCACGGGTGCATTGAATGCACCGGTTCGGCGTCGATTATGAGACTTGTGTATTCAAACCAAACTTGTCCAATCCACTTCATTACACCCAAAAACCTAGGTTGGGTATGTATATCATGTTTTGATCACATTCAAAAACCGACGTGAAAGCCGACCCCACAGGTGCATCAAATGCACCGGTTCGACGCCAATTATGAAACTTGTGTTTTTGCGTCAATCATGTCCAATCCGTAACACCCAAAAGTCATGTTTGGGTATGTATATCATGTTTTGGTCACCTTCAAAAACCGACGTGAAAACCGAGCCCACAAGTGCATTAAATGCACCGGTTCGGCCCCGATTATGAAAGTCGTGTTTTCACACCAAACTGTCCAATCCACTCCATTACACCAAAAAACTATGTTTGGGTATTATATCATCTTTTGGTCACCTACAAAAACTGGCGTGAAAACCGGCCCCACAGGTGCATTAAATGCACCGGTTCGGCGCCGATTACGAAACTTGTGTTTTCACCCAAACATGTCAAATCCACTTCATTAAACTCAAATTCCATGTTTGGGTATGTATATCACGTTTTGGTCACTTTCAAAAATCGACACGAAAACCATCCTCACAGGCAATCCATAACACCCAAAAGTTATGTTTGGCTATGTATATCATGTTTTGGTCACCTTCAAAAACCGACGTGAAAACCGAGCCAACAAGTGCATTAAATGCACCGGTTCGGCCCCGATTATGAAAGTCGTGTTTTCACACCGTCCAATCCACTCCATTACACCGAAAAACTATGTTTGGGTATTATATCATCTTTTGGTCACATACAAAAACTGGCGTGAAAACCGGCCCCACAGGTGCATTAAATGCACCGGTTCGGCGCCGATTATGAAACTTGTGTTTTCACCCAAACATGTCCATTCAACTCCTTTACACCCAAAAACCAAGTTTGGATATGTATATCATGTTTTAGTCACCTTCAGAAACCGGCGCGAATATCAGCCCCACAGGTTTATCAAATGCAACAGTTCGGCGCCGATTATAAAACTTGTGTTGTCGCGCCCAACTTGTCCAATCCGCTCCATTACACCCAAAAGTCTTGTTTGGGTATGTAGATCATGTTTTGGTCACCTTTAAAAATCAACACGAAAACTGGCCCCACAGATTCATTAAATGCTCCGGTTCGGCGCAGACTTTGAAACTTGTGTTCTGGCGCCCAACATGCCCGATCCGCTCCATTACACCCAGAAATCAAGTTTGGGTATTGTATCATGTTTTGGTCACTTTCAAAAACCGACGTGAAAATCGACCCCACAGGTGCATTAAAAGCACCCGTTCAGCGCTGATTATGAAACTCGTGTTTTCACACTAAACATGTGCAATCCACTTCATTACACCCAAAAACCAAGTTTGGGTATTATATCATGTTTTGGTCACCATAAAAAACCGACGTGAAAACAATGCACACAGGTGCATCAAATGCACCGATTCGGTGCCGCTTATGTAACTTGAGTTTTCGCGCCAAACATATCCAATCCTCTCGATTACATCGAAAAACCATGTTTGGGTATGTATAACATTTTTCTGTCACCTTCAAAAACTGGTGCGAAAACTGGCCCCACAGCTGCATTAAATGCACCAGTTCGGCGCATCTTATGAAACTTGTGTTTTCACCCGAACATGTCCAATCCACATCATGGGTATGTAAATCTTGTTTTGGTCACCTTCAAAAATCGATGCGAAAACCGTCCTCACAGATGGCGTCGATTATGAAACTTGTGTTTTCACGCCAAAAATGTCCAATCTGCTCCATTACACCCAAAAGTCATGTTTTGCTATGTATATCATGTTTTGGTCACCTTCAAAAATCGACGCGAAAACCTGGCCCACAGGTGCATTAAATGTTCCGGTTCAGCGCCCACTAGGAAACTTGTGTTCTGGTGCCCAACATATCCGATCCAGTCCATTACACCCAAAAATCAAGTTTCGGTATTATATCATGTATTGGTCAACTTCAAAAACCGACGTGAAACCCGATCCCACCGGTGCATTAAATGCACCGGTTCGGTGCCGATTATAAAACTTGTGTTTTCACACCAAACATGCCCAATCCACTTCATGACACCCGAAAACCAAGTTTTTGCATTATATCATGTTTGGGTCACCTTCAAAAATCGACGCAAAAACCGTCCGCACTGGTGCATTAAATGCATCCGTTTGGGTATCGATTATGAAACTTGTCTTTTTGCACCGAACATGTCCAATCCACTCCATTACACCCAAAAACAAAAGTTTGGGTATGTATATCACGTTTTGGTCACCTTCAACAATCAGCGTGAAAACAGGCCTCATAGGTGCATTAAACGCACCGGTTCGAGCGTCGATTATAAAACTTGTGTTTTCACGCCACACTTTGTCAATCCACTCGCTTACACCCAAGAACCAAGTTTGGGAAAGTATATCATGTTTTGGTCACCTTCAAAAATTGGCGCAAAAACCGGCCGCACATGTGCATTAAATGCACCGGTTCGGCGATGATTATGAAACTTGTATTTTCGCACCCGACTTGTCCAATCCACTTCATTACACCCAAAAAAAAGTTTGGGTATTGTATATCATGTTTAGGCCACTACAAAAATCGGCGCGAAAACAGGCCTCACATGTGCATTAAATGCACCAGTTCGGGCGTTGATTATGAAACTTGTGTTTTCGCGCTAAACTTGTCCAATCCACAACCAAATTTGGGTATGTATATCTTATTTTGGTCACCTTAAAAAACCGGCGCGAAAACTGGCCTCACAGGTGCATTAAATGCACCAATTCGGCGTCGATTATGAATCTTGTGTGTTCGCGCCAAACATGTCCAATCCACTGCATTACACTAAAAACAAATTTGGGTATGTATCTATGTTTTTGGTCACCTTAGAAAATCAGCGGGAAAACCGGACGTTCTATGTGCATTAAATGCACCGGTTCGGGCGTCGATTATGAAACTTGTGTTTTCACGCCACACATATCCAATCCACTCTATTACACCTGAAAACGAAGTTTTGCTTTCTATATCATGTTTTGGTCACCTTCAAAAATCGGCGCGAAAACTGTCCTCAGAGGAGCATTAAATGTACATGCCTTCATCGACGTTGTTTTTTAACCGGAAGACCTAGAGCTAACTATCGAGACTTTGGGCTATCCGGACACATACTTCGAGAAATGGTTTATGCATGTTTGTTACCGGGTGCAACAAGATCTAGTTGGTAAGGATAAAAAAGCGTTTCATATTTGTATGGTTTTCTGGAATTGACGATCGTAGAAGAGCGCTCTTTACCATTCTGTATAAATGGACTATTCTATTTGTATAGATATGGTAGAGGGCGTATCCAACTCTCTTTTATCCGCTAGTTCCCCGCTCTTTAGTTTAAGAAGGCGGAGCTGCGTGGTAGCTCACAAATGCACCGGTTCGGGTGCCGATTACGAAACTTGTGTTTTCACGCCAAACATATCTAATTCACAAAACCAAGTTTGGGTATGTATATCATGTTTTGGTCACGTTCAAAAACTGGCGCGAAAATCGGCCCCACAGGTGCATTAAATTCACCGATTCGGTCCCGATTATTAAACTTGTCTTCCGCGCCGAACATGTCCAATCCACTCGATTACACCCAAAAATGAAGTTTTGCTTTGTATATCATGTTTTGGTCAACTTCAAAAATCGGCGCTAAAACTGTCCTCACAGGTGCATTAAATGCATCGGTTCAGTCGTCGATAATGAAACTTGTGTTTTCATACCAAACATGTCTAATCCACTCCATTACACCCAAAAACCATGTTTGGGTTTGTATATCATGTTTTGGTCACCTTCAAAAATCTGCGCAAAAACTGTCCTCACAGGTTCATTAAAAGCAACGGTTCAAGCGTCGATTATAAAACTTTTGTTTTCGCGTCAAACATATCTAATCCACTCCATTACACCCAAAAACCAATTTTGGGTATGTATATCGTTTTTTGGTCAACTTCGAAATCGACGTGAAAACCAGCCCCACAGGTGCTGTAAATGCACCGATTCGGTGTCGATTATGAAACTTGTGTGTTCGCGCCAACCATATTTAATCCACAAAAACAAAGTTTGGGTATGTATATCATGTTTTGGTTACCTTAAAAAACTGGCGCGAAAACCGGCCCCATAGGTGCATTAAATTCACCGGTTCGACGCCGATTATAAACTTGTATTTTCGCGCCGAACATGTCCAATCCGCTCTATTACACCCAAAATCGAAGTTTTTCTTTGTATATCATGTTTTGGTCACCTTAAAAAATCGGCGCGAAAACTGTCCTCACAGAAGAATTAAATGCACCGGTTCGAGCGTCGATAATGAAACTTGTGTTTTCACGCCAAACATGTCTAATCCATTCCATTACACCCCAAAACCAAGTTTGGGTGTATGTATATCATGTTTTCGTCAACTTCAAAAACCGCCGCGAAAATCTGTCCCACAGGTGCATTAAATTCATCGGTTCGGTGCCGATTATGAAACTTTTGTTTTCGCGCCGAACAGGAACAATCCACTCTATTACACCCAAAAATGATTGCTTTGTATATAATGTTTTGGTCACCTTCAAAAATCGGCGCGAAAACTGTCCTCTCGGGTGCATTAAATGCACCAGTTCGGTTGTTGATAATGAAACATGTGTTTTCACGCCAAACATGTCTAATCCACTCCATTACACCCAGAAAACAAGTTTGGGTAGAGATATCATGTTTCGGTCACCTTCAAAAACCGATGCGAAAATCGGCCCCACAGGTGCATTAAATGCACCGGTACGGCGTCGATTATGTAACTTTTGTTTTCGCGCCCAACATGTCCAATCCCCTCTTTTACACCCAAATACCATGTCTGGTTATGAATATCATGCTTCGGTCACCTTCCAAAACCGACGCGAAAACGGACTCCACAGGTGCATTAAATGCACCGGTTCAGCGCCAATTATAAAACTAGTATTTTCGCACCAGACATATCCAATCCACTCCATTACACCCAAGAATAAAGTTTGGTTATGTATATCATGTTTTGATCACCTTCAAAAATCGACGCGAAAACCGACCTCACAGGTGCATTAAGGGCACCGGTTCGAGTGCCGATTACGAAACTTGTAATTTTGCGCTAAATTACACCCAAAAACATAGTTTGGGTACGTATATCATGTTTGGGTCACCTTAAAAAATCGGCTTGTAAACGGCCTCGCAGGTGCATTAACTGCACCGGATCGGGGCGTCGATTATAAAACTTGTGTTTTCGTGGCAACTATGTTCAATCCACTCCTTTACACCAAAATACCATGTTTGGGTATGTATATAATATTTTGGTCACCTTTCAAAACCGGCGCGAAAACCAGCCTCACAGTTGCATTAAATGCACCGGCTCGACGCCGATTCTGAAACTGGTGTTCACGCGCCAAACATGACCAATCCACACCATTACACCTAAAAACAAGTTTGTGTAGGTATGTCACGGTTTAGTCACCTTCAAAAATAGGCGTGGAAATGGGCCCCATAGGTGTATTAAATGCACCAATTCGGCGTCGATTTTAAAACTTGTGTTTTTACGCCAAACATGTCCAATCCAACTCATTTCACCCAAATACCCAAATACCAAGTTTGGGTATGTATATCATGCTTTCGTCACCTTCAAAATGGACGCAAAAACCGGCCCCACAGGGGCATTAAAAGCCCCGGTTCGACGCCGATTATGAAACTTGTGTTCACGCGTCAGACATGTCCAATGCACTGCACTACACCAAAGAACCAAGTTTGGTTATGTATATCACGTTTTGGTCACCTTCAAAAATCGACGCGTAGAAATGGGCCCCACATGTGCATTAAATGCACCGTTTCGGCGCCGATTATGAAACTTGAGTTTTTGCGCCAAACAAGTCCAATCCGCTCCATTACACCCGAAAACATAGTTTGGGTATGTATATCACGTTTGGGTCACCTTAAAAAACCGATGGCAAAACGGACTCCACCGGTGCATTAAATGCAGCGTTTCGGCGTCGATTATGAAACTGGTGTTTTCGCACCAGACATGTCCAATCCACTCTATTACACCCAAGAATAAAGTTTGGTTATGTATATCATGTTTTGGTCACCTTCAAAAATCGACGCGAAAACCGACCACACAGGTGCATTAAGTGCACCGGTTCGGACGCCGATTATGAAACTTGTGTTTTCGCGCTAGACAAGTCGATCTACTTCGTTCCACCCAAATGCCATGTTTGGTTATGAATATCATGCTTCGGTCACCTTCAAAAACCGACGCGAAAACGGACTACACAGGTGCATTAAATTCACCAGTTCGGCGCCAATTATGAAACTGGTGTTTTCGCATAAGACAAGTCCAATCCACTCCATTACACCCAAGAATAAAGTTTGGTTATGTATATCATGTTTTGGTCACCTTCAAAAATCGACGCGAAAACCGACCTTACAGGTGCATTAAATGCACCGGTTCGGACGCCGATTATGAAACTTGTGTTTTCGCGCCAAACATGTGCAATCAACTTCGTTACACCCAAATACCATGTTTGGTTATGGATATCATGCTTTGGTCACCTTCAAAAACCGACGCGAAAACGGACTCCACAGGTGCATTAAATGCATCGGTTCGGCGCCGATTATGAAACTGGTGTTTTCGCACCAGAGATTTCCAATCCACTCCATTACGCCCAAGAATAAAGTTTGGTTATGTACATCATGTTTTCGTCACCTTCAAAAATTGACGCGAAAGGCGTCGTCACAGGTGCATTAAGTGCACCGGTTCGGCCGTTGATTATGAAACATGTGTTTTCGCGCCAAACAGGTCCAATCCACTCTATTACACCCACATATCATGTTTGGGTATGTATATCATGCTTCCATCACCTTCAATATTGACGCGATAACTGGCCCCACAGGTGCTTTAAATGCACCGGTTCGGCGCCGATTATCAAACTTGTATTTTTGCGTCGAACATGTCCAATCCACTCTATTACACCCAAAAAAATAGTTTGGGTATGTGTATCATGTTTTGGTCACTTCAAAAATCGGCGCGAAAGCCGTCCTCACCGGTGCATTTTGTGCACCGGTTCGGGCGTCGATTATGAAACTTGTGTTTTCGCGCCAAACATGTCCAATCCACTCCTTTACACCCAAATATTATGTTTGTGTATGTATGTATATCAAACTTTGGTCACCTTCAAAAACCGACGCGAAAATGGAGTCCACAGGAGCATTAAATGCACCGGTTCGGCGCCGATTATGAAACTTGTGTTTTTGCGCCAAACATGTCCAATCCACTCCATTCCACCTAGAAACCAAATTTGCGAATGTATATCATGTTTTCAACACCTTCAAAAATCGACGCAAAATCGGCCCAAAGGTGCATTAAAGGCACCGGTTCGACGTCGGTTATGAAACTTGTGTTTTTGCGCCAAACATGTCCAATCCACTCCATTACACCAAAAACCAAGTTTGGGTATGTATATCGTGTTTTCGTCACCTTCAAAATTGAGGTGAAAACCAGCCCCACAGGTGCATGAAATGCACCTGTTCGGCCCCGATCATGAAACTTGTGTTTTCATGCCTAACATATCCAATCCACTCCTTTACACCCAAAAACCATGTTTGGGTATGTATATTATGTTTTTGGTCACCTTCCAAAACCGACGCGAAAACCAGCCTCACAAGTGAATTAAACGCATCGGTTCCGCGCCGATTATGAAACTTGTGTTAACACGCCAGACATGTCGAATCCACACCATTACACCCAAAAACAAAGTTTGGGTATGTACATCACGGTATGGTCACCTTCAAAAATAGGCACAGAAACGGGCCCAGAGGAGCATTAAATGCACCTGTTCGGTGTCGATTATAAAACTTGTGTTTTTGTGTCAAACATGTCTAATCCATTACATCCAAAAATCATGTTTGGGTATGTCTATCATGTTTTGGTCACCTTCAAAACTCGACGTGAAAACAAGCTCCACAAGTGCATTAAATGCACCGGTTCAGCGCCGATTATGAAACTTGTATTTTTTTGCCAAACATGTCCAATCCAATCCATTACACCCATAAACCAAGTTTGAGTACGTATATCATGTAATGGTCACCATCAAAAATCGACGCGAAAACCGGCCCCAGAGGTGCATTAAATGCACCGGTTCGATGTCGATTATGAAACATGTGTTTTCACGCCAAACATGTCCAATCCACTCCATTACACCCAAAAACCAAGTTTGGGTATGTATATCATGTTTTGGTCACCATCCAAAACGGGCGTGAAAACCAGCCTCACGGGTGCGTTAAATGTATCTGTTCAGTGCCGATTAAGAAATATTTGCACGCCAGACATGTCCAATCCACGCCAGACATGTCCAAAACCGGCCTCACAAGTGCATTAAATGTACCGGTTCCACGCCGATTATGAAAGTTGTGTTTATGTGCCAGACATGTCCAATCCACACCATTACACCCTAAAACAAAGTTTGGGTATGTATATCATGTTCTGGTCACCATCAAAAACGGGTGCGAAAACCGGTCCCACAGGTGCACTAAATGCACCGGTTCGGTGCAGATTACGAGACATGTGTTTTCACTCCAGAAATGTCCAATCCACTCTATTACACCCAAAAACCATGTTTGGGTATGTATATCATGTTTTGGTCACATTCAAAATCGGCGCGAAAATCATCCTCACAAGTGCATTAAGTGCATCGGTTCGGGTGTCGATTATGAAACTTGTGTTTTCATGCCAAATATGTCCAATCCACTCCAATACACCCAAATATCATGTTTGGGTATGTATATAATGCTTTTGTCACCTTAAAAAACCAGCGCGAAAATGGACTCCACATTTGCATTGAATGCGCCGGTTCGGCGTCGATTATGAAACTGTTGTTTTTGCGCCAGACATGTCCAATCCACTCCATTACATCCAAATATATCATGTTTGGGTATGTATACCACGCTTTGGTCACCTTCAAAAACTGGCGCGAAAACAGACTCCACAGGTGCATTAAAGGCACCGGTTCGGTGTCGATTATGAAACTTGTGTTTTTTCACCAAACATGTCCGAGCACTCCGTTACACCAAAAACAAAGTTTGGGTATGTATATCATGTTTGGTCACCTTCCAAAACCGGCGCGAAAGCCGGCCTCACAGGTGCATTAAATGTACCGATTCGGCGTCGATTTTGAAACTTTTGTTTACGCGCCAGACATGTCTAATCCACACCATTACACCCAATAACAATGTTTGGGTATGTATGTCATGTTTTGGTCACCTTAAAAAACCGGCGCAAAAACCGGCCCTTAGGTGCATTAAATGCACCGGTTTGGGCGTCGATTATGAAACTTGTGTTTTCGCGCCAAACTTGTCCAATCCACTCCATTACACCCAAAAACCATGTTTGGGCATGTATATCATTTTTGGTCACCTTCAAAAACTGATAGGGGTTGGGGTGCCCGATCTTTTGATGAGTTGATAACTATCGATTTGGTGGATCGACCCTCATGATCCGATTACAAACGAACAGGTCATGTGTGCCTTAGCAATCGCAGAACCAACTACGAATGGTTGTTGACCTCGCTGGCATAGCAAGATCAACCTGATCACGAAGATCCATTCCAGCATGCAATCGAAGAACAAGCAAGAACAAGATGTGGCAAACCAAAATCTCTCAAAGGTGGGGTTCTCAAAAGCTGTCTAACAGGTGGTCGTTAGAAACAACTGAAGATCAAAAAGTTTGCATAAGAGCTAAACTATACAAAACAAAAACCCAAGTGTTCCTGGTGGCGGCTGAGACCTTTAAATTGGGTGGAGGATGACCGGGGGGTGCAGAGGTCGTGCCCAAACTCTAGGCCGCGCCCCTAATGAGCTTTACTTGATACACGGGCCAAGGGCCCAAGTAGGGTTGATGTAGCACCTTTTGTATAAAAATGACGATTGGCACTGACTCTGACAATGTATTAAGGTGGGGCTAGATCATTTAGAAAGTAGACTTCGTGAGCTTTTCAGAATGTACTTAAACACCCAAATTAGATTCTATATAAAGTTGTGGCTTCTGTTGTAAGTTTGTACTTTTCTGCAGTCCAAATTCACCGTGTGTGAATCTTTCTCTTGAAGTCCTCATCGGAAGGTATGATGTCCACATCATCCTCCCTCACTTGAATTAGAGTCGTCCTCGACTCTTGTTCAGATTAGAAAAACCACCACTCCAACATTCCCTCCTGAAATCATGAAAGGTGAAGGCCACGGGGGTATGTATATGATCTCATCATTCTCCCTCACTTGATTTGGAGTCGTCCTCGACTCAAGCATAGATTCAAAACCAGCCATGCCACCGTGCCCTCTAGAAATCTTGAAAGGTGGAGGCTACGGGGGGTATATATGTGACCTCATCATCCTCCCCCGCTTCATTTGGAGTCGTCCTCGACTCAAGTTCAGATTGGAGAACCGGCACTCCACCGTGCCCTCCAGAAATCATGAAAGGTGACAGGCATGGGGGTATTCTAATGCGGTCATGTGGCGCAGCAAGGACATATAAGATCTCATCATTATCCTACCCCGCTTCAATTGCAATCGTCCTCGACTCAAATTTAGAATGAAGAACCGCCACTCCACCGTGCCCTCTAGAAATCTTGAAAGGTGGCGGCCACGGGGGTATTCCAATGAGGTCATGTGGCACTGCAAGGACATATAAGATCTCATCATTCTCCCCTTCTATGTAGAAAGCCGTCCTCGGCTTGATCTAATGGTCGACAAACTTGCTTGTGGTCATATTGGGACGAGTGATGAGCGCAAAGTCAGACCCCAACAAAATGTTCCCCTGTGTCCTGAGCTGCTCCTGTTGATAGATAACAAAACTAGAGAAACTTTGCAATCCGTTGTTAGTGTTAGTGCACGTCATTGTTTGATTCTGATTGTGCATTTGAAAACTGTGTTTCAAATTAGAGCATATGAAGAATTTAGACACTAAGAAATCTCTAATCTCATTATATTTACCAATTGCATGAAAAACACAGTAGCCCAAACTTTGCAAACTACAATTTGGAAATACTTTCTTCTCCAAATAACCCAACTTACAAGGAACATCAAATTCAATATAACCTAAAGTTGTTAAAGAAGATCTGAGCTCAAACTTGTTCTCGTTCATAGCAGTGCAATGAAAAGGCCAATCCTCAACTGGTGTGGACTCAACTGCAACATTTTGAACACCATGCACTAATTGTGATTGTGGGACGAACGAAACTTGTTCACACAACTTGATACAATCATAGGACAAATGTGCATTACGAAACAAAGCATAAGTCATTGGAGGCTCAACTAAGCATTGCAAAACATTAGTATGAACATTGGGCAATTGCAATTCATAACAAGAAGCATGAGAGGATCGAGATGAGGTGAGGGACTCACAGTTTGTTTCATTTTTCTCACTCTCCTGGAATATAGTAGCTGCCACGCAAGCATCATTATTCATTATTTCAAGAAATAGCACAACGTCCTCTTCAGCCTAATTCTCACTCTTCTGTACGATGTTAGGCATAGGACAAAAAACAGAAGAGTGCTCTCTATCTAGTTGTGCTGTTTTAGTAAGAGATTTAGTATCACACAACTCATCTTTATCACATTCTCCTTGTGACAAAGGCATATCAGCAATACATTCCAGAGATTGATGATCTTGGTTATTCTTGCTTGTATCTTTAGATGATAAAAGTAGATTTTCAGCAATACAAGCAAGCAAAAACAAGTGAGAGATTGAGTAAATTTGACAAATGAGCAACACTTGAATTTTAGAATTGACACCTTTTATAAACCTACTCATTGTATCTTCTCGGCAGTCATCTAAGCCACCAAACATGACACAAACCTTAATGTAATGAAAGTATTCTTTAACAGTCATACAATCCATCTTCAAGTTGTCTAATTTGGCACGCAAATGATCAGCATAAAAGCTGGAATAAAGACATCTCTAAAATTACATTTGAAGTCTTTCCAAGATTTTAGAACTTTATTGTGCCTACAAATATATTTCCATTCAAGTAAACACTTTCAGTCAAAACATTTGAGGCAATGTAAATCTTTTCTTTCAGACAAGTCATGTGCATCAAATTCTTTATCTACATTCAATTTCCAATCAATGTATGGATGAGGATTAAATTTCCCAGCAAAAGATGGTATTGACAAACTGATAACTTGAATAATATCATCATTTACCTCATGTCGAAGCATCGGCACATCTTGTTGGTGATGTAAACCACCAGCTCCCATTTTCTTTATTGTGCCTACCATGGTTAGGAAATAGGAAAACAAATTGACAACGAGCTAGGTTGTGTCCAACTCGGTTTCTCTCAAGTCTGCTCAACCAAGTTCTTACATGTTCTTACATGTTCCTGCTAATGAGGACTTCAATGGCAAGATTCACACACGATGTATTTGGACTGCAGAAAAGTACAAACTTGCAACGGAAGGCACGACTTCATATGGAATCCAATTTGGGTGTTAAAGTACATTCTGGAAAGCTTGTGAAGTCTACTTTCGAATGGATCTAGCCCCACCTTTATACCATATCGGAGTCTGTACCAATTGTCATTTTTATATAGAAGGTGCTGCGTCACCCAACTTGGGCCATTGGCCCGTGTATCAAGTAGAGCACATTAGGGGCGCGTCCTAGGGTTTGAGGACGACCCCAGCACCCCCTGGAACTCCTCCACCGAATTTAAAGGTCCCAGCCGTGACCAGGAACACTTAGGTTTTCTTTTGTTATAGTTTAGCTCTTATGCAAACTTTCTGATCTTCAGTTGTGTCCAACGATCACCTGTTAGACAGCTTTGGAGAACCCCACCTTTGGGAGATTTTGGTTTGCCACATCTTGCTCTTGCTTGTTCTTCGATTGCTTGCAGGAATTGATCTTCGTGATCAGGTTGATCTTGCTATACCGGCGAGGTCAATAACAATTCAGAGTTGGTTCTATGATTGCTAAGGCGCACACGACCTATTTGTTTGTAGTCACATCGTAAGGATTGACTCCACCAAATCGATAGTTATCAGCTCACCGAAAGATCAGGCACCTCAACTCCTATCTTATTGCACTGATTTGAGTGTGGAAAAGTTAGAGCTCATATCTTTTTTAACTTCTTTCGGTTATATTGAATTTGATGTTCCTTCTAACCTGAATTATTTAGGGATGAGATTATTTCGAAATTGCAGTTTGCAATGTTTTAGCTATTGTGTTTTTTATGCTATTTTGCAAATATGATGACATTGGAGTTTTCTTAGTATCTAAAATAGTCATATGTGCTAATCTGAAATATCCTTTTGAAATGCAACGATAGGATCAAACAATAGCATGCACTAACACTAACAATGCCATGCAAAGTTTCTCTACTTTTGTGATCTATCAACAGGAGCAGCTGATGAAGCAGGAGAATTTGTTGTTGTGGCCTAGCTACGTGCTCATCACTTGTCCCAATATGACAAGAAGAAATTTTGCTGGCCACTGGATCAAGCTGAGGACGGCTTGCTATAAAGAAGGGGAGAATGAATTTGGGTATGTATAGCATGTTTTGGTCACATTCAAAAACCGGAGCGAAAACCAGGCCCTCAAGTGCATTAAATGCACTGGTTCGGCGCCGATTATGAAACTTGTGTTTTTGCACCAAACATGTCCAATCCACTCTATTACACCTAAAAACAAAGTTTGGGTTTGTATATCATGTTTTGGTCACCTTAAAAAATCGGTGTGAAAACTGTCCTCACAAGTGCATTAAATGCATTGGTTTGGGACCTTTAAATAGAGTGGAGAACGACCCGGGGGTGCTGGGGTCATCTTTGAACCCTAGGACGCACCCCTAATGGGCTCAACTTGATACACGAGCCATCGACCCAAGTTGGGGTGATGCAGCACCATCTGAATTAGAACGACAATTGCTACTGACTCGGATGTGATATGAAGGTGAGGCTGGATCCATTCGAAAGTATATTTGATGAACTTTCCAGAATGTACTTAAACACTCAAATTGGATTCTATATGAAGTCGTGGCTTTTGTTGCAAGTTTGTACTATTTTGCAGTCCGAATCCACCATGTGTGAATATTTCCATTGTCATCCTCATCCGAGGATATGATGTCCACCTCATCCTTACCCACTTAAATTAGAGTCGTCCTCGACTAAGGTTTAGAATGTACAAGTGCCACTCCAATATGCCCTCGTGAAATCATAAAGGGTGGAGGCCATGGAGGTATGTATGTGGTCTCATCATCCTCCGCCACTTGATTTGGAGTTGTCCTCAACTCAAGAACAGATTCAAAACCAGCTATGCCACCGTGCCTTGTAGAAATTTAAAAAGGTGGAGGCCACGGGGGTATGTATGTCACCTCATCAGTATATCATGTTTTGGTCACCTTCAAAAAATCGACGCGAAAACATGGTGCATAAATGCACCGGTTCAGGGCCGATCATGAAACTTGTGTTTTCATGCCAAACAGGTCCAATCTACTCTATTACACACAAAAACCAAGTTTGGGTATGTATATCATGTTTTGGACACCTTCAAAATGCCAGCTAACTCTTTTGTAGGACAGACCACAACGTTCAAGCCATTCACACCGTCGACTACTTCACAGTCGGCCTCACCATCTCCAGCCAGCAGCAAAACATGAGTTTCTACACCATATTTGTCCACTCCAACAACAACCAAACCTCCTCTAGGTAATCCATCACCAAGCACCTCGGTTGTCTCCACGGGACGCACAAAAGACATCCAATGTCATCGCTGCAAGGGCTATGGACATGTCATATAGGACTGTCCAAACAAGCGTGTCCTAATTGTTCATGACGATGATGAGTATTCTTCAGCTAGTGATTTTGATGAAGACACACTTGCTCTGCTTGTCACTAACATTGCAGGACAGGACGAAGAACATGTTGCTGCTAATACTCTTCGTTACACCCAAAGACTATGTTTGAGTATGTAATCGTGTTATAGTCACCTTCAAAAAAGTGGTGCGAAAACTTGTCCCACAAGTGCATTAAATGCACCGATTTGGGCCCCAATCATGAATCTTGTGTTTTCGCGCCAAACATGACCATTCCACTTCATTCCATACAAAAACAAAGTTTGGGTATGTATATCATGTTTTGGTCACCTTCAAAAATCGGCCCGAAAACCATCCTCTCAGGTGCATTAAATGCAGCGGTTCGAGCATCGATTATGAAACTTATGTTTTTGCGCCAAACTTGTCCAATTCACTCCATTACACCCAAAAACCAAGTTTGGGTATGTATATCATGTTTTGGTCACTTTCAAAAATCGGCGCGAAAAGCGGCCGCACAGGTGCATTAAATGCACCGGTTCGGCGCCAATTATGAAACTATGTTTTCGCAACAAACATGTCCAATCCACTCCATTACACCCAAAAACAATGATTGGGTTTGTATACCGTGTTTTGGTCACCTTCAAAAAACGACGCGAAAACTGGCCCCCCAGGTGCGTAAAATGCATCGATTCGGGCACCGATCATGAATCACGTGTTTTCACGCCAAAGGTGTCGAATCCACCCATTACACTCAAAACACAAAGTTTGGTTATGTATATCATGTTTTGGTCACCATCAAAAATTGGCGCGAAAACTGGCCTCACAGGTGCATTAAATGCACCAGTTCGGCGCCGATTATGAAACTTGTGTTTTCACACCAGAGATGTCCAATCCACTCCCTTACATACAAAAACCAAGTTTGGGTATGTGTATTATGTTTTGGTCGCCTTCAAAAATCGACGCGAAAACCGTCCTCAAAGGTGCATTAAATGAACCGGCTCGAACGTCGATGATGAAACTTGTGTTTTCGCAACAAACATGTCCAATCCACTCCGTTACACCCAAAAACTAAGTTCGGGTATGTGTATTATGTTTTCGTCACCTTCAAAAACCGGCGCGAAAACCGGCCCCAAAGGTGCATTAAAGGAACCGGTTCGGCGCCGATTATAAAACTTGTGTTTTCGCACCAAACATGTCCAATCCACTCCGTTAAACCCAAAAACCAAGTTTGGGTATGTATATCATGTTTTGGTCACCCTAAAAAATTGGCACGAAAACTGGCCCCACAGGTGGATAAAATGCACCGATTCGGGCACCGATCATGAAACTTGTGTTTTCGCAACAAACTTGTCGAATCCACTCCGTTACACACAAAAACAATGTCTGCGTATCTACATCTTGTTTTGGTCACCTTAAAAAACCGACGCGAAAACCGATCTCACATGTGCATTAAATGAACCGATTCGAGCGTCGGTTATGAAACTTGTATTTTCGCGCCAAACTTGTCCAATCTACTCCCTTGCACCCAAAAACTATGTTTGGATATGTATATCATGTTTTCGTCCCCTTCAAAAATCGGCGCGAAAACCGGGCCCGCTGGTGCATTAAATGAACTGGTTCGGCGCCGATTATGAAACTTGTGTTTTCGCGCCAAACATGTCCAATCCTCTCCGTTACACCCAAAGACCATGTTTGAGTATGTAATCGTGTTATGGTCACCTTCAAAAAAGTGGTGCGAAAACTGGCCCCACAGGTGCCTTAAATGAACCGATTCGGGCCTCGATCATGAATCTTGTGTTTTTGCGCCAAACGTGTCCAATCCACTCCTTTACACACAAAAACTAATTTTAGGTATGTATATCATGTTTTGGTCAACTTCAAAAATCGACACGAAAACCGGCGTCACAGGTGCATTAAACGAACCGGTTCGGGCGTCAATTATGAAACTTGTGTTTTCGCAACAAACATGTCCAATCCACTCCGTTAAACCCAAAAACCAAGTTTGGGTATGTATATCATGTTTTGGTCACCTTCAAAAACGGACGCGAAAACCGGCCCCACAAGTGCGTTAAAAGAACCGGTTCGGGCGTCGATTATGAAACTTGTGTTTTCGCAACAAACATGTCCAATCCGCTCCGTTACACCCAAAAACTAAGTTCGGGTATGTCTATCATGTTTTCGTCGCCTTCAAAAACCGACGCGAAAACCGGCCTCACAAGTGCGTTAAATGAACCGGTTCGAGCGTCGATTATGAAACTTGTGTTTTTGCAACAAACATGTCCAATCGACTTTGTTACACCCAAAAACTAAGTTCGGGTATGTGTATCATGTTTTCCTCACCTTCAAAAATCGACGCGAAAACCGGCCCCGCTGGAGCATTAAATGAACCGGTTCGGCGCCGATTTTGAAACTTGTGTTTTCGCATCATACATGTTCAATCCACTCCATTATACCCAAAAACAATGTGTATTATGATGTGCACGTGGTTCTCGATCTTCCGTCAGGTCGTCATAACTTTGGATTTGGCGGAGATGCGACACACAATCGATCCGGCCTCAAATCAGCACGATTCGAACCCCGCAATCGCAGCACCACTTCTTCTCTGGTTATCAACAGTGCGCACACGATTGACCTCATCAAGAAGGCTAATCGCTGCCTGCGAATCGAAGAACACAAGCAAGAACAAGGAAGAACGCAACTCACTTGCGAAATCTGGATTGAATCACAAACTTGGATAACCAACAAGGCGTGAAATGGCGAAACTGGTGGGAAATAGGAGAAAGCTAATCAACACCTATCTCTAATGACGGTGAATACTGAATTTATTGAGTTTAGGTCGACCTTAGGGGCAAACCCTAATACTAATGGGCCTAGAAAAGATATAAGGCCCAAAGGCCAAAAGATAGTGTCGCAGCACTCGGACAGTTTTTGGACGTCATATTGTTTTAACGATTCTTGCCGATTCCGATCGAATTTGGAGATGAGGCTCATTTCGATGGAAAGGTTATCATGTTAGCTTTCCAACGGTATCTAGAACGTCCAAAACGGAGCTCGTATGAGACCTGGGGCATCCGTTTTAGTGTAGACTGCTCTTGGAGCCCGAGTCAGACTCGAACCCTAGTTTTTTTTATCTCCTTCGGGATCGAACGCGCGGTTTTGAATTTGAGCATCTTCAAGTCCTTCTTCTTGCTT
This sequence comes from Zoysia japonica, assembly GCA_001602275.1. Classification (NCBI taxonomy): domain Eukaryota; kingdom Viridiplantae; phylum Streptophyta; class Magnoliopsida; order Poales; family Poaceae; genus Zoysia; species Zoysia japonica. The sequence goes on along the minus strand of BCLF01000032.1, from coordinate 2,619,532 downwards.
TCCTTGACTCTCTCTAATGTTCCTAATCATGACAAAGTTATTAGGTAGCAATCTATTCTCAAAGGAAGGAAAACATGTGTCTAGGAACGAGCTCACCTCTAATCTCAACTGTCGTGCGTGAGTTCCATCAATACTAATTTGAGGACCCTTGTATGTATCTAAAGGAGTGATGTCCTCATCATATTATGTTTTGGTCACCTTCAAAAATCGGAGCGAAAACCGTCCTAGAGGTGCATTAAATGAACCGGTTCGGACGTCGATTTTGAAACTTGTGTTTTCGCAACAAACATATTCAATCCATTCTGTTGCACCTAAAAACCAAGTTTGGGTATGTATATCATGTTTTGGTCACCTTCCAAAACCGGCGCGAAAATCGGCCTCACAGGTGCATTAAATGAACCGGTTCAGGCGTCGATTATGAAACTTGTGTTTTCGCTCCAAACATGTCCAATCCACTCCGTTAAACCCATAAACCAAGTTTGGGTATGTATATCATGTTTTGGTCACCTTCAAAAATCGGCGCGAAAACTGGCCCCACAGGTGCATAAAATGCACCGATTCGAGCACCGATCAGGAATCATGTGCTTTCGCTCAAAAGTGTCCAAGCCACTCCGTTACACCCAAAAACAAAATTTGGGTATGTATATCATGTTTTGGTCACTCCAAAAATTGGCGCGAAAACCGGCCTCACAAGTGCATTAAATGTACCGGTTCGGCGCCGATTATGAAACTTGTGTTTTTTGCCAAACATGTCTAATCCTTTCCATTACACCCAAAGACCAAGTTTGGGTATGTGTATCGTGTTATGGTCACCTTCAACAAAGTGGTGCGAAAACCGTCCTCAGAGGTGCATTAAATGGACCGGTTCGGGCGTCGATCATGAAACTTGTGTTTTCGCAACAAACTTGTCCAATCCAGTCCGTTACACGCAAAAACAATGTTTGGGTATGTATATCATGTTTTGGTCACCTTCAACAACCGACGTGAAAACCGGTCTCACATGTGCATTAAATGAACCGGTTCGGGCGTCGATTATGAAACTTGTGTTTTCGGGCCAAACTTGTCCGATCCACTCCCTTACACCCAAAAACTAAGTTTGGGTATGTATATCATGTTTTCGTTAGCTTCAAAAATCGGCACGAAAACCGGCCTCATAGGTGCATCATAGGTGCACTAAATGAACTGGTTCGGGCGTCGATTATGAAACTTGTGTTTTTGCAACAAACATGTCCAATCCACTCCGTTACACCCAAAAACTAAGTTGGAGTTTGTCTATCATGTTTTCGTCAGCTTCAAAAACCGGCACGAAAACCGGCCCCACAGGTGCATTAAATGAACCGGTTTGGCGCCGATTATGAAACTTGTGTTTTTGTGCCAAACATATCTAATCCTCTCCGTTACACCCAAAGACCATGTTTGAGTATGTAATCGTTTAATGGTCACCTTCAAAAAAGTGGTGCAAAAACACAGGTGCATTAAATGCACCGATTCGGGCCCCGATCATGAATCTTGTGTTTTCAAGCCAAATGTGTCCAATCCACTCCATTACACACAAAAACAAAGTTTGGGTATGTATATCATGTTTTGGTTACCTTCAAAAACCGACGCGAAAACCGACCTCACAGGTGCGTTAAACGAACCGGTTCGGGCGTCGATTATGAAATTTGTGTTTTCGCAACAAACATGTCCAATCGACTCTGTTACACCCAAAAACTAAGTTCGGGTATGTGTATCATGTTTTCGTCACCTTCAAAAATCGGCGCGAAAACCGACCCCGCTGGTGCATTAAATGAACCGGTTCGGTGCCGATTTTGAAGCTTGTGTTTTCTCGCCAAATGTGTCCAATCCACTCTTTTACACCCAAAAACAAAGTTTAGGTATGTATATCATGTTTCGGCCACCTTCATAAATTGGCGCGAAAACTGGCCCCATAGTGCGTAAAATGTATCAATTCGAGCACCGATCGTGAAACACTTGTTTTCGCGCCAAAGGTGTCCAATCCACTCCATTACACCTAAAAACAAAGTTTGGGAATGTATATCATGTTTTGGTCACCTTCAAAAAGCGCGAAAATTGGTCTCACAGGTGCATTAAATGCACTGGTTCGGCACCGATTATGAAACTTGTGTTTTCGCACCGGACATGTCCAATCAACTCCATTATACTCAAGAACCAATGTGTATTATATTTTGGTCACCTTCAAAAATCGACGCGAAAACCGTCCTCAGAGGTGCATTAAATGAACCGGTTCAGGCATTGATTATAAAACTTGTGTTTTCGCAACAAACAATCCAGTCCGTTACACCCAAAAACCAAGTTTGGGTATGTATATCATGTTTTGGTGATGTGGACATCATATCCTCTAATGAGGACATCAATGGAAATATTCACACATGGAGGATTCGTACTACAGAACAGTACAAATTGGCAACAAAAGCCACAACTTCATATGGAATCCAATTTGGGTGTTTAAGTACATTCTGGAAAGCACATCAAGTCTACTTTCGAATGGATCCAGCCTCACCTTCATATCACATCTTAGTCAGTGGCAATTGTTGTTTCAATTCAAAAGATGTTGCATCACCCCAACTTGGTGCCGATGGCCCTTGTATTAAGTTGAGCGACGCGTCCTAGGGTTTGAGGACGACCCCGGCACCCCCTGGTCGTCCTCCACCCTATTTAAAGGTCTCAGCCGCTACCAAAAAGATTTGGGTTATTTTTTTTGTTATAGTTTAGCTCTTATGCAAACTTTCTGATCTTCAGTTGTGTCCAACGACCACTTGTTAGACAGCTTTGAGAACCCCATATTGTGAGAGATTCCTGGTTTGCCACATCTTGTTCTTGCTTGTTCTTCGATTGCTTACAGGAATTGATCTTCGTGATCAGGTTGATCTTGCTGTCCAGCACGGTCAATAACCATTCGGAGTTGGTTCTGCGATTGCTAAGACGCACACGACCTATTCGTTTGTTGTCGGATCGTGAGGGTCCACTCCACCAAATCGATAGTTATCACGTCACCAAAAGATCAGGCACCTCAAGTCCTATCAAGTGGTATCAGCTTCCCAGTTTGCTCGGTGAGATTTATCCCATCTCGTTTATCGTTTCATTTATTTTCCCACTGTCCACATAAAAGCCATACAAAAAAAATATTGAATCATTCCGCTGTCCTATACCCTTTGAGCCTGTGCATCACTATTTTCAGTAATTTGCGTTGTTGAATTCGTGGTTGCATCATCGTGTCGTGTTTCTGGTCTTTGCGTTTAATCCATTAGAGTTTGGAGTTCTTGTCACGTTCCTGGCTCATATCTAATATAGAAGGAAGAAATCAATCCAGATCTGAGTTTGTTCCAAACAACAGATTCGGTGATTTTCGTGCAGAAGAAAATAGTCATATCTCCATGATCTATTGTTTGTTTGGCACATTTTTATACAACCTCAAAAGATCTCTGTGTATCTTTCCAACGGATCCGCACTTGCCATAAAATACCACCCAAGCGTGTCGCAATCGCAAAAGAGATCTGCGATATCCTATCTGCTATCTCCTAGCTGCACTTTTGTTCATCTCTATTTTCTTGCCACCACAAAAAAACAGAGGGAGAGAAAAAGAAAAGAAAATAAAAGGAAAAAAGAGAAATGTTGCAGAAAAAGAAAGTCAAAGAATTGAAAAAAGAAGAGAGAAGTGCTACGTGTTTTAGTTGATTGGGAACTAAATGTAGATAAAGAATTTGATGCACATGACTTGTCTAAAAAGAAAAAAATTTACATTTCCTCAAGTGTTTTGACTGAATGTGCTTTGCTTGAATGGAAATACATTTGTAGGCACAATAAAGTTTTAGAATCTTGGAAAGACTTCAAATGTCATTTTAGAGATGTCTTTATTTCTGCATTTTATGCTGATCATTTGTGTGACAAATTAGACAACTTGAAGCAGAATAGTATGACTGTTAAAGAATACTTTAATGACTTTAAGGTTTGTGTCATTTTTGGTGGCTTAGATGAATGCCGGGAAGATAAAATCAATAGGT
>BCLF01000032.1:2539901-2615386 GCA_001602275.1 Zoysia japonica | reverse complement strand
TTTTATTGTCTAAAAATAAAAGTATGAACAATCACCATAAAAAAATTGTGAAATATATTGCTGATGTGCCTTTGTCACAAGGGAAATGTGATAAAGAAGAGTTGTGTGATACTTTATCTCTTATTAAAACAGCACAACTAGATAGAGAGTACTCTTCTGTTTCTTGTCCTATGCTTAACATCGTGCAGGAGTGTGAGAAAAAGACTAAAGAAGACGTTATGCTAGTTCATGAGATAATGGATAATGATGCTTGTGTGCTGCCTACTATATTCCAGGAGAGTAAGAAAGTTGAAACACACTGTGAGTCCCTCACCACATCTCGATTCTCTCATGCTGCTTGTGTTGAACTGCAATTGCCCAATGTTCATTCTAGTGTTCTGCAAAGCTTAGTTGAGCCTCCCAAGACTTATGCTTTGTTTCGTAATGCATATTTGTCCTATGATTGCATCAAGTTGTGAGACCAAGTTTTGTTCATCTCGACAACACAAATAGTGTATGGAGTAGAAAATGTTGTTCTTAGTACACACATGTGGAGAAGAACCATTTTTATTGCGCTGATTTGAATGATGCAAAGTTAGAGCTCATATCTTCTTTAACTTCTTTAGGTTATATTGAATTTGATGCTCCTTGTAACCTGAATTATTTAGAGAGGAGATTATTTCAGAATTGTAATTCTCAACATTTTAGTAATTGTGTTTTTTATGCTATGGGCAAATACGATGACATTGGAGATTTCTTAGTATCTAAAACAGCCAATTGTACTAATTTGAAATACCCTTTTGAAATGCAAAAATAGGATCAAACAATAGCATGCACTAACACTAACAATGCTTTGCAAAGTTTCTCTACTTATGTGATCTATCCACAGGAGCAGCTCATGGAGAAGAAGTTGCTGTTGTGGCCAAGCTACGTGCTCATCCCTTGTTCCAACATGACAGCAAGAAATTGTTTCGACCACTGGATCAAGCCGAGGACGGCTAGCTGTAAAGAAGGGGATGAGATCTTTGTGGCACTACTTGACCGCTTCAGAATACCCCCATGACCGTTACCTCTTATGATTTTTTGAGTGCACGGTGGAGTGGCGGTTCTCCAATCTGACCTTGAGTCGAGGACGACTCCAAAAGAAGGAGGGAGGATGATGAGGTCACATACATACCGCCGTGGCCTCCACCTTTCGAGATTTCTACAAGGCACGGTGGCAGAGCTGGTTTTGAATCTGTGCTTGAGTCGAGGACGATTCCAAATCAAATGTGGGAGAATGATGAGACCACATACATACCTCCATGGCTTCCACCCTTTATAATTTCATAAGGGCATATTGGAGTGGCACTTTTACATTCTGAACTTAAGTCGAGGACGACTCTAATTCAAGTGGGTCAGAATGATGTGGACATCATATCCTCTGATGAGGACGTCAATGGAAATATTAAAACATGGAGGATTCGGACTTCAAAACAGTACAAACTTGCAACAAAAGCCACGACTTCATATGGAATCCAATTTGGATATTTAAGTACATTCTGGAAAGCTTATCAAGTTTACTTTCGAATGGATCCAGCCTCACCTTCATATCACATCCGAGTAAGCAGCAATTGTCATTTCAATTCAGAAGGTGCTGCATCACCCCAACTTGGGCCGATGGCCCGTGTATCCAGTTGAGCCCATTAGGGGCGTGTCCTAAGGTTTGAGAATGACCCTAGCACCCCCTGGTCGTCCTCCACCCTATTTAAAGGTCCCAGCCGTCACCAAAAAGATTTGGGTTTTTTTTGTTATAGTTTAGCTCTTATGCAAACTTTGCGATCTTCAGTTGTGTCTAACGACCACCTGTTAGACAGCTTTGAGAACCCCATATTGTGAGAGATTCCTGGTTTCCCACATCTTGTTCTTGCTTGTTCTTCGATTGCTTGCAGGAATTGATCTTATTGATCAGGTTGATCTTGCTGTCCAGCACGGTCAATAACCATTCAGAGTTGGTTCTGCGATTGCTAAGGCGCACACGATCTATTCATTTGTAGTTGGATCGTGAGTGTCGACTCCAACAAATTGATAGTTATCACCTCACTGAAAGATCGGGCACCTCAAGTCCTATCAGTTTAAGTATATTGTGGAAAGCTCATCAAGTCTACTTTCGAATGGATCCAGCCTCACCTTCATATCACATACGAGTCAGCGGCAATTGTCGTTCCAAGTCAGAGGTGCTGCATCGCCCCAACTTGGGCCGATGGCCGTGTATAAAATTGAGCCCATTAAGGGCGCTTCCTAGGGTTTGAAGACGACCTCTTCGTTTGTAGTCGGATCGTGAAGGTCCACTCCACCATATCGATAGTTATCACTTCACCGAAAGATCCGGCACTCAAGTCCTATCATTTGCTCACCTTCAAAAATCGACGTGAAAACGGGCCCCACAGGCGCATTAAATGCTTCAGTTCACCGCCGATAATGAAACATGTGTATTTGCGACCAACATGTCCAATCCACTCCATTACACCCAAAAATCAAGTTTAGCTATGAATATCATGTTTTGGTCATCTTCAAAAATCGACGTGAAAATAGGCCCCACAGGTGCATTAAATGCACTGTTTGGGTATGTATATTATGTTTTAGTCACCTTAAAAAATTGGCGCAAAAACCGGCCTCACAGGGGCATTAAATGCACTGGTTCGACGTCGATTATGAAACTTGTGTTTTCGCGTCAAACATATCATATTCACTCTATTACACCCAAAAATCAAGTTTGGGTACCTATACCATATTTTGTTCACCTTCAAAAACCGGCACAAAAAGCGGCCCCACAGGTGAATTTGCACCTGTTCGGCGCCAATTACGAAACATGTGTTTTTGCATGAAGCATGTCCAATCCACTCCATGACACCCAAAAACCATTTGGGTTTATATATCATGTTTTGGTCACCTTCGAAATCCGGCGCAAAAACGGGCCCCACAGGTGCATTAAATGCACTGGTTCGGTGCCGATCTTGAAACTTATGTTTTTGCGCCCAACATGTCCAATCCACTCCGTTACACCCAAAAACAAAGTTGGGGTATGTATATCATGTTTTGTTCACCTTAAAAAATTGGCGCGGAAACTGGCCTCAATGCACCTGTTCGGCGCCAATTATGAAACTTGTGTTTTCGCGTCAAACTTGTCCAATCCACTCCGTTACACCCCAAAACCTAGTTTGGGTCTGTATATCATGTTTTGGTCACCTTCAAAAATCGACGCGAAAACGGACCCAACAGGTGCGTTAAAGCACCAGTTCGCCGTTGATAATGAAACAGGTGTATTTGCACCCAACATGTCCAATCTACTCCATTACACCCAAAAACAAAGTTTGTGTATGTATATCACGACTTGATCACCTTCAAAAATCGGCATTAAAATGGGCCTCAAAGGTGCATTAAATGCACTGTTCGGGTGCCGATTATGAATCATGTTTTCGCGCCAAACCTATCCAATAGACTTGATTACACCCAAAAACCAAGTTTGAATATGTATATCATGTTTTAGTCACCTTCAAAATTCGGTGCGAAAACCAGCCCCAGAGGTGCATTAAATACACCGGTTCGGTGCCGATTATGAAACTTGTGTTTTTGTGCTAGACATGTCCAATCGACTCCATAACACCCAAAGATCAGGTTTGGGTATGTATATCATGTTTTGGTCACCTTGAAAAATCAGCGTGAAAACTAGCCCCACAGATGCATTAAATGCACGGATTCGGGCATTGATCATGAATCTTGTGTTTTCGTGCCAAACATATCCAATCCACTCTATTACACACAAAAACAAGGTTCGAGAATGTATATTATGTTTTGGTCACCTTCAAAAATCGGTGCGAAAACCGTTCTCACAGGTGCATTAAATGCACCGGTTCGGGTGTCGATTTTGAAACTTGTGTTTTCGCACCGAACATGTCCCATCCATTTCATTACACTCAAAAGCCAAGTTTAGGCAAGTATATCATGTTTTGGTCACCTTCAAAAATTGGCGCGAAAACAGGCCCCACAGGTGCATTAAATGTGCCGGCTCGGCGCCGATTATGAACCTTGTGTTTTCGCGTCAAACAGGTCCAATCCACTCCATTACACCCAAAAACCAATTTTTGGTTGGTATATCTTGTTGGTCATCTTCTAAAATGAGTGCGAAAACCGGCCCCACAGGTGCACTAAATGCACCGGTTCGGCGCGGATTATGAAACTTGTGTTTTCGCACCTAGCATGTCCAATCTACTCCATCACACCCAAAAACAAAGTTTGGGCATGTATATCATGTTTTGGTCATCACCATCAAAAATTGGTGCTAAAATCGGCCTCACAGGTGCATTAAATGAATCGGTTCGGGCGTCGATAATGAAACTTGTGTTTTCGCACCAAACATGCCCAATCCACTTCGTTACACCCAAAAACCAAGTTTGGGTATGTATATCATGTTTTAGTCACCTTCAAAAATTGACGCGAAAACGGGCCCCACAGGTGCGTTAAATGCACCAGTTCGGCGCCGATAATGAAACATGTGTTTTTGCGCTAGACATGTCCAATCCACTCCATTACACCGAAAAACCAAGTTTCGGTATGCATATCATGTTTTGGTCACCTTTAAAAACCGAAGCGAAAACCAGCCCCACAGTTGCATTAAATACACCGGTTCGGCGCCGATAATGAAACTTGCGTTTTTGTGCCAAACATGTCCAATCCTCTCCTTTACACCCAAAGACAAAGTTTGGGTATGTATATCAAGTTTTGGTCACCTTCAATAATCGGAGCGAAAACTGGCCCCAAAGGTGCATAAAATGCACCAATATCTGGCACCGTTCATGAATCTTGTGTTTTCGCGCCAAAGGTGTCCAATCCACTCTGTTACACCCAAAAACAAAGTTTGGGTATCTATATCATGCCTTGGTCACCTTCAAAAATCGGCACGAAAAGCGGCCTCACAGGTGTATTAAATGCACCGGTTCGGCGCCGATTATGAAACTTGTGTTTTCGTGCCAAACATGTCCAATATACTCCATCACACCCAAAAACAAAGTTTGGGTCTGTATATCATGTTTTGGTCACCTTCAAAAATTGGCACGAAAACGGGCCTCAGGTGCATTAAATGCACCTGTTCGGCGTCGATTATGAAACTGGTGTTTTCGCGCGAAACATGTCCAGTCTACTCCATTACACCCAAAAACATAGTTTGGGTATGTATATCATGTTTTGGTCAACATAAAAAATGGGCGCGAAAACTGGCCTCACTGGTGCATTTCGACAACAATAAAGAAACCTGTATTTTCGTCCCAAACATTTCCAATCCAATCTATTACACCAAAAACAAAGTTTGCGTATGTATATCTTGTTTTGGTCGTCACCATAAAAAATTGGCGCGAATATCGGCCTCACAGGTGCATTAAATGAACCGGTTCCGCGTCGATAATGAAACTTGTGTTTTTGTACCAAACATGCCTAATCCACTTCGTTACACCCAAAAACTAAGTTTGGGTATGTATATCATGTTTTAGTCACCTTCAAAAATCAACGCGAAAACAGGCCCCACAAGTGCATTAAATGCACCAGTTCGGCGCCGATAATGAAACATGTGTATTTGCGCGAAACATGTCCAATCCACTCCTTACACCCAAAAATAAAGTTTAGCTATGAATATCATGTTTTGGTCACCTTCAAAACCCGACGGGGAAACAGGCCCCACAGGTGCATTAAATGCACTGGTTTGGGTATGTATATTATGTTTTGGTCACCTTCAAAAATTGGCGCGAAAACCGGCCTCACAGGGGCATTAAATGCACCGGTTCGGCATCGATTATGAAACTTGTGTTTTCGCGCCAAACATATCATATTCAATATATTACACCCAAAAACCAAGTTTGAGTACGTATACCATGTTTTGTTCACCTTCAAAAACCGGCGCGAAAAGAGGCCCCACAGGTGAATGCACCGGTTCGGCGCCGATTATGAAACATGTGTTTTCACGCCCAACATGTCCAATCCACTCCATGACAACCAAAAACCAAGTTTGGGTTTGTATATCATGTTTTGGTCACCTTCGAAATCCGGCGTGAAAACGGGCCCCACAGGTGCATTAAATGTACCGGTTCGGCGCCGATTTTGAAAGTTATGTTTTCGCGTCCAACATATCCAATCCACTTCACTACACCGAAAAACAAAGTTTGGGTATGTATATCATGTTCTGCTCACCTTAAAAAATTGGCGAGAAAACTGGCCTCACAGGTGCGTTAAATGCACCTGTTCAGCGCCAATTATGAAACTTGTGTTTTCACGTCAAACATGTCCAATCCACTCCATTACACCCCAAAACCAAGTTTGGGTATGTATATTATGTTTTGGTCACCTTCAAAAATCGACGCGAAAACGGGCCCCACAGGTGCATTAAAGGACCAGTTTGTCGCCGATAATCAAACAAGTGTATTTGCGCCCAACATGTCCAATCCACTTCATTACACCCAGAAACAAAGTTTGTGTATGTATGTCACATTTTGGTCACCTTCAAAAAACGGCATGAAAATGGGCCCACAGGTCCATTAAATGCACTGTTGGGTGCTGACTATGAATCGTGTTTTCGCGCCAAACCTATACAATACACTTCATTACACCCAAAAACCAATTTTGGGTATGTATATCATGTTTTCGTCACCTTAAAAAATAGGCACGAAAACCAGTCCCATAGGTGCATTAAATACACCGGTGCGGCGTCGATTATGAAACTTGTGTTTTTGTGTTAGACATGTCCAATCGTCGTATGTATATCATGTTTTGGTCACCTTGACAAATCGACGTGAAAACTGGCCCCACGGGTGCATTAAATGCATCGACTCAGGCATCGATCATGAATCTTGTGCTTTCGCGTCAAACGTGTCCAATCCACTCCATTACACACAAAAACAAGGTTCAGGATTGTATATAATGTTTTGGTCACCTTCAAAAATCGGCGCGAAAACCGTCCTCACAAGTGCATTAAACGCATCGATTCGAGCGTCGATTATGAAACTTGTGTTTTCGCACCGAACATGTCCAATCCACTCCATTACACACCAAAACAAAGTTTAGGTATGTATATCATGCTTTGGTCATGTTCAAAAATCGGCGCAAAAACGGGCCCCACACGTGCATTAAATGCATCGGTTCGGGCATGGATTATGAAACCTGTGTTTTCGCACCAGGCATGTCCAATACACTCCATTACACCCAAAAACCAAGTTTGGATATGTGTATGATGTTTTGGTCACCTTCAAAAATCGGCGCAAAAACTTTCATCAGATGTGCATTAAATGAACCCGCTCGGGCGTCGATTATGAAACTTGTGTTTTCACAACAAACATGTCCAATCCACTCCATTACACCCAAAAACCAAGTTTAGATATGGATACCATGTTTTGGTCACCTTCAAAAATCGACGTGAAAACTGGCCCCACAGGTGCGTAAAATGCATCGATTCGAGCACCGATCATGAATCACGTGTTTTTGCGCCAAAGGTGTCCAATCCACCCATTACACCCAAAAACCAAGTTTGGGTATGTATATCATGTTTTGGTCACCTTCAAAAATCAGCGCGAAAACCGGCCTAACAGGTGCAATACACCGGTTTGGCATCGATTATGAAATTTGTGGTTTTGGGCCAACCATGTCTAATCCTCTCCATTACACTCAAAGACCTGGTTTGGGTATGTATATCATGTTGTGGTCACCTTAAAAAAATCGACGCGAAAACGGGCCCCACAGGTGTAATAAATGCACCGGTTCGGCGCCGATAATGAAACATACGTATTCGCGCCAAACATGTCCAATCCACTCCATTACACCCAAAAACCAAGTTTGGGTATGTTTATCATGTTTTGGTCACCTTCAAAAACTAGCGCGAAAATTGGACGCACAGGTGTATTAAATGCACCGGTTCGGCACCGATTCTGAAACTTGTGTTTTCGCGCCAGACATGTCCAATACACTCCATTACACCCAAAAATAAAGTTTGGGTATGTATATCATTTTTTGGTCTCCTTCAAAAATTGGCGCGAAAACCGGCCGCACAAGTGCATCAAATGCACCGGTTCGGGCGTCGATTATGAAACTTGTGTTTTCACACCAAACATGTCCAATCCACTCCATTACAGCAAAAAACTAAGGTCGGGTACATATATCATGTTTTGGTCACCTTCAAAAATCGGCGCAAAAACGGGCCCCACATGTGCATGCACCGGTTCGACACCGATAATAAAACATGTGTATTTGCGCCAAACATGTCCAATCCGCTCCATTACATTCAAAAACCAAGTTTGGGTATGTATATCATGTTTTTGCCACCTTTAAAAACCGGCGTGAAAACGGGCCCCACAGGTGCATTTAATGCACCGGTTCGAGCACCGATTATGAAACTAGTGTTTTGCACCAAACCTGTCCAATCCACTCCATTACAACCAAAAACCAAGTTTGGGTATGTATATCATGTTTTGGTCGCCTTCAAAAATCGGCGTGAAAACTGGTCGCACAAGTGCGTTAAATGCACTGGTTCGGCGCCGATTATAAAACTTGTGTTTTCGCGTCAAACCTGTCCAATCCACTCCATTACACCCAAAATCTAAGTTTGGATATGTATATCATGTTTTGGTCACCTTCAAAAATTAGCGCGAAAACTGACCCCACAGGTGCATTAAATGCACCGATTCGCCGCCGATTATGAAACTTGTGGTTTGGCGCCAAACATGTCTAATCCACTCCATTACACCCAGACTCCAACGGGAGTGGTTCAACAAGGAGTAGGAAAAGGCGCCATCCTTCCGAGACCTCAGAAAAAAATATTGAGCCTCCCTTCTCTCTTTACTACTTGTCATTTACTTTCCGCTCTTTTATTAATGCAAGTAGTATTTATAGGTTGCTCCTAGTTCACTCATGGTGGCTCTCATGCTAGTGCGTCTTGTTTGATTACTTTCATATCATTACTAGCATGTGTAGGATTTGCTTAGTGCCTTACCTGCTCTCTAGACTAGGTTGTTGTTCTTGTTTATCCTTAGCCTAGTTCTAGTGTTCCTTGTTGATAGCCTCTAGCATATTAGGTTGTTCTTTGAGTGTTATCTTATCTCTAGTTTGCTAGGAATTGAGTGCTAGCTCTCTAGTTGGCGGTAAGTTGTAGAAAAGTAAGAATTAGTGAGTGCCTGATTCAACCCCCCCTTCTCGATCACTTGATTCTTACACCTTCCACTGATTCGGTTTCTACTACCCTAAGCATCGCTAAACAAGACATACCGTAAAATGAGAAACTCCCAACCTGGACAAAAACATTCAAGGATAAAGTAGAACAAGTAATCAACGAATGGATAATGCAGCAATTAGGATTCAATCCCACATATACTGCTAATACCTGATCTAATGCAAGACTTAATCATAACTGAAACAAGTCAATATTAACAACTAATCTAAAGTAGGGTTCAAGATGCAAGTTGCTTGCCTTGAGTTTACTGGTGGTGTTCCACAGCAATCAAACACATCAGCTCCCTTTTTCCCATCACCCACATCACTCTTCGAAGCGTTATTCACTAAATGAGAAATGAACGCTAGTATGAAAATGCATGCTATGCAAAGCAATGACAACAAATGCAGCGGGTTAAAGTGATAATTATTTATTGAATTAGCATACGAAAGATTTGAGTATGCTGGTAATTACAAAAGTTACTAAACTGATTATTTTAGTTAACCTATTCAACTATTTGAAGGAGTTGATACTTAATTTAGGTTAGTTAATCAATCTAAACAGTATAAGGTAAATAATTTCAACTAAACTTAAAAGGTCGAAACATCAATAAAACTTAATTATAACTACCTCAAGTAGTTAAACCAAATCTAGTTTAAGTACTTTAGTTTATTACTAAGGCAATTCACTTAATTTGGGTAGATAAACTAATTAAATAATATTTAGTGATGTTTCTAGACTCTAAGAAATTTTAATGAGTCAAGGATCAGCAAACATAATTTAGGACAAAAATTTGGCTAACTATCAGTAAATATTCTAATTACTATGAATTAATTACTAGAAAACAGATATGAACTAATTATTAAATAATTACTGAAGAAATGAGCCTAAAACATTTTTATACTGTTATATAATCATTTATGTGAAAGGCATTCAAAAAATCTCTTTTAAAATACATACATATTTTATTATGAATTAAAAATGCAAATGCAATTATCAGCCATTAATGATTATTTAAACAATTAAATAATAGTTTTAATAGGCTCCATAAAAAGTTCATGATTTTAGGAGTCTAACAAAGTTGGTTTCATACTTTTTTGTGCTACTATGAATTTGCTATGGATGTTCCAATGTTTATCGGATTTTTGTGCAATTGGAAATAAATTTCCGGAAGGATTTAAATCCTACCCCAGTGGGGGCACGTAGTGGCCTGTGCGAGCCGTCCACACTGTTGGCCACAGGCCTAGCCGTACCGGATCTGGCCAGGCCAAGCGCGCAGGGTGCCGGCCATGGAGCACTGTCGGCGTGCGGCCGCCCGCTCGCCGGCGGTGGTCCCCGGCAAGCTGCGCCCCCGGCGGCTGGTGGCGAGAAGACTTAAAAATCCTACACAAAGGCCACAATTTCTCCCCAGAAAACTTGACTTGAGGAGCGGCCAGAGGGGGAGGGGCTGGCACCGAGTCAAATCGAGCAGGAGTTCACCGGCGGCGTCTAGATTTTGGGTGGCACGCCGGCAGCTCCACAGTTTGAGTTTTGGGGAAAACCTTGAAATCCGAGTTGTTCACTTCGCAAAAGAGAGGAAGAGGAGTGGTGGAAGCTCCAGGCCGTGGTGGCGCATGCACCCGGGGAGAAAGATGGCCGGAAGGGTGCGAAGGGTGCTCGGCGAGGCTCCTCCATGGCGGCTTGCCACTCGGCAGTTTGAGGCGAGAGAGAAGGAAATAGAGCGCGTGCGAGAGAAACTGGGAGTGAGGGATGAGGCCGTCTCGGGGCGTGGACACGGGGCACAGGTCGTGGCGCGTGCGCCCTGGCAAAGGGTGGCGTGGCCGGCCTGCATGGACGCCGTGCACAGAGCGCTGGCGCAGGCTGATTGGGGAAGGAAGGAGGAGCTGACAAGAGGGGCCCGCGGTTTTCAATTTTCTGATTTTTCCGAAATCTCTACGACAGCCCTCTGTTTTTCAAGCAAAAACCCAACAGCTCGGATTAATTTGATACTTTGCAGGTTTGAAGAACTTTTTCATGGTGAACAACTTTCCTTTTGGGCTTATCTCCAAATTTGAAATGGATTTTATTATATAAAATTCGAAATACAGGTAGTTGTTTAAAAAGGAGTAGATTGATTTGGGACTTTGAATCTTTGAATTTAAATTTTACAAAAAAAAATTTTAAACCTCCTAATCCTTGTGATCACTTTTAAACAAGAAGTTGTTTTTCTCTCTTAAGATCTTTAAATACAATTATAGTTTAAATTCCTAGATTCTATCATTTAAAACTTTTGAATTCTAGCTTCATATTTGATTTTTTTGACTTTGAAAAAAATGTGGGATGTTACAGCCCTCCCCCTTAAAGCAATCTTGTCCCAAGATATGACAAAACAGGAGGGGAGTACAGAAAAGAAATTTGATTCAATGACGGAGTCCAAAGAGAAGGATGCACGATGCGGTAAGGAATTTGAATGTAAGTTTACTTACAACCTTGAGAGAAATTCAATTATTTGCATGTGATTTGTCTTCATGTTCCCATGTCACTTCCTCTTCCGAATGATTACTAAAATGATGAAACTAGTTTTCTCGGACAATTTCGAATGGGCTGTTGTGAACAAAATGGATACGGGTTGTACTGTAGCAATTATTGATTATGTCATGAATTTGATAGAAAGGACATACGGGAATCCCATGCGGGGATTTGATATTTCTCAAGAGTCAAGTTGGATACATGCCAACAACATCTGGTTGAATGCAAGGATTAGGACATTAGATAAGTGTCGCAGGTATCTGTCATCTCTTAGCATATGATATAGGTTTAAGAGCAATGATCGGACTGGTTGAGCAGATGAGAAATCCAACCACAACATTCTCCATTTCAGTTCCGTACTCTGGATAATACGCCATCTGTTCAGTCGAAAGCTACACTTGGGTCCTCTCATCAACATGGAAAAGGAAGGTTCCTCTCTACACCAACTTATTGTTTTTGAGAAGAGCCTGGGCGAACCAGCACATTTCAAAAACAAAATTGTACTTTAGAGAGCACCATAACTAACTGAAATCAAGGAAAGGAAACAAGGATTTAAGAAATTACGATCAAAGTAAGATAATTTCTTTTATACTACAAGCATGCTCCTGTTTGACCAGGAATAATAGTGTTCATGAAAGAGGTACAAAGGGGCTGCTGTACTTGCCAAGATTACAAGGCAGTTCTCTTTTAGACCATGACCCAAGGTTCTTATTAGACAAGACAAATACATAAAGATGATATAGAGGATAGTGAGGATCATCCCAACGACTGAGACATCATCGAGTAAAGGATGAAAGGAGTTGACAACAAAAGAATTGCGAGAGTTAATAAACAAAATGAAGTACGAGAAGGAAATCAAGCGTTAGGACAACTATCAGGAAGGAGACAAACCAAGGTAAGAAATTTCTTAAAGGAAATAAAAACTTAAGGATCTGGGGCTATTAACTATATTTCAAGGTAAGATAAAGCTAAGAATAACCTATTGATCCTTCTGGGCAACAAGGGTGTTGAGCCTGGTGTATTGTTTAAATGGGATCAGATAGGATTTACCAACAAGGAGGCATAGGCTTAGATTAGACCTTATGCATTTCATTCACGTGGCCCAAAAGAAACATGAGGAAACGGAAGAAGAGTTTTAGATTCTAAAGATATAAGAATGGGACAGAAGGTGGTGTCACAAGGGCTACCTAGATAGGGCAAGTTCATGTAGAATTGATTATGGTGTAGTACTGAATTCATGTTCAAGGAAATTGGATTCAAGTGAGCATCTAAACAAGTAGGAGACAAGAAGTTCGGCTTTCTGGGATGGTCTTAAAGGAATGGTGTAATTAAGTTTTGGTTAAGAAAGTTGCGCACCACATTCTTGCTCATAATAATAAGTATTTATGCATCAATTATAATCTGGTATAAAGATGCACATGCATATAAATGTGAAATGGTGCATATGACATGATGAATGATGCAGATGCAATTTCCTTCAAATGATTTCATGCTGTCAAATTTTATTTTATTGAGCAAGAACGTAGTGAGACAAGCACACGGGTTAGGAGGGCATTGCAGTTTAACAAGGATAACCTTCAAGTTAACAAGAGTTTCCTTGCAATAAAAGATCAAGGAGGCCTAGTTTCAAATAAAATTCTTGGTATAGAGTTCAAGAAGAACAAAGGGACAACTTCTATGTCACCACAACAAGGAGAATTTAGAATTAAGTAGTTCCACTTGTGACCAGACTTGGGTTATAGAAACAAAGATAACTCTTACGGTTGGGTTCCTTAAATTTTTAGCATTCCCAGAAGAAAACAGGGCCTAGAATTTGATCCATCATATCGACTATCAGAAAAGCTTCCTAATGGCAGTCATATGCTGAAAAGGGACTCCGGATGTTAGGGATAGGGTCTTTCAACACAGACATGTTAGGCTGTCATTGGGCAAATTGAAGGGGAAGGAATTATTTCAACGTATAGCTAGTGTTTTATAATGACAATACTTCTGCAGGATTAAAAGGTTCTAAGGGGATTCTTCATAACGTCTTCATGCATCTTGTTGAAGAGCTTCATAAGGTTAGTAGGTGACTTCAAAAAGATAGGTGAGGCCAAACATAACTTGGCTCTCGAGATAAATCGATTCGATGGTTCAAGTAAGAGAATCATAACATCATACAAGAGAAACAGAATGAAGGTGACGACGCCAAATTGGTTGGAGGCCAACCAAGATAAATGAACTCAAATTAGATGGGAAGGCATTGAGCTCTTGGGTGAAAGTGATTTGGTGCGATGGATCAATAACTCAATTTGGGTGCTGATTTCAGCAAACCACCGAGGTTGTGCGAGACATCAGGTTATCACCTCTTGGAGCGCCAACATCTTCAAAGTCTTCTTTGATGGAAATACAGTTCGTAGGTGACATTTCGGCATAGCTCCCATTCTAGTGTAGTTCTCAATTTTAATATTTGCATATATAACAGATTTGTTTGTTAGATTTTATGTTTGTATAAGGCCATGACTGGCTTCACAATTAACAGACAAGACAACAAGGAGGGGATATAAATTAAAATGGATAGCAAGAACAAGGAGGTGGAAGACAACCAATGGTCAGAAGATCATGTTCAGATTTTCATCGTCTTTTATTTGCGTGTTCTCTTGTCTAACAAAATGTTTTATTTGATAGCTTCAACTAAATTATATAGAATTAACTTGACAAGAGATTGGGTGGTAGATTTTTAATGACTTGAATGGCAACTAACATTCTTTGTTTATGGGTAGACGTCTGCCTATGAAAGCTTACATTAATTATCAAGATAAAAATGCAGGCATGTATGACATGATATGCATATGCTCTACTAACGATCCTCACACGAGTCAAAAGCTCTCCCCACAAACAACAAGCAAAAAAACAAAACTAGGAAAGAAAAACAAGACACCAAAAATGGGCAATTTTTTTTAAAAAAACTTTTCAATCGCAGCTAACTAAAGCGTCCTAAAATAATATATGGATGCCACCATAACCCCGTAATGACTCCCAAGTATATGCAATCAATTTACTTAATCATAGGTGAGACACACAATTCTAGGATAGAAGAGCAACAAAAATTAGCAATCACTTAATTCCAGTTTTAGTTGATTTAGTGGGATTGAACGCATTTTAATTACGTACATTGCTAAGTAAATTTTAGGATCTGGGTTAAACCATGCTCTGATACCATGCTGTCAGTAACTGTCCAAGCTGAGTTCCAATTAGTCAAATTAGCTCGCAGTTCATAAGCGACATGCAAGCTCAAAATTCAACTAACGAGAAATCAACCTCGGTAGCCT
Organism: Zoysia japonica; assembly: GCA_001602275.1. Taxonomy (NCBI): domain Eukaryota; kingdom Viridiplantae; phylum Streptophyta; class Magnoliopsida; order Poales; family Poaceae; genus Zoysia; species Zoysia japonica. The sequence goes on along the minus strand of BCLF01000032.1, from coordinate 2,600,365 downwards.
CCGATATGCTTCCCAAACATTGCACAGGACAAGAGCATATCGGTAACCTACATTATATACATCGCAAAAGGGTACACATACTTTAAAAACAATTGGAGAAATTATTACAATTCATAAATAAAGAAGGATAACAAAACTTACATGAATGGGAGTAGTAGGGTCATAGATTTCAACTCCCAAACTTTTTAAAACCATAGTTTAACAAAAGCCAATTTAGTTTAGGTTCTAACGAGGATTGACGACAATGTAACTAGTGGAAATTTTGTTTTCAAAACAAACAAAAAAGGATGGTTGTGCCCAGCCCACGAACACCACCATCAAGCTAAAAGGGGCAACCAATAACAGTACCTGCAAAATCCAACAAAGCAAACATGAGTACGAAGGTACTCAGCAAGACTTACCCGTGGGCTAGTCCCGACTCCAAGTGAAACTGTTTCATAACAGAAGAAAACTAATCAAAACCTATCTCTAATGAAGGCGGCTTCTGAATTTATAGAGTTTAGGTTGACCTTAGGGGCAAACCCTAATACTAATGGGGCTAGAAAAGATACAAGGCCCAAAGGCCAAAAGATAGTGTCACAGCACTCGGGCACTTTCTGGACGTCATCTTGTTTCAATGATTCCCGCTGATTCCGGTCGAATTTGTAGATGAGACAACTACCGTTGGAAAGGTTATCTTGTTATCTTTTCAACGGTATCTAGAACATTTAAAAGGGAGCTCATATGAGACTGGGGCATCTGTTTTAGTGTAAACTGCTCTTGGAGCCCGAGATAGACTCGAACCCTAGTTTTTTTTTGGATCTCCTCCGGAGTCGAACGTGCGGTTCTGATCTTGAGCATCTCCAAGTCCTTCTTCATGCTTTCCTTGACTCTCTCTAATGTTTCTAATCATGACAAAGTTATTAGGTAGCAATCTATTCTCAAAGGAAGGAAAACATGTGTTTAGGAATGAGCTCACCTCTAATCTCAACTGTCGTGCGTGAGTTCCATCAATACTAATTTGAGAACTCTTGTATGTATTTAAAGGAGTGATGTCCTCATCATTCTCCCCTTCTTGTTTTGGAGATCTCCTCGACTCATGTTCATTGTCAAGACCTCGACTCCACCATGCCCTGCAATCTGCATGAAATGGTGGAGGCCATGACGGTATTTGAATGCAGTCACTTAGTGGCACAAAGATCTTTATAATCTCATCACCAAGGATAATGCAAGGTTAAGGCCATAGGTTAAATTTTTTTGCATAAAGCAATGATTAAGGTAAAGTGACATATTAAGCAAACAACCTTAGGGGTATAAGACACCTACATAACCCATGCCCCTAACCAAGTAACAAGTTAACAACAATACTGAGATATGCCCACAATTTATCAACTCCATACTAGCTCACTACTTTTCCCACATGAGATTAATTAGGTGAAGTTATTACTACATCAAACAATAATGGACACTAAGCTTGGTCATAATCGGGACCACAAGGATTCGAATCGATTATACACCCTGCAGGGGAGTCCTAACCCACACGACTTGAGTACCATCCGGCTCATGCAACCTGCTAAAGTTACACAAGGGGGCACTCATGTCAACCTTTCTCTTACCCATTCCCAAGCAGTTGGACAAACGACAAGTCAAGGAGGAACGGTCTCGTGTTTTGTGGGAGCCCAGCGGTCACTCGTGCGTGTCAGTCAAGACATGCCGTCATGGGCCAAATGTTGGTATGCAAATGAGATATTCAGCTTGTCTTACCATTATATTCGACATGCGGTATGAATGAAAAGTGCTTAGGCCAACATTAATAACGGTCGATCCTTAATCGATATAGACGTGGCTACCACCGTGAAGGCCCGGCCTTCCCAATCCATCCTATACATCATCCCCATCGGGTCTCCAATTCATAATCCTCAGGTTTAGCCCAACCATATGAGTAACTAGGTAAAAAAAGATCTTATACTCGCAAAATAATGGTGACCTTTCACTGATTCGGCTGCTACCGTTCTAAGCACGGCTAAGCAAGACACACCGTAAAATGAGAAACTGATGTGTACGTGGTTCTCGATCTTTCGTCAGGTCGTGGTAACTCTCGATTTAGTGGAGATGCGACACACAATCGATCCAGCCTCAAATCACACTATTCGAACCCCGCAATCGCAACACCGCTTCTCCTCTGGTTATCAACCGCGCACACACGATTGACCTCACCAAGAAGGTAGCCTACGAATCGAAGAACACAAGCAAGAAAAGGAAGAACACAACTCAATTGCGAAATCTTAATTAAATCACAAAGTTGAAAAACCAACAAATCGTCAAACGACGAAACTGTTTCGAAACAGAGGAAAATAATCAAAACCTATCTCTAATGATGGTGGATATTGTTTATATAGAGTTTAGAATGACCTTAGGGGGAAACCGTAATACTAATGGGCCTAGAAAAGATACACGGCCCAGAGGTCAAAAGATAGTATCGCAGTACCAGGGCAGTTTCTAGACGTCATCTTGTTTTGATTCCTGGAGATCTAGGAAGTATTTTCGTGCGGGATTAGATCCGTTGGAAAGCTTATCTCCTTAGCTTTTCATACATATATAGAACGTCCAAAACGGAGATCGTATGAGACCGAGACATCTGTTTTGGTGCATATTGCTCTTAGAGTCCGAGTCAGACTCGCATCCAAGTTGTTTGGATCTCCTCCGAGGTCAAACTTGGGATGCTGATCTTGAGCATCTCCAAGTCCTTGTTCATGCTTCCCTTGACCCTCTCCAATGTTCCTAATCATAATAAAGTCATTAGTTAGCTATTTATTCTCAAAGGAAGGAAGACATGTGTTTAGAAATGAGCTCACCTCTAATCTCAACTGTCGTGCGTGAGTTTCATCAATACTAATTTGAGGAGTCTTGTGTGCATTTAAAGGAGAAATGTCCTCATCATCCTCCCCTTCTTGTTTTGTAGTCGTCTTTGGCTCAAGTTCAATGTCGAGACCTCGACTCCACCATGCCCTGCAACCTATATAAAAAGGTGGAGGCCACGGAGGTATTTGAACGCAATCACTTGGTGGCTCAAAGATCTTTATAATCTCATCATTTTTCCCTTCTTGATGGAAAGCCATCCTCGGCTTGCTCCCTTGGGTATCATGATACTTCTGCAAATGGTTAGCAACAAGAGCGCAAAAATAGTTAGAAAGATCACGAGATGCAAACAAGTCATCTTTGCACACTAAAGGATCATATGGAGTATTTTTATCATAAAAATCAGCAAGATCAACTTTTGCCAAAATATATTTTTGAAATAATCCGCACGATCAGCATCATTATTATTCTTATGAGAAGCTATAAAAAGTGTTGTCTTAGAAAAACTAGATAAATATAACATGGCATGATATTTTGTATTTCTATCATTTAGTTTGTCATTTATTTTCACCATGCAAGAGGATTTTAAATTTGAGCAAATATAAACTCTTTGCACCATAAAGACACCTCTAGAATCATAATTGCCTATATAACATAAAAATTGGTTCTAGTTAACAAAGACAATTCAAGTTTCAAAAATATCATCCTCTCTACTGTAGCAAGGTAGTAAAAAGAATCATATTCAATATAACCCACAGTATTTTGAGAAGATAGCAATTTCAGCTCATCATTTTCACATGTAATGGGTGTGAAATATTTAGTTTCAGTACTAATGAATGGATAAAAATTAGGAGTATCGAATTCATTCACTTCTTGTTGCATAGAAAGACTAGAAATATCTACACACAACCTTTCCTTATCACAAGAACTAGTGGGCAAATTAAACATTGACAAAGATAAATAGATAAAAGGTGATACTAACGGTTGCTTTACAAAAGTAGGGTAGACAAGAAATTTCAGCGCAACAAAAATATTGTCACCTTTTGTAGATCGATGTTCAATAAGTTTTTTCTCATTTTTAACAATATCTTTTGGCGTGTTATCATCCGTCTCATCTTGAGCTAGGCTTGGAACATTGCGTATCTCTTCTTTTATCACGTTTGTATGACTTTCATTGATCTCATTGTCCTGCAAAAGGTTAAGTGCAATAGGACATACAATAGAAAGCTCCTCCTCCGGTGAATGTTCATCACAAATAGACATAGATTTAAAAGATGTATCAACAAAAGTTTTTCTAATTAAAATTTTAGCATTACTCCATGTTCGCGGATATTTTTTGTTGTATATAAAAATTGCCACCAAATGAAAGCATGATCAACTAATGCATGAGCAACATTTAAAAACTTTCTCCTTTCACATATATGGTATTGTCCAAATAGATTATCCATCTCTTTTTCCCAAGCAGTATATTTAATAGAATCTTAACAATCATATAAAGGAAGAGATGAAAGAATATAATTACTCGTGTAAGGAGATGATGTAGCAATGATCTGAACCTTATGCATCTTCTGATCATGTGCAACATCTCTTTGTGGTGGATTACATCTCTTAAGGCTTGCCGTCATATTGTTCAAAAACTTAATGTGTTTTTTAAAGTTTGCATCGATATTATCAAGGACTCTTTGCAAAGCACTACTCACATGTATTCACCTCCTTTTCTTCATGACATAGTTAGAAAAATCGCATATGGACACCACAAAATATTATTTCTGCAACAACAGTGATGGGTGGTAAAAATTCTGCAAAAAGAAACGTCTTACCGTGCTCTTACAAGATTCTTACAAAAGCAAAGCAAAGGATGGTGCAACTAGTGGTAGAAGAAACCAGAGAGTCGTAATTTCATAATTGCAGGGTCAAATACCGTGCAGATCCGAGGTGGATATATGGAGCTTGGAGAGCTGAAATAATGATTAGTGAAACACAATTCTATAACAGATAATAATATTAAATAAATGTTCTAAGTAGTATGTTCTAGTTGCTGGCCCAATCTTATAAAAAAATCTAGATGTTACAAGAATACGAATGAAGATATCAAAAGGCAGCAACAACACAAACGATAAGGCTTCAGAAATCAGCAAACTGCTCAGCACTTGAAAAAAATCAGTAAAGATTAATTTTCGGCTTCTAGATCTTCAAAATTTTTTATTTTTATTTTCTTTTTCTGATATTTTTCTCGGAACCACAGGCACAAATGTTGCCACACGACCAAATTTTAGATCAATATGATGAAAGATGTGGCTTGGAGACAATCTCAAATTTTTGTTAAATCTATGCTAAAACTTCGGAGCTCGATAACAAAAACTTCTATTCTGAATTCGTTGAATCTAAGATTGTCAGAGGATGGGAAATTTTCTGTAGATATCCAAAAAGTATTTATAAGTCTAATTTGGAGTCTAGAAACAAAAGTTATGACTATTTTAACGATGGATCTCCGAATCAGATTTTTTTTGAAAGGCTGAAAACAGATTCGAATTTTATGAACGTTTTTGTGAATTATTGAGCAGCAGATAAATATGGAGAGGTGGATCTATGAAGGGTGGATCTGTTTGTTATTGAAATATGGGGTAGGTGGGTGGGATAAAATATCAATGCAAAAGAAACAGTTAACGGATATGATACGATAATAGATCTGAACACGATGTGGATGAACGATGAAGGAAAACACCTGGATACAAAAAGATTATGAAATCCAGCAACCAAAACACAAACTAAGAACACAAACTCAACACTATGAACCTTGAAATTAAATTATGGAAAGGCTAAACACGGCTTGGACAGAGAAACACCTAACGATCTACTAATTTTTTTATATTGCAGCTTAACTGTGGACGATAGGATGAATGCAATATAAACAAGGATGGCTAAGCACCTAATTCCAAAATGGAGCTTGTATGGGACCAAGACATCCGTTTTAGTGCATGCTGCTCTTAGAGTCTGAGTTAGACTCGAATCTAAGTTGTTTGGATCTCCTCCGGGGTCGAACATGCGATGTTGATCTTGAGCATCTCTAAGTTCTTCTTCATGCTTCTCTTGACCCTCTCCAATGTTTCTAATCATGATAAAGTCATCAGGTAGCAATCTATTCTCAAAGGAAGGAGGACATGTGTTTAAAAATGAGCTCACCTCTAATCTAAACTGTCGTGCGCGAGTTTCATCAATACTAATTTGAGGAGTCTTGTGTGTATCTAAAGGAGAGATGTCCTCATCAGGAACTCCCACCCTGGAGAAGAACATTCAAGGATAAAGTAGAACAAGTAATCAAGGAATGGATAATCAAGCAATTAGGATTCAATCCCACATATACCGCTAATATCCGATGTAATGCAAGACTTAACCATAATTGAAACAAGTCAATATTAACAACTGATCCAAAACAGAGTTCAAGGTGCAAGGTGCTTGCTTTGAGTTTGCAAGTGTTCCACAGCAACCAAACCCCTTTTTCCATCACCCACATCACTCTTCGGAGCGTCATTCACTAAACAAGAAATAAATGCTAGTTTGAAAACGCTTGCTATGCAATGCAACGATAACAAATGCAGCGGGTTAAACTGATAATTATTTATTGAATTAGCATACTAAAGATTTAAGTATGCTGGTAATTAGGAAAGCTGCTAAACTGATTATTTCATTTAACCTTTTCAACTATTTAATGGAGTGGATATTTAATTTAGGTTAGTTAATCACTCTAAACAGTATAAGGTAAATAATTTCAATTAAACTTAAGAGGTCAAAACATCAATAGAACTTAATTAGAACTACCTCAATTAGTTTAACCAAAAATCTAGTTGAAGTACTATAGTTAATTACTAAGGCAATTCACTTAATTTAGGTAGATAAACTAATTTAATAATATTTAGTAATGCTTCTGGACTCTAAGAAATTTTAAGGAGTCAAGGATCTGCAAACATAATTTAGGACAAAAATTTGGCTAACTATCTGTAAATATTCCAATTACTATGAATTAATTAAAAGAAAATAGATATAAATTAATTATAAAATTATTACTGAAGAAATGAGCCTAAAACATTTTTATACTGTTATATAATCATTTATGTGAAAGGCATACAAAACATCTCTTTTAAAATACATACATATTTTATTATTAATTAAAAATGCAAATGTAATTATCAACTATTAATCATTATTTAAACAATTAAATAATAGTTTTTAAGAGGCTCCATAAAAAGTCATGATTTTAGGAGTCTAACAAAGTTGGTTTCATTTTTTTTGAGCTATTATGAATTTACTATGGATTTTCCAATGTTTAACGAATTTCTGTGCAATTGGAAAAAAATTTCCAGAAGGATTTATATCCCGCCCCAGTGGAGGCACGTGGCGGCTAGTGCAAGCCGGCCACACTGTTGGCCACAGGCCTGGGTGTACCAGATCCGGCCCCCGAGAGCATGCACCAAAATCACCACAGCAGCTAGGGGAACCTGAAGGTGGGGTCGCCAGCGCTAGGGCCTCAGCGAAAAATGCTCGACAGCGGTGGGCAGCGCTGGAGGACGTCTGGCAAAGGCGCGAGCTCCAACCGGTCAACGGAACTCATGTTTTCTTGCTCATAGACTATGGTGCTTAGATGATCGGCGTCGAGCTTGTGGGCACCGAGAAGGCTGGAGGTGGGTCGGCGTCGGCGGGGTCCTTGTGCCCGGCAGCTAGTGGCGAGAAGACTCGAAAATCCTACACAAAGGCCACAATTTCTCACCGGGAAACTCGACCCGTGGAGCGACCAGAGGTGGAGGGGCCGGCACCGAGTCAAATCGAGCAGGAGTCCACCGGCGGCGTCCAAATTTTGGGTGGCGCGCCGGCAGCTCCACAGTTCAAGTTTTTGGGAAAACCTGAAAATCCGAGTTGTTCACTTCGCAAAAGAGAGGAAGAGGAGTGGTGGAAGCTCCAGGCCGTGGTGGCGCACTCACCCGCAGAGAAAGATGGCCGGAACGGCGCTCGGCGAGGCTGCTCCACGGCGGCTTGCCGCTCGGCAATGTGAGGCGAGAGAGAAGGAAAGAAAGCGCGTGCGAGAGAGACCTGGAGGGAGGATTGAGGCCGGCTCGGGGCGTGGACACGGGGCACGGGTCGTGGCGCGCACAGCCTGGCAAGGCGGCTTGGCCGGCCAGCATGGATGATGTGGACATCATACCTTCTGATGAGGACTTCAATGGAAATATTCACACACGGTGGATTTGGACTGAAGAAAAGTACAAACTTGTAGAAGCCATTACTTTATATGGAATCCAATTTGTTTGTTTAAGTACATTCTAGAAAGCTCATGAAGTCTACATTCAAATAGATCTAGCCCCACTTTATACCATACTGGAGTCAGTGTCAATCATCATTTTTATACAGAAAGTGCTGCGTCACCCCAACTTGTATCAAGTTGAGCCCGTTAGGGGCGTGTCCTAGAGTTTCAGAACGACTCCAGCAACCCCTGGCCGTCCTTCACCGTATTTAAGGGTCCCAACCGCCACCAGGAATACTTGAGTTTTCTTTTGTTATAGTTTAGCTCTTGTGCAAATCGATAGTTATCATCTCACCGAAAGATCGGACACCTCAAGTCTTATCAAGTGGTATCAGCTTACCAGGTTGCTCGGTGAGATCTACCCCTCTTTTTTGTAGTTTTATTCATATTCCTACAGTCCACATAAAAGCCAAAGAAAAAATATCTCGAATCATTCCCGCTGTCCTAGACCTTTGAGCCTGTGCATCATTCTTTTTGCTAATTTTCATTGTTGAATTCGTGGGTGCATCATCGTATCGTATTGCTGGTCTTAACATTTAATCCATTAGAGTTTCGAGTTCTTGTCACGTTCTTGGCTCATATCTACAATAGAAGGAAGCTATCAATCCAGATCCAAGTTTGTTGTAAAAAATAGATTCGGGTAACAGATTTTGTTGTGGAAGAAAACAACCATATCTTCGTGATCCATTTTTTCTTTGTAACATTTTTGCACAATCTGAAAAGATCTCTGTGTTATCTTTTCAACGGATCCACACTTACCAAAAAATTCCACCCGAGCGTGTCGGAATCACAAAAGAGATTGGGTATCTGCACTTTTTTATCTCTGTTTTCGTTCTTTCAAAAAAAACAGCAGGAGAGAAAAAGAGAAATGGAAAGAAAGGAAAGAAAAAGAAGTAGCAGAAAAACAAAATAAAAGAGTCATGCCCAAAAAAAAGAGAAAAGGTGAAAGTTTTAGTGACTGCTGTCCTGAGCCATTTATATCATTTATGTGACCACCTTTGTGTCTAGGCTCGCGACTCTAGCAGGGTTTAGCCTAGGACCAACACTGCACCGTTTTTGAACACTTATTCAACTTTGCATTTGCTAATTTGACTGTGCTAATCCTTGCTACAAAGTGTAACTATTCTACCTCCACAGAGTTTGTCTCTGGCAATCGCTCCACCAATCTTCGCTGGTTGACATCGTTGGTTGCAAATCACCTCTGCTGGTTTGTTAAGAATATTTAAGAACTTGGTTGAGCAGGCTTTAGAGAAACTGAGTTGGACACAACCTAGCTCGTTACCAATTTGTTTTACTGTTTGCTAACCATGATAGGCACAATAAAGAAACAGGGAGCCGGTGGTTAACACACCCACCAAAATGTGCAGAAGCTTCAGCATGAGGTAAATGATGATATTTTGCAAGTCATCAGTTCGTCAACACCTTCTTTTGCTGGGGAATTCGATCCTCATACATACATTGATTGTGAGCTGAATGTAGATAAAGAATTTGATGCACATGACTTGTCTAAAAAAGAAAAGATTTACATTGCCACAAGTGTTTTGACTGAAAGTGCTTTGCTTGAATGGAAATATATTTGTAGGCACAATAAAGTTCCAGAATATTAGAAAGACTTCAAATATCATTTTAGAGATGTTTTTATTTTTGCATTTTATGCTGATCATTTGCTTGACAAATTAGACAACTTGAAGCAGGATAGTATGACTGTTAAAGAATACTTTCATCACTTTAAGGTTTGTGTTATATTTGGTGTGGCTTAGATGAATGCCGAAAAGATACAATCAGTAGGTTTATGAATGTTTTCAATTCTAAAATTCAAATTTTGCTCATCTCTAAAACTTAATACTCAATCTCACACTTGTATTTGCTTGCTTGCAAATCTGAAAATCAACTTTTATCGTCTAAAGATACGGGCATGAACAATCAGCATGACAAATTTGTGGAATGTATTACTGAGATGTCTTTGTCACAAGGAGAATGTGATAAAGAAGAGTTGTGTGATACTATATCTCTTACTACAACAGCGCAACTAGAATGGGAGCACTCTTTTATTTTTTGTTCTATGCCTAACATCGTGCAGGAAAGTGAGAATAAGGTTGAAGTGGACGTTGAGCTAGTTGCTGAAATAATGGATAATGATGCTTGTGTGGCGCCTACAATTTTCCAGGAGAATAAGAAAAATGAAATATAATGTGAGTCCCTCACCACATCTCAATCCTCTCATGCTGCCGGTGCTGACCTGAAATTGCCCATTGTTCATACTAGTGTTTTGCAATCTTCCATAGAGCCTACAGTGACTTATGCTTTGTTTCATAATGCACATTTGTCATATGATTGTATCAAGTTGTGTGAACAAGTTTCCCTCATCCCAAAAACACAACTAGTGCATGGTGTTCAAAATATTGCAGTTGAGTTCACACCTGTTAAGGATAGGCCTTTTCATTGCACTGATATGAACAATTTTGAGCTCAGTTCTTTTTTAACAACTTTAGGTTATATTGAATTTGATGCTCTTGTAACCTAGGTTATTTGGAGAAAAAATTATTTCAAAATTATAGTTTGCAATGTTTGGGCTACAATGTTTTTCATGCAATTGGCAAATATGATGATATTGGAGATTTCTTAGTGTCTAAAGTCTTCATATGCTCTAATCTGAAACACAATTTTGAAATGCACTATTAGAATCAAACAATGACGTGCACTAACACTAACAATGCATTGCAAAGTTTTCTCTACTTTTGTGATATATCAACAGAAGCAGCTCATGAAGAAGGAGAAGCAGTTGTTTTGGCCAGGCTACGTGCTTATCACTTTCCCAACATGACAGCAAGAAAATTTGCTGACCATTGGATCAACCGAGGATGGCTTGCTATAAAGAAGGGGAAAACGATGAGATGTTATAAGTCCTTGCTGCGCCGTTTGACCGCATCAGAATACCCCCGTGGCCGCCACCTTCCAGGATTTCTAGAGGGCACGGTGGAGTGGCGGTTCTGCAATCTGGACTTGAGTCGAGGACGACTTCAAATGAAGCGAGGAGGATGATGAGATCACTTACATACCCCCGTGGCCTCCACCTTTTGAGATTTCTAGAGGGCATGGTGGGATTACTGGTTTTAAATCTGTGCTTGAGTCGAGGACAACTTCAAATCAAGTGGGAGAGGATGATGAGATCACATACATACCTCTGTGGCCTCCACCTTTCATGATTTCAGGAGGGCATGCTGGAGTGGTGGTTTTTGCGATCTAAACTTGAGTCGAAGACAACTCTAATTCAAGTAGGGGAGGACAATGTGAACATCATACCTTCTGATGAGGACTTCAATGGAAATATTCACACACAGTGGATTTGGACTGTAGGAAAGTACAAATTTGCAATGAAAACCATAACTTCATATGGAATCCAATTTGTTTGATTAAGTACATTCTGGAAAGCTCATGAAGTCTACATCGAATGAATCCAGCTCCACCTTTATACCATATTGGAATCAGTGCCAATCATATTTTTATAAAGAAAGTGCTGCGTCACCCCAACTTGGGCCGTTGGCCCGTGTATCAAGTTGAGCCCATTAGGGGCGCGTCCTAGGGTTTGAGGACGACTCCAGCACCCTCTGGTCATCCTTCACTCTATTTAAAGGTTCCATCCACCACCAAGAACACTTGGGTTTCTTTTGTTATAGTTTAGCTCTTGTGTAAACTTTTTGATCTTCAGTTGTATCCAACGACCACCTGTTAGACAGCTTTTGAGAACCCACATTCGAGAGATTTCAGTTTGCTATCTTGTTCTTGCTTGTTCTTTGATTGCTTGTAGGAATTGGTCTTTGTGATCAGGGATCAACCCTAGTAAGTTCTCGTCCACAAGAGGTCCCTTTCGAACTTGAGCAACCTGATGCTGCTATAATTCTACAAAAATCAGAACTTCTGGTTTCTGCGATCCCGCCATTCTGTTCTGCACACGAATATGCATCGCATGTATTCATCCTTTTCAACGTCAAAACCTTGCCGCATGGCGATTTCTGATTCGTCAGTCAACCATCATCAGTTGGTTGACTTATTGCTATATGGGTCAATTTCTTCACTTTATATGGTTGGGTTTACCTACATGTACATATTCTAATACAAGTGAAACTACATTATTTAGAATAAAATGCGTCTAAGAAATGCTAAATTTTTCTTTATTTCTAAGGATTGTTTACGATATAAGTGATCATTAAGCACCGTCAACACCATCTACGAGTGAAGCTCATGCTGTTTCTTATTGTGATGAGTAATTAAAAAAATTCAAATTGTCCAACAATACTGTTGGAGCAGGTAATCTGGGGCAATGCTGCGCCATCTTTTTAGTTAGCGCACTAAAGTCAGGAAGGTAGATTCTAGTGTTTACCACCTGTCGGTGTTCTGACCACCGGCACAGTAAAATTTACGTAATCGGAGAGAGTATCGGTGCGCTCTTTGTATTCGGAGGGAGTATTGTACTTGAGGCGTAATACCCTACGTTGAGGAGAGGGCAAGATCAAATCGTATGAACTCAAGAACATGAGTACAATGCGGAAGGGCCTTGGTTCGATCCAAGAACCCTAGCACGCGTGGGTGGATGTGGTTACAGTGGAATATCTTAAATCTAACTTGGCTTCACTTAACTTGTCTAAGGACCCCTGGTACCCCTTATATAGGGGTCAGACTAGGATCATCAACTTGACGCCTACGGAACCTACTGGCCCTCCACTAGGTGGGACCTTGGTCATCGCCTGAGTTGGTCGTCTGGCTCCTGCTGGTGCTGGCGCAGTTGGTCGGTGTCCTTCGTACATCCTTTGTCCAATCGTGGGGGACAAAGGACACGTTTCCGTTTTGCTTTACTGATCGCCTGGTTGCATTACCAACTTCTGCAACACTTTACCTCCGAGCAAGGTTGCTTTATCTCCTGCTGTACGTTGGCTAAAATCTCTGCGACTATCAGAGGTTGGCCGTTGAGGCGGTGGCCGACCCTCCGGGGTCGGACCGTGGCGTTGGCTAGTCGAACCTTGTTGTCGTGTAGCCCTGACCTTCCGGTGGTCGAGCAAGGACGCTTGTGTGGTTCTGACCCCGAGGTCAGGACGTTCAAGGCAGGACATGGTCTCTTGTGGGCTGCAAAGGGGCCGTGGGCCGTAGTTTGCAGACGAGCCTTCATGTAGAGGGCGGGTCTGTAAGTACCTGAGGTATATTATCCCGACAGTAGCCTTCGAGCCCTGCGCTGTTTGCAATCCTTGTTGAGGCGACGCTAGGCTAATCTTCGTCAGAGTTCGAGGCTTGATCCTACAGGCGCACGACGGTCAGTCGTGGGACTAAAACTTCGTCTTCGTTATCGACTGTTGATGGTTGATCCTATGGGGGCGCGCGAGCACGCCCGTTGGGCGTAGCCCCTGAGTCCCCGACCGATCCGAAGGGTCGGTCGTGGGGCTAAAAGTTCGAATCAATATTTCCCGACCTCCAAGGTCAGTTTGAAACTGATTTTCATTATCATTCATGTATCGGGACAGATGCCTAGATTGAGCCGATCTGATCGGCTATGTCTCATGATCAGCATCGCGCCTAGGTCGGGGCGAACGGATCGGCCGTTTTGTTTGAGGGCGACCCCCAGCACCCCTGTGGTCGTCCTCCCCTCTATTTAAAGGTCCCAGCCGCCACCAAGAACACTTGGGTTTTCTTTTGTTATAGTTTAGCTCTTATGCAAACTTTCTGATCTTCAGTTGTGTCCAACAACCACCTGTTAGACAGCTTTGAGAACCCCATATTGTGAGAGATTCTGGTTTGCCACATCTTGTTCTTACTTGTTCTTCGATTGCTTACAGGAATTGGTCTTCGTGATCAGGTTGATCTTGCTGTCTAGCACGGTCAACAACCATTGAAGTTGGTTCTGCGATTGCTAAGGAGCACAAAAACTTTTCGTTTGTAGTCGGATCGTGAGGGTCGACTCCACCAAATCGATAGTTATCACCTTACCGAAAGATCGGGCACCTCAAGTCCTATCAACTCCCTCTCGACGGAGTTTGTGGCGCACATGCTACAACAGCTCCCGGGGCTCATTGCTACCGAGGTGATGAGGGCGCTCGAGGACGGGGCCTCTCTGAACCTGGCACTGACCTGCTCCCACTACCCGGACCCAAACTTTAGTCGGATCGATCTTCGTGGGGTTCGCTTTCGGGCTGTCGGAAGAAGAGATGAGGGCGCTTGAGGCCAACATGCAGCCGTCAGCGCGAGAGGTCATCGCCGACTTTGACAGGCCAGAACTTCTTCGGGAGCGTCACCTGCCTCACGTGCAGCAGCGGCGTCATTAGTTACTTGTAGAAAGACAGCAGTAGTATTTTCTATCCTATTGTGTGTGAACACTTTGGACGATATTTAAATACGCAAATTTCTGACCCCCTTCTGTGTTTCAGATTTTTGCACTCAGCGTTTTTCGAGTTTTGTTGGGCGTTGAACAAGCGATTGGATCGGGTGTAGCTCGTAGGGTCGAGTGTCGGGCTCGATACAGCCGTAGAGCGTCACCAACGTCAGGTCGGATCCTTAGCTGCGAGAAAAACTTGAATGAGAGTGCTATCGCTTCTTAGCATATCCGAGGGTCACCCACGAAGCTCGGTGCGGGTCGGGGGGTTCGAGCCCCAAGGAAACCAAAAGAGGCGCGGAGCCTTAGCACGAGGGATCGAGGCACAAGGCTTGAAATCGAAACGCAAAGGGGTCGAACAATCCGACCCTTAGACAGGGACACTGAGAGTAGCCCCCGGCCAGTGAAGAGTGGCCGGGAGGGCCACACTTCGTCGTCCAAAGTAGTTAGGCAAGTAAAAATGAGATGTGAGCAAAAAACTTAGCTGATTTTACTATGCATAGAAACCACGCAAGTTCTCGATATTCCAGGCATGGGCTAGCTCCCTACCACCTTCGGTCGCCAACTTGTATGCGTCGGGCCTTAAGAGTCGCTTGATTACATAGGGACCCTCCCACAGGGGTGACAATTTGTGGTGGTCGGTCTTGTCCTGCACCCTCTTGAGCACAAGATCGCCGACGTTGAAGGCTCGACCCTTGACACGCCGAGCGTGTAGTCGTCGCAGGTTCTGCTGGTACTTGGCCAATCGTAGGATTGCCACGTCGCGTGCTTCGTCTAGCTGGTCCAGAGCGTCTTGCCGCACCGTTTTCGACCTTTCTTTGTCGTAGGCTCGGACCTTTGGGGAGTCGTAGTCGAGGTTGGTCAACAGCACAGCTTCCGCTCCGAAGGTCATGAAGAAGAGAGTGAACCCCGTAGTTCTTTTGGGGGTCGTTCGTAGTCCCCACAACACATACGGGAGTTCCTTGACCCACCGTCCGGTCGCCTGCCTGACGAAGTCGTAGATCTGAGGCTTCAAGCCTCGGAGCACCATTCCATTGGAGCGCTTGACCTGACTGTTGGTCCTCAAGTGGGCAACGGAGGAGAGGTCGAGCCGGATGTGGTACTCCTCGCAGAATTCCTGAAAGATGTGGCCGGTAAATTGCATACCGTTGTCGGTGATGATGGAGTGTGGGACCCCGAACCGATAAATGATGTTCGGACAAACTCGACGGCTTGGCCGAAGCTGATGCAGGGGACCAGCTTGGCCTTGATCCACTTAGTGAATTTGTCGACGGCGACGAAAACAGGGGTGAAGCCCGTGGGTGCTGGTCAAAAAGGCCTAAGGATGTCGAGACCCCAAACTGCAAAGGGCCAAGTGATCGTAATCGTTTGGAGTTTCTGGGCCTGCAGATGCGTCTGTCGGGCATAAAATTGACAACCTCTACATGAGCGAACGAGCTTCTCGACGTCGAAACCGCCGTGGGTCAATAGAAACCTTGGCGAAAAACTTTCCCAATCACGGTCCTTAGGGCGGCATGATGTCCGCAAATGCCCGAGTGAATGTCATCGAGGAGATGAAGACCCTCCGCATGAGGGATGCAGCGTTGGATAATGCTGCTGAGACTCCGCTTGTAGAGTTCGTCGTCGATGATGACATTGGCTTTAGTTTGTCGTCGGTGGCGTCAGCAAAAAGAGTGTCAGCGGCATCATCTTTGAGCTTGATAGTTGCCTTGGAGAGGACCTCGAGAAAGACGTCGTCAGGGACTGGATCCCGCCCCGAGGCCCTTCGAGCTAGGGTGTTGGCCGCTTTGTTATCGCGGAATAGAACATGATGGAGCTCGAGCCCGTCGACCTTTTCTTTGAGCTTGCGAACATCCTGACAGTAAGCCTCCATCTTGGGGTCTTGGTAGCTCGATATCTTTATAACTTGGTTCACGACGAGTTCAAAGTCACCCTTGATGTAGAGTCGTCGGACGCCGAGGGTGATGACCATTCGAAGGCCATAGAGCAAAGCTTTGTACACTGCAGCGTTGTTGTAGACAGGGAAATGAATTTACAGAACGTACTGGAACTTGTCTCCCTTGGGAGAGATGAGGACGACGCCAACCCCCGAGCCCTTTAGCCGGCAAGAGCCGTCGAAGAACATAGTCCAATGCTCGAGGTCGATAGGGTTTTGTGGTTCCTGAGCCTCAGTCCACTCGGTGATGAAATTGGTGAGGGTCTGGGACTTGATGGCTTGCCGAGGCACGTAGGTGATGTCGTGGCCCATGAGCTCCATAGACTATGTAGTAATGTGCCCGACCGCATCCTTGCCGTTGATGATCTCCCCGAGCGAGAAGCTTGTCACCACCTGGATGGAGTGGCTGTCGAAGTAGTGGCGGAGCTTGCGGCTAGTGATGAGGATGGTGTAGAGCAGCTTCTCCACTTGAGTGTAGCGAGTCTTGGCATCGGCAATACCTCACTGATGAAGTAGATGGGCCGCTGAACCTTCAGGGCGTGGCCTTCCTCTAACCGCTCGACGACGAGGATGGTACTGACGACCTTCGTAGTTGCAGAAATGTAGAGGAGCAGTGGCTCACCTAGGGTCGGAGCCATCAGGACTAGTGATGTAGATAACATAGTCTTCAGTTGCTCGAATGCCTCCTCAGCCTCGGTAGTCCAGGTGAAATGGTCGGACTTTCGAAGGAGTCGGTAAAAAGGCATGGCCTTCTCACCCAGTCGAGAGATGAAATGGCTGAGTGCCACCAAGCACCCAGTTGCTGATGGGCCAGAGGTTGCGGATGGCGGCGATCTTCTCAGGGTTGGCTTCGATGCCACGCTCAGAGATGACAAACCCGAGAAGCTTGCTGGAGGGGACGCCAAAGATGCACTTCTCGAGGTTGAGCTTGATGCGGAACTTCTGGAGGTTGGCGAAGGTTTTCTCCAGGTCTTCAATTAGGTCGGCAGCTTGCCGAGTCTTGATGACGATGTCGTTAATGTAGACCTCTAAGTTCCGACCCAGTTGGTTGTGTAAGCACTTCTGCATGCAGCGCTGATATGTGGCGCCGGCATTCTTGAGGCCGAATGGCATGGTGACGTAGCAGAACGAGCCGAATGGCGTGATAAAGGATGTAGCCAGCTAGTCAGAGCCGCGCATGGATATTGATGGTACCCGAAGTACGCATCGAGAAAACTAAGTGTTTCGCAGCCGACGGTGGTGTCTACTACCTGATCTATGTGCAGCAAAGGAAACGGATCCTTTGGGCATGCTTTGTTGAGACTCGTGTAATTAACGCACATCCTCTATTTTCTATTCTTCTTCTTAACCATTATTGGGTTGGCCAGCCACTCGGGGTGGTAGACCTCTTGGATGAACTTAGCATCTAGCAGCTTGGCAATCTCCTCTCCAATGGCGCGGCGCTTCTCGTTGTCGAAGTGTAGGAGACGTTGCTTCACCAGTCGAGATTCGAGAAGGATGTTAAGGGAGTGCTCGGCAACCTTCTTCGGGATGCCTGGCATATCAGATGGTGCCTAGGAGAAGACATCTCGATTTCGAACGAGAAAGTCGACGAGCGCGCTTTCCTATTTGTCAGAGAGCGCTGTCTCGATCCTGGCCTTCTTGGTTGGGTCGGCGTTGTCGAGGATGATCTGCTTGGAGTCGTTGGTGGGTTTGAAGGATGTAGAGGTTGGAGGCTTGAAGTCGAGGGTCGCAGCCAACACTTGGGACTTGCGGATCTCCTCGAGTTGAGCCAAGCCTACGAGGGCGACGGCCAGCTCATAGGAGAGAGCATGCTTGAAGCGGGCCGTCACAGTGATGACACCCTTGGGCCCCGAAATCTTGAGCTTGAAGTAGATGTAGTTGGGGACAGCCATAAACTTGGCGTAGGCGGGTCGACCGAGGATGACGTGATAGGCGCCGGAGAAGTTGACCACTTCGAAGGTGAGTTCTTCATCTTGAAGTTGTCGCAGTCGCCGAAGGGGACTGGCAAGGTGATCTGACCCAGAGGCACTGCGCTGCCCCCCGAGATGACGTCATAGAAAGGAACATGGCTCGGGCGAAGGTCGGACTCTGAGAGCTTCATGGCCTTGAAGGTGTCGATGTAGAGAAAGTTGAGAGCGCTGCCGCCGTCCATGAAGACCTTGGTCAGGCGCGTGGTGCCGATGATCAGATCGAGCACCAGGGGTAGGCGCCCCGGCTGAGGGATGTAGTCGGGATGGTCGGACCTGTCGAAGGTGATTGGGGCCTCCGACCACTTGAGGTAAGTGGGCACAGCGCGGTCGGTAAGATTGACCTCCCGCCATGTCTACTTCTGGTGGCGTCGTGACTCGTAAGCCACTGGCCCGCTGAAGATCATCAGGCAGTCCTCTGGCTCAGGGAAGGCATTATCGACGTTGCCCTCGGCTTTCTTCGCAGGAGGATCAGGATTTTGAGGTTGGCGGGAGTCAGGTCAAAAATGACCTCTGTAGAACGCCCGCATCAGGGGGCAGTCCCGCAAGATATGCTTGACGGGGTCGTGTGGTTGTTGCAAGGCTTGTCGAGCATCTTTTCAAAGTGGTTGTTGTGGTTGACCGGTTTCTTTGCTTGGGGTCGGAGCTATCGGTCGGTGACGCCCACGAACTCCTCATCATGCCAGCGATTCTTCTGTTTCTTGCTGCTCGAGCCGCCCCTTGTCCGGTCGTCCCTGCGGTCGGAGCGCCGGTCAGAGTGGTTGTTATTCTTGCGGTCGGCCTTGGACTTCTCCTTGTCCTTGGTCCGGTCCCAGTAGAAGTTGGCATGAACAGCCTCTTCTCTGGTGGCGAAGGTGGTGGTGATGTCGAGAAGAGCGCATGCCATCTGAGGGTTTTTACACCCCAGCTTATAGACGAGCGCCTTGATGTCATGCCGCAGGTGAAGGCGTTGATGACGTCGACATCGCTCACGTCGGGCAGCTTGTTTTTCTTGCGCGAAAAATGCTGGATGTAGTCACGGAGCGATTCACTGAGGTTCTGCTTGCAGTTCTTCAGGTCCCAAGAGTTGCCCGGGCACGTGTAGGTTCATTGGAAGTTACCGATGAAAA
This sequence comes from Zoysia japonica, assembly GCA_001602275.1. Classification (NCBI taxonomy): domain Eukaryota; kingdom Viridiplantae; phylum Streptophyta; class Magnoliopsida; order Poales; family Poaceae; genus Zoysia; species Zoysia japonica. The sequence continues at coordinate 2,580,858 of BCLF01000032.1, read as the reverse complement.
CACGACAGAGGTCGGCCCAGCCTTGGATGTTGTCTCTAGGAAGGTGCTCAAGCCATTCTCTGGCCAAGTCGGACAGGAAGAGTGGCAGGTACTGGATGGCGAACAAGTCGTTGGCGCCCCCAGCTCTGCACGCAAGACGATAGTCCACGAGCCAGTGGGCACGATTGGTCTCACCAGTGTATCTAACGATGTTGGTCGGAGTGCAGAATCTCTGCAGAAAAGGTGCTCTCCAGATCCGGGACCCAAACACTCGAGGCCCGACCTCATCTGGGCTGACGCTCCGGATGTGGTCGTAGCTGCGCCGACGGTCGCAACGGTCAGGAGATCGTTCTCTCCTGGACTCGGCGTAGTGCTTGCTTCTAGCTTGCTTCTGCTCCTTGATCGTATGACGAACGTCACGATGCTCCTCGAGACGCCGGCGAACGTTGCCAGCTGGTGGATAGGGATCCTGTGCCTCGGCCCGACCGCGGGCCGGACTTCATCGGTCGGCGCTTGGCCGGTGAGAGCTGTGTGCGTCGGAGTGCTGTCGAAGCGATGGATCAGGGTGTTGAAGCACGCCGTCGAGGTAGACGTGTAGACAATCACAGGTCTCCTTGAGCATTGGGTTGTCGGACGTGGCGGACTCGTGGAGGTCGTAAGCCGCCGTCGTTAGGTTCTCGTATAGCGTGTCAAAGACGGGCGTACCGCCGTCCATTATCTACTGATAAGTGGAACAAGCGCGGGCTCGGGCGCCACCGCTCATCGCAGCGACACCTTTACCCTGAGGATCACCCTCGGCTGCGGATTTGTGCCGAAGGGCACCTTCGACGATGGAAAGAGCGCGACGATGTGGAGAAGGTTGTCGTCGAAGCCTTTGCCGGGAGTAGGGTTCTCCGCGGTTTTGGGAGCGTTGAGCATGAAACACTCTCGGGTCGCGTCATGGCCCAGCACATTGTCTGAAAGACGACGAGGAGGAGAGCGGCCTTGCGCAGAGCTTGAAGACGAAGCTCGTCGCCGTTGTCAGTGACGAAATCAAGGCTCCCAAAACGGAAGGCCCGGCCGACAGCGAAAACGGGGATGTTCCACAATTGACCATCACATGTGATGGCAACCGCAAAACTCTCAAAATGCAGGCGAGATATCGAAGTCTCTCCCACCAAGATGAAAATCGAAGCCATCGAAAAGCGAAGCGAAAACACACCAAAAAAATCCCTTCTTGGCTCTTCAACTGTCGGTGTTCTGATCATCGACACAGTAAAATTAACGTAATCGGAGGGAGTATCGATGCGCTCTTAGTATTCGAATGGCTTAGTCTACGAAAAGACTCTAGAGTTAGCCTAGTTCGGGCCGCTGTCGAGGCGTAATACCCTACGTCCAGAAGAGGGCGAGATCAAATCGTATGAACTCAAGAACACGAGTACAACGCGAAAGAGCCTTAGTTCGATCTAAGAACCCTAGCACGCGTGGTGGATGTTGTTACAGTAGAATAGTTTGAATCTAACTTAGCTTCACTTAACTTGTCTAAGAACCTCTGGTACCTTTTATATAGAGGTCAGACCAGGGTCACCAACTTGGCATCTACGGAACCTGTTGACCCTCCGTCAGGTGAGGCTTTAGTCGTTGCCTGAGTTGGTCGTCTGGCGTCGGCTGGCACTGGTGCAGTTGGCTGATGCCTTTCGTACGTCATTTGTCCAATCGTGAGGGATAAAGGACAGTTTTTCGTTTTGCTTTACTAATCGCCAGGTTGTTTTACTAATTTCTGGAACGCTTTACCTCTGAGCAAAGTTGCTTTACCTCCTGCTGTATATTGACAGGAATCTCTGCGACTGTTAGAGGTTGACTATTGAGGCGGTGGCTGACCCTCGGGGGTCGAATCATAGCGTTGGCTTCTAGCGGCTGCAAATGGGTTGTGGACCATAGTTTACAGACGAGCATTTATGTAGAGCAGATCTGTAAAGAACCAGATATTCTATCTCGGCAGCACCTGATAAGACTTAGTATGTGAGGGAACCACGAAGGATAACACTTAGTATTCGAGGGAACCATAGAGGATTGCACTTCACCACTTCATGGCACGTACTCGAATTTTACCCATATAAAGAGCACCATCTCCCCGCGCTGACACCCACGCAAGGTCTCTCCCGCTGTTCTCCGCTGTTTGTTGCAGATCCTGCGGTCTCCGTTCTCGGTGGGATTCGGTTTCTCGGTGACAAAATCTGCTGCTGCCAACCACGTGTCGCCCTATCCGCCTGTGACACCGGGTCGTTCTTGTCCGTTCCCTCCGTCTCCAGTGGAGACTCTCCACCCACCCAGCTCATGGTCTCTCTCTGTGTCTGCTTGTCTGACAGGGGCAGGCGATGGCGTCGGCGGTGCCTACCTTCCGCCTCCCGCTGCCCCTATTGCGCCCCGCTGCGCGGCCGCCCCCGCTACCCAGCCGGATATGGCCGAGTTTCTGGGACTCCTATTATTTCGTTGCTTCCTTTTTCCTTTGCCTGATGCGCTTCTGCGGCGTCGGTGTGGTCGCTTATCTTTCCTGTTTCCCTCCCCTTTCCTGTGGTTTATATCTATTTCTTTTTTTAGATCCGTTTTGACATTGCTGATGCTGCTTCTTTGTTTTGCAGGTTCATCTGTTCGTCGTTGGGCTGCTTTTAGGTGTGCCTGCTGCGGTCGTCCGGCCTTGCTGTGCTCCAGCTGCCTGTTCTGCTTCCCTGTTCTTCTCTGAGCTATAGGAAGTTGTAAGCAAGAGGGGAGGGATCGGAAGAGAGAGAGAGAGGCAGAGGAAGAACAGAATGAAGAGACGAGACTTGGAGAAGAAGGTGCAGGGAGCAGCTTCTGTAATATTCAGTAGTTGGTGGCTTTACAACTCACGCCTCATCTCACTTTATACTTACGCGCTAACCCACTCCTCTCCTGTGACACGGGTGCATGGCTTGCGCCTTGCGTACTTGGCGCGGTTCTTGTGGCGTCCTGCTGGTGCTCGGTGCAGCGGCTGGAAACTGTGTTGCGTCTTGTTGCTTCTTTATCTGCTACTTACGTGCCTACTTTTTGCTAATCATTTTTAGACCGATGAAAGTTGTGGATCGTCAGCGTGCTTTTACTGTTCTCACCTTCGTGTCTTGTTTGGTGTTACTGCTTGCTCGTTACAGACTGATTCTAATGTTCTTGCTGAGGGCCTACCTGCTTATGGGTGTCAGTGTGCTTTGTTGTTCATTCTAGGGCTACGTTCAGTTAGTTCTGTTTTTTCTCCTGTATTGTGCCTTGGAGTCCTTCAGGTGTGAGTTGATGCTTTGTTTGTTCTATTGTTTCCTGCTTGTTTACTGCTAATAATATTGTTTACTTCTATTTGTGTGGTTACATTTGAGTCTGCTCTTCTTTAGATTCATAATCTGTGCAGCATACAGATGAGGAGATTCATGCATAGGCACTCCTCTTAAGGACTAAACAATGTACATCATGATTAGTTTTCAAGCATACGCCAATCATTTACCAGACTACATTGTGATTTTCTCGTTCAACCAAGTAAACAGTAGATTTCAGGGAACTCCTAATGTTTCCTGCTAAGTGAATATAGCATTATATTTAAGATTAAAAAGTCAGGAGCATTATTTAGGGATTTTTCCCTGGTAAAAGTTAATCTTGATTTATCATAATATCAGTATTAAAAATACCAGACAAATGAGAAATAAATGCATTGTAATACTGACATTATATTACCAGGGGAAAAGCCTGAAATAAAGATGGTTTCTGGTAAATCAATGAGTTCATCCTGCTATAGGTAATACAATTATATCAATGATTTAGATATGGTTCCTCTATCACATTAGTACATCAATACTAACATTATATTACCTATGTTTTCACTGAAATTTTTAATACCACCTTTCCACTAGTAGTTACTGAAACTGGACCAATGAGCAAACCAGATGTCAAACAGTTTATCGATACAGATACATGGCTCAGCCATTTAGCCAGCGGATAAAATATAAAACTATAACTTGCTTAAGATTATGATTCATGGATGCATTTGTACATGTTTATATATTGGGTGTCTTAGAACACCAAGAAAATGTTTAAGATGACAAACGAACAAATATTATGAACAGTAGCATCCCTATCTTTTCCAACACATTTCCTGATGGCTGGTCATCCGCTGAAATGACTGCATCTCGCATTTCCGAATGGGCTGCTCGACAGGCCCATTTATATTCACGGACGGAAGAGAGCTAGACAGAGCCGTCAGATCCCTTCACAAATCACCAGAGATCAGTTTACATCTAAAAAATATTACTGCGCTATCACAACACAGCATTCGTCAACTTCATGTTTTTAACAGAAACAGAATATTGGAACATTCATACTAGAGATAAATATAAATTGCATCGTGATTCTATGAATTATCCCATAAAAATACCCATCTTATGGTTACAAGGAAATATTAAATAGCTAAAAATAGATATGAACAATAATAGGAAACACCTACTTTCCCAATGAGCATTTTTATTGTATAAACTATGCACAAATTATCCTACATTTTAGGCACTTAATTTCATTTGCAATTATAGGATTAAAATGATATAATGGAAGAGGTCATTTATGATTTTATTGTATAATTTCATTTATTGACAGGCATTAGATGATATTTATTTTCAGAAGTACATTGAAACAATACAGAGGTCATTTATGATTTAAACACAAGAAGAGCAATGGGCATATCCATATATGTAGCTCACCTATTCAACATATGCCTCTTTAGCAAGGAAGCGAAGGAACCTCAAAAGCGGCCTCTTTGCTCTCGAAAGTTTTGTGTTAGATTCTTCCAAACCATCTATATTTTGCATGCTTTCTTGAACCATTTGGACACTCCTCACAAGCTTCCGCAATTCCTGCTGGCATAATAGTAGTGCTGAAGGACCCCAAGTAGAGCAGTAATAACTGCAATTCAATTATTTACTCTAATATGGATACTTTAGCTGGAGCAAGCGCATCAGAGATGCTTAAAAAAGTAGTATTCCTGTGATTTTTTTCGAAAAAATGATGTAAAAACAGGCCTTACATTGTAGATGGCTTAAGCTTTAGCATTACAAGTGTTCACCTTTTACGTACTGGAAGTAGGTGTGAAAACGGGCCAAAGAAAATGAACTTAAGATTGAGAGGGCCGGATCAGATTAGGATCCGGCTAAATTTCTATTCATTTTTGAACTAAAAATTTAATAAGGGCCGATTTAATTTGTGAAAGGATCCGGGGGCCGAACCCTTTTATCACCCCTAACTGGAAGTGCAGGCAGAAGGAATTAGTATCAAGATGCATTCAAGTGACCGTGCTTTCGAAATTCCCATATAGGATAACAGTAAAAATTGCATAATCCAAAGGGATCAGAAAAGGATTTACTGTTTCTTGGGCTTGGTGGATGGTTATCAGGTTCACGTTCTTAATCATCCTAGGCAAATAGCAGGTGATCATAGTATAATGGTACATACATCGATATAAAATGTAGCTTCTTTCGGATTTAATCTATCTTACCACAGTTTTGCTCAGAGACTGAGGTTTTGGTTATCAGCTCACTCGATTTCAAACTATATACCATCATCAGCAGACCAAGGAGGCACTAAATCGAAGGAAAATTTGACCACACATACTCTATTAAATGGTATAATACAATCACCTTACCAATTTACGACCACCTTATTTCCCTTTTCAAGGATTTTTTAAAACGGCCTTGTATTCCCAACATCTAGGTTAGCTAATTTAGCTTGGTAATAACTCAGGTCACATGCATTGTTGCATCTGGTATAACTGAGGGAATGAAACTTTTAACACAATTCCAAGAAATGTGGAACAGTATTCCTCTCCTTGAACCCTTGCTCTTTGAGATTTGAAGAAAAAATGCAGTATTTCGTATCTCAGTAAATAGGAAAGGATGGACAATTAAAAGTGTTATGGGTGTCAGAAGCAACAGCATGCCACCTAGGACAGCTTGAAGACGAGCTGTCTTTATGGAGGGGCGTAGATGTGTAGTGTTTATAGCTTCCACAACACCCTGTCGAGCAGCGGCAGCCAATTGGTTAGTTTGATACTCCTTCCGTTCACAATTATAACTCATTCTAGCATTCAAATTTTGTTCCCTAATATATGTCATTCACTTCCTAATACACATTTCTCTCTTTCCAACACACTTAATCTCTTCCCAATAAATCTCTATATCTCTTTCCTCCTTGTTTCATGCCCACCATACTTTTTCACTTCTCCTTAATTCATATACCCAGGGCTAGAATGACTAATAATTGTGAACGGAGAGAGTAGTTTATTACTGCTTCCTTCCCAAAATAAATGTTTGTTTGGATTTCGTGCCATCTAGTTTTGACCAATGATTACTATTTATTTGATTAGCTTTAAAAACCTACTCCCTCCGTTCACAATTATAAGTCATTCTAGCATTCAAATTTGGCTCCTCAATATATGTCACTCACTTCCCAAGACACCTCTCTCTCTTCCCAACACAATTTCTCTTTTCCCAATAAATCTCTCTCTATTTCTTTCCTCGTTTTCTGCGTAACATACTTTTTCACTTCTCTTTAATTCCCGTGCCCAGGGCTAGAATGACTTATAATTGTGAACGGAGGGCGTAGTATTTATACTTTTAAATTCATCATAAAAAATACTCTTAAAATATATTATATATATTAAAATTAATTTATATTTACAGAAATCATTAGTCAAAGACATGTTTAACTAAACCTAGATGAACACTTATTCTGGAACGGAGGGAGTAGCAGATAAGATGGGTCGTTAAGTTGTTTGTTCAGTTGGTTGGGCAACTAAACAATAAGAGGCTGCTGTGAGTCCTAGGTTGGAAGGCAAGGAACAAGAATACTAAGTCTCTCCCTTGTACTGTGGGTCATTCCACAACAAATTAGTATCAGATTCATCAGGGCGTATCACCTCCAGGGCCACCACCATCTCCTTCAAGATCAGTCAGATCCTCATTGAGATGGATCTCATCATCTGGCATTTGGATAGCCATGAAGCTTGCATCAAGGCGATGGGAGGGTGCTGCCACTGCCTCCACATGCGTTGCCTACCAAATACATCACCATAGCAGATATAGCCAGCCTTGCCATCGGCGGTCAACATGGAGCTATCTACATCTCACATAAAGGCAGAAATCAGCGTGGTGGTCGTGTCCCCTCCACATGCCGTCACCGTCCCACCTAGCTCTCCATCCATTATGCTGGATCAAATCAGATCGATCCCTACCTCAGCTCCATCGAACGCATGGAGGCATGGACCAGCAGCACTAACAAGCACCATGTCCGCCATCGATGCATCCTTCCGCGCCAGCCTCCATCATGCGCGGCCGGCTCTGTCATCAGAAGCTCCTCCCCCCCACCCCCCCAACCCAGCCCCACCCCCATCCAAGCGGTTCTGCTCCTCAATATGCTGCCCTAGGCAGGCTTCCACTGTTGACCACCCTGGCTCCCCACCTAGGAACAACTCAGGATCTACGCCACCGCCGCCTTCGTTCCCCACCGCGTCTAGGCTCTGCCGCCTCTATCCGAGTTCGCCTCCAGTGGCCTCTGCCACTTTCGGCTCCACTAGATCCGGCTCCACTCCAACAGGTGAAGCTCCCGTTGGTTTCCCCTGGCACCGGTTTCCCTTTCGTGGCTTTGCTCATATGCAGCTCCTCCAAGCCGCCACGTCTCCAATGCTTCTATTTGCGCCGCTAGATCTGAGCCGGCTCCATCTCTCACAGTCCGATACGTCGGCCTTGGCAGCCAACGCACCGCTGCCACCATGGAAGCAGGGAGCATTTCAAGCCATGCCACCGTTGTGGGTGGCGAATTGGTACTCCGGCAGCTCTATCCATACAGGCGATGGTATAGGGCAGCAGATCCCCTGCTTCTCTCATGGCCAAGCAATCATCCTCCCCATTCACCGGTGAGCACTCAGCTCTGACCTATGCGCTAGGCCAGTTCATGCTAGGGGCATTTTGTGGGCTAACAGCAAGCTTCTCGGATAGTTAGCCCTGGCCTAGATGAGTTCCAAAGTTCGTTGTTAGTAAGGAATAAGTTCTCAAGCTGAGATGTAAAAGGCTTAATTTCAAGTTATGTCTTTTATTGTGACGCCCATTGCGGAGCTGGCCGTCACAGACGCGCGCCAACAGGATTCGTGGGTGAGTCGGTGTGCATTTAGCAGGTAGGTCCAGCCTGTCATCATGTATAAAAACAGAGGCTGCTTTTGTAAGGCAGTTGAGAATTTCGAAAAGGAAAAACCAGTTCAATCACTGTTGTTGCTTGTGCTCGCGCGTTCGTCTAGCTCGGCGATGGCCTCGTGATCCAACTCACGGCACGGTGGTCGCGCACCTTGCCTACGGGTTATCACAGTTGGTAATCAAAGCTCTATCCTTCCTCGGCTTGTGCGTGGATCGCTGGCCACGAGCGCTTGGGAATTTTCTGTCAACGAGACCTACCAAATTCCGGGTGGCGGGGTGTGGTGCGGGAATTTGTCGTCCTCCTCGCAGTCTTCTCATACTGGCATCCTCTTCCTAGGTTGGATCGTTCTGAGCAGCGGTCGAGCTGCTTGAGCTGTGGGCGTGTGCTTGACGTAGACGATGAAGCCAAACGTCCGTAGATGCTGCACAGACAGCTTCCGACCATGCTAGGCCTCAAATGGCATCTTGCCTTTTAGGCTTTTGGTGGTAGCACAGTTGAGCAAGTACACCGTTGTGGTGACCGCTTCCCCCCAAAATTTTGCCGGTAGCTTCCTCTGCTTCAGTAATGCACGCGTCGTCGCAACCACCGTATGGTTTCGTCACTCGCCAACGCCATTCTGCTGCGGGCTATAGGGCACGGTGAACTAGCGGAGTACTCCGTGGTTGTCGCAATGATTCGCGAATTCAGCTGAGGTGAAGTCGCCTCCATTGTCAGTGCGAATCATCTTCAACTTTCGGCCCCTTTGAGCTTTAGCCACCGCCTGGATCTATTGGATTGATGACCCCGCATCACCCTTCCCAGACAACAGCACCACCCACATGTAGCAAGTGTGTTCATCGACGAGGAGTGAGAAGTAGCGGCGTCCACCAGGAGTTGCAGGCGTGATCGGCCCACATACATCACCGTGGACCAGCTCAAGGGGTTGCTCGGCACGGTACGTCGTCTTCTTTGGGAATGGTGTGCGCCTTTGCTTGGTGGTGATGCACACGTCACAAAGTTGTTCCACATGTTCCAACTTTGGCATGCCACACACCATGTCCTATGTGGACAAGCGCCGCAATGCATTAAAGGCGATGTGGTTGAATCGGTCATGCCACCTCCAGACGTCATCATTGTGGCAAGTGGCAAGGCATATAGGGCGCGCGACGTCGAGGTTCAACATGTATAGTCAGTTCGCACCGCGCTGGACCTTGTTGAGGAGGCGATCTTGTCGATCCCAGACACGGAGCATACCATCATTGATGTGGATCTTGGCGTCGTTCTCATCAAGCTGCCCAAGTTTGATGATGCTATTGCGGAGTCGCGGGATGAAGTAGAAGCCGGTGAGGACTTTGTGGGAGCCATTCTTGTCGTTGAAGATGACAGAACCACGACCCTTGATGCTAACCTTCGAACCGTCGCTAAACTTGATTGAGCGGTCGAGGTCTGAGAAGCCGTCCTCTTGGCCCGTCATGTAGTTAGTGGCTCCAGTGTCAAGGTACCACCCCTCGATATGCTCGACATTATCTTTTGTGTTGTCGAGGAATGCTTGTGCGCGTGGCTCATCGAGGTGCACAGCAGCCGGTGCCACGGAGAGCGCGCACATTTGCGTCATGAGCACTGAGGGCTCATCGTCATCCTTGTCCGTCTGTGCGATGTGCGCCTGTGCCTTCTTGGGCTTATGGCAATCTCTGGCCCAGTGCCCATACAGGCCACAGTTCTTGAACTTATCCTTGTCGTTGGACCGAACTTCGAAGACTTGGGTCGACCATCGCATTCATGCTTTTGCTTTGACCGAGCAAGCCACTGCTCCTCGGTGAAGTAAAGCTTCCCGCCGGAGAGGATTGGTTCCTCTGCCACGGCTGGAGCTACCGCTAATGCCTCTCGGTCATTGACCGCCTTCTTCCTCGCAACTTCCTCGATCAAGAGTTGCGATGTGTCGAACAGTGTCTAGATCGAAAGTGCGAGCTGCGAGTACTTGCTGAGGACAACGGGAAGCATCTTCTCTACGGCGTGTTGTTCGGTGACGGGCTCAACATGGATCGATAGTGAGCTCATCAGCAAAGTGAGGCGAAGCATGAAGTCATCAACCTGCTTACCTTCATAGAAAGTGAGGAATTCCCACTCTCGCCGAAGTCATTGTAGCACGATCGGAGCCCATGTGCATGGAGCGGATGGCCTCCCATGCATCCTTTGCCATCTCCTTCACTGCCACCATGCGGATCATCTCCGGGGGCACGGCCGACAGGATAGCATCAACGGCGGCGCGATCATCTTGACGTCGCCGTGCTCGATCGCATCCCAGAGGCCACACGCCTCTAGCTTCACCTTCATGATCAGGAGGCTCCAGGACCGGCCCAGAGGGGGGGGGGCAGGCGGGGCGGCCACCCAGGGCCCCACCCCACAGCATATATATGTATAAGTATTAAGAATAAAACTTAATTATCTAAGGGCCATAACGTGATTAGTAGTCCTCCATTGTATGCATGGTTGTATGGCAGTATAGGCCTGGTCGCGGCCTGCGGCCTGCCAAGTGCCGATCTGCTGTCGCTTGGAGTCTTGAACCTCCTGGTCATGCGTCTCGACGTCTCGTCTTCTGGCCGCCAGTTGCACGCATCACGCCGCCACGATCGTGCTCACTCTACTCGTCAGGCTCGCCCCCGTCTTCCCAAGCGATCGAAGTATCGAACGTGTCTTTGCTGGGACTCGCCGCTCTGCCAGCTGCCGCGCGTGAGCATCCGCATCTTGCGCTTTGCTGGAAATCAGGTTTGCACATCAAATCAGCACATGCACTTCGATGATTATTATTCATTAATCATGCATTACTGCAATGCACTGGCCTTGATCTTTATTATTATTTATACGCAGGAGTGTACACCTGGGAGTGTATAGGGATTCCAAGAGCCTTGATCGGTTGATCACTTGATCTACGTCACTTTGCAAATCAAGGTGATGCATGTGCATACAATTTGGCCCCTAGTCTAAACCTTGTGCAAACTGCATCCCTGATCAATTTTTTTTTTAATTTTCAGCAACGCCATGTCCACTAGAAAGTATGCATCAGGTAGCGAAAAAAAGGAAAAAGAGGAAACGAGAGGATGAATTCATAGAATCACAAAAGGGGGCCATGGACAAATTTCTTACGAGTAATAATACAAGTGTTTCAAGAAGTCCAGATGAGTTAGCACTAGTCGTTGTGGAGGAACAAAGTAATATTAATATAGAAGACCATGTCCCGACAGAAGACAAAGTTGACATCAGTGAAGCAAATGGCAATGTAAGTGGTCATCAGAACATGTTTAATTCATCCGGTACTGAAGCTACTAATAGTGATGAACATGTTTTTACACCGGATATTTATGACCCACAAAATTGGAATAGTCTTGATGACAAAACTAGGGACTTATTAGTGGAGAAGGGGCCTATGCGAGAAGAAAATCTTGTATTTCCTGTGGATAGCAACAAAAGGTATTTCTCATACATACATTATTCTAAAAAAGATGGAAAATGGAGAGTTATGTGACAGAAAGTGGTTGGTTTATTCAAAGCATATTGACAAAGTGTTTTGCTTTTGTTGTAAACTTTTCAATTCAAGCAATTGTACAAGTTCATTGGGACATGATGGGTTAAGAGATTGGAAGCATATACATGAAAAGCTCAAAGAACATGAAACTAGTGCTGATCACATCATCAACATGAATGCTTGGATTGAACTGAGAATTAGGATGAGAAAGGGTGAAACAATTGACAAAGAGATGCAGCAACAAATCACAAAGGAGAAAGAGCGCATAAGGCAAGTTTTATTAAGAGTAGTTGCCATTGTGAAATTTCTTGGTAAACAGTGTTTGGCTTTTAGAGGATCTAATGAGACACTTTACAATGATCACAATGGTAATTTCTATGCATGTGTGGAGATGATTGCAGAATTTGATTTGGTAATGCAGGACCACATTCGGCGCATTCAAAATAAAGAGGTTCAGTATCACTATCTTAGTCATAAAATTCAGGATGAGTTGGTTTCTCTTTTGGCCGCTGATATTACAGAGTCTATCATAAAGGTTGTGAAAGAGGCTAAATATTTCTCCATTATCTTGGATTGTACTCCAGATGTGAGTCATCAAGAGCAAATGACTTTGTTGGTTCGATGTGTTCATGTGTCTGGTAGCAACATTAAAATCCACAATGTCTCAAGAACAGATCTTATTTACAGTATCAGTGACACTTGCCTCAGCTGAAAGAAGCTTTTCAAAGTTCAAATTGTTAAAGAATTATTTAAGATCCACAATGTCTCAAGAACAGTTGAATGGTTTGGCCACTTTATGCATTGAGAAAAAGTTATTGGATGAAGTTGACATTGATAGCATTGTCACTGAATTCGCGGCAAGAAATGTTAGAAGAAACTTTTAAGGTAATATGTGCAAATAATTATATGAATATTTTATTTTCACTGACTTTTATATTGATAATGATAGTCCTTATAAATAAGCAATTTTTAATTTTTATATATAGGGGCCCCAGCTCTTGGATTCGCCCCGGGCCCTCAGAATCACAGGACCGGCCCTGGGAGGCTCCAATCCTCATAGTTGATGCGCGTCAATTGCAGGTATGGTGTGCCACTAATTTCCTTGACCACGCGCTGGACCACCACTTCATTGGTGTCTACGCCTACAGCGGCGTATCATGGAAGGGGAACGGTGACAATACCCATGCCCACCGGCTAGAGTATTCTCTCTTGCCGAAGCAGAAGCCATGGATCACAACCAGGCTCTAATTACCAAATGTTGGAGAGTAAGAAATATGGGAGAGCTAGCTAATAAGGTGAAGGAAGCTAATAGAAGTAAAATTTTGGAGCACAAGCTTACTTCTTTCATTGCACATGAGGTGCTATTTATAATAGAAGATGGCTGCTATGAACCGTCATTGGTCTTAGCTGCTATTCAGCGAGAGAATTCTAATTCTACATCTATTACAACTTGCTACAGCTGTCTATGTCTCAGCAACAGTTGAAAAAACAAAATTGACTACTGCAATTAGCTGCAAACAGCTGTTAGGCAACTGTAAAAACCATACTAAGCAATGGTCTGCTGATCTGCTATAGCTAACTGAATAACATTATCTATACTACAATCTAGCACTAATAAACACAAGGTTTACAAGTAGCATCTAGTAGTTGGTTAGATGAGTCATTTACAGCTGTCATTGGTCTATAAGTAGTTGGGTTCGTTGTGATCTGTGACTTGTCGAATAAGGAAAACAGAGCCACTCTAGTCTCGTGTTCTAACGCTGTTCGCTGGAATCGCTCATCAGCAACGCTTGTGTTCGCGCACATGCCACATGGCGCTCACTGGCAGCCAAGGGACGTCTCAAATTGCTAGAAAAATCAAGTGCAAGGCAAAGTTACCTGACGATCAAATTCAACGTTGTGTGCTCCATAGACTTCATTAGTAACAGAAATGTCTTTGCGAAGGAGGCCCTCCAACCACCTGTCTGCAATTTTCATACTCTCTTCATCGCCCTGTTGAAATTCTGAATGGTTAATTTTTTTTTATCGAAAATGCAGGAGAAATGCAGTTCGGTACATTAAGAAGAAAAAACCAGGGGGAAGTCCCCGATGCAGTCCACATCACAAACCCCACATCTACGAGTTACAGTCAGGCCATTTACAAAAGGACATAGAATGACCTAACAAACAAAAAAAAAAGACATCACCTGGCTGGGGGCCATCAGGAATGAAATTCCTGCAGCTCCTGCCATAGACTAAAGCTGATGTTCTTCTCCTACCAAGATCAGGGCTTGAGATAAGCAGGAGTCTCACCTTCAAAGACATCGATTTTGTGTTTTCATATGGTCCCCGCTCTCACTATGAAAAGAGAATTGAGCCCACGCTTGCAGAGCAAGTGAGTAAAGCCCGATCTGCCTAACAAGATGTACCAAAACTCTTTATTGGAACTAGGATTTTGGATTGGACCTCAATCCATTTTCAGGCCTAGCCGGTAAGAGGCGGGAGAGGAGGAGGGCAGCACGCCATCTTCAAGTGGCAGCTACAAAAGAGGAAAGGAGGGCACCACTCTGGTGGCGACTACAAAAGAAAAGAGGAAGAGAAGGGTGGCACGTCATCTCCTATGGCAGCTGGAAAAGAGAAGAGGAAGAGGAGAGCAGCACGCCGTCTTCTGTGGCAGCTGGAAAAGTGAAGAGGGAGAGGAGGGCAGCACGTGGACTCATTGGTAATGCAACCCTAATGGGTCGAGTGCTAGCAGGCTGGCCAAATAAGTTTCACCTGAGTCGTCCACAACTCAAAATGGTGATTAGTCGCCAAAATCAAATGACTAGTTGGACAACTTAATAATTAGCCCCTTGAGCGTTCATCTAAGTCGAGCACATCCAACCGATATATTTATTAACCGTCAATATATCGTGATTAATTGGGTGACTTAAGAGCATGGAGTCAGAGCAACAGAGGACGTGGTCCCCAAGGTCAAGGCGGGGGATGTGAAACGTTTGCTGTTTTCTGAATCATTTTTTCAATGATAAAGTCCAATTTACTCCCCTCAAGTATAGCCAAAGTCCAAATAACCTCCTAAACTATGTTTAGGCTTATTTTACCTCGTTAAAACGTGATTTTAGGTCAATTTACCCCCTCATGAATTTTTTTTTTAATTCTTCATACACAAGCATAATCTTAAGATGAAACTTTACAAGATGATAAAGCACATCATAACGCATATTAGAAAAATGATTATAATTTTTTTATCATTATTTTTATAGGGAAAGATATTTAATAGTAAATTAATCTTTGAGACACAAAACTATAAGCAAAACAATGGTAAAAAATAAAAACATATTTTTCTAATATGCATTATGATATGCTTTAGCATCTCGTAAAGTTTCATTTTATAATTATGCTTGTGTATGGAGAATTAAAAAAGGCAAATTTCATGAGAAGTAAATTGACCTAAAATCACGTTTTAGCAGGGTAAAATAAACCAAAAATAGTTTTGGGGATTATTTGGACTTTGGCTATACTTGAGGGGAGTAAATTGGACTTTATCCTTTTTTTCAATATCTGCTAGCAACAAAATTTAGTATATTAACTTTATGTCTGCATAGTCTACCTCTTCTTCCTCAGGTAGGTCCTCCGCCAATAATGTGTCTTCATCACGCAAGAAAGCTTGGATCTTACTATCATCACCATCCTTGGAAGCCTGTATTAGAGTATCCATCAATTCAGGTCGTGCACTGCGCAGAAGGCTTCCTGATCACAATCGATCGTATATCAATATAAAATAAATATCCAACGTATTATAAAATATAAGATTGATAATTTTTTTATGTTTCATTTTAAATTGTTTCTTCTTTACAATTTTGTCTCTATTCACCAACACGTATGCTACGTAAACTTACATTCATACACAAGTTTAGAATTGCAAATGCTATAGCCTGTAACAATCAACAGAATAAAATTAAAGCCATTATTTAAACAAATACATGATTTGCTTGCCAAAAACTTGAAAACATTGCTTCCCATAATACAATAAAACCCTTACTCAAACATCTAACAAAAAACATACATTGAACTCACAGCACAAACCGTTAATTCAATCCTATAATTTGAAACTTTTGCCAGCCTTCTTACAAGAAGCTAGATTTATCTACAAAATAGTGATTGAATCAACAATGCTTATAATATCAAGTTACAGAAACTAATGGACTGCTAGAGGCGTGTGTATTGCCAGATGCAAGCATCATTTCTTGAAACAATAAATGTGCTCAACTTTTCCCTATTCATACTCTGTATAATGAACATTTACACAATTCCATAGTATAGGCTTTACACCAAAGCAACTTTTCCATCTTAGTTGCTAAAAAAATAAATTATAAGCAAAAATATGACATAATAGGTAGAAGTGGAAAAAAGATGAAATCATGGGCTTATTTTCGCATCACCCCTGCATCACAAATGAACTCTTATGTGATGTAAGCCATTTATGCACCAGCCATCATATTTATGAAAAGAAGTATATGTACTTCTACCCAAAACATATACATCACACACTGAACAATACTTGAAATTGGCCCATCAGACAAAATATTGTAATTTGACATTGAAACATCACTTTGCGAAACTAGAAAATGTGGCATTCCTATTAGAAGTTAACCAACAGAATTAAGAATAATTTTTGTATAAATTCAACTATGATTTTAATGTTCAGTCTGTGAAAAAAAAAGCGTTTCTAGGCGCTCGCTTCCGCACGGAGTGGACGATACCGCTACGCTTCACGCCATAAGCGCCCACTAGGCGCCCCCATCCTCTGCCGCCCCTATCCAGCGCGGCCCTGGTCCGCCGCGACCCCATCCGGCGCACCCTCCGGCCGGCGAGCCTTCAGTTCAACGTGCCCCTGCTCCTCCACGCCATCGCTGCCTGCCCACACAGGAAGGGAGAGAGGGGAAGAGGCAGCTGATTCCTGTCCGCGGGGAGAGAGAGAGAGAGAGAGAGAGAGGCGGCTGGTAGGTGGGGGCCTGGTGGGAACGGTAGTGGAGCCACTCCATGTTATATATAGTCTAGGGTTAGATAATGGGCTATGGGCCTTGCCCAGCTTGATAGATTTACAGGCTTGTCCAATAATTGTTGTGTTTTTTTATTTTTTCTTTTGCATTTTAGCTCTATTTTGATGAATAATATGTATAAAATTTTACCGCTTAGCAAAACGTTTAGGCGCGCCTAGGTGCTAGGCGGTGGGTCACCGCTCACTTAGTGCTTAACGATTTTTTTTTCATGGTGTTCAGTTATCTGTTTGTAAGCAGACTGACTATTATATGATGTATGGAAGAGATATGGCAGCTGCCATACCTGACTCCGGCACCATGAATTCCCCTCCCTAGAACTATGCACCCTTGCTCACTATGGATGGATAGATGGAGGCCCACTTTTTGTGTTCTTTCGGTAGTTATTCAAGGAAGAAGAAGGCCAACAGAACTGTGGACTTTAGATTTTACCAAATGGGCCTTGGGTTTTAGCTACACCCAAAAGCAAACAGACCTATATCACCAATGTATCAATAAAAAGGACAGATCCAGTGCTGAAAGTTTCCACACAATGTGGGGTCTGGGGAAGGATTATACAAGGCAAGCCTTACCCTACAATAAATTGCAGAAAGGTTGCGTTGAACCAAGAGCCGATCCTGCTCTGCTCATTTGACCTAGGCAGAGCTGTTCAGCCTTGATGCTACAGGCGCCCAAAAGTCTCAATTTGCCATTTCACCTTAATACTACTGTCCAGCAGAAACCAAGCAATGATCCATGCATATGGCGAGAATGAGAAAGATGAAATAGAGTGAACTTATCATTAAAAGTGAAAGTTCCACCAATCTATGTGCATTATATGTTTCTAAGGTTATTCTATTCTCTCTACATGCATTCATCTACTCCTTTTTTTAATGGTTTTGCAGTTCATTTTTCATCGGTTTAATTTTGCGCCATCACTACTCAAAAAAAAAAAAAAGTGGCACAGCTGGTGAAACAATGGTAAAAGGTGGATGGCCGATCAACCATTGTTCAGCATTTAATCAACCTAAACAGCAGGTTAATTCCATTTACATGACTGTTATGGTAGGGATTAGCTATAGGTGCAGGAATAGGGGCTAGTCAGGCAAGAAGTCAATCAAGGAGAGCATGCAGGAAGGAGTCAGGCACTGGAATAGGCAAGATCATGTAGGGGCAAGAATAAGAAATCAGGAAGGCGTCAATTAAGCAGGCTAAGTCTAAGAGAGAATTGTGCTTGTAATAAACTCTTTATAATCAGGGGTAGTCAAGGAATAAAGCGCGCAATTTCAACCATTCTAATTCTCATCTCCTTTCTCTGTTATCTCACCTCCCTGCTGTCCACCTTTGACATTGCCACCACGGCCAGGAAACTGGCGGCCGAATGGCCAGTGACCTCCCACAGCTACCCCATCCAGTCAATCGCCCACGGATGTGACAACAACATTTAGGCCTAGACAAGCTGCTGCCTGTCTAGCGTTTCGATGCTATTCAAATGGCATTTAACTATGTTTAGGAAAACACTACTCACAAATCCGCAATACCCAAAACAATTGTGCTTGGTCCGCCACTGTATGTAACTAAGTATGTGTTTAGATGGACTTCTACCTGCACTCTGTTCAGTTTAGATGGACTTCTACCTGCACTCTGTGCACTTCAACATGGCAATTAACATATGATCTTCAAAAAAAAAAAAATAGAAACCATCCACTGATCTCAAGGGGCCAACAAGAAACACAATTAAAACAAAATGAAACTGTACACAGAAGAGCCAAATTGTGGAGCACTTCAGGGGATGAACTGAATATTAGTAACCCGTTGGACTTTTGGCAACTCGAGGTGAACTGCACACATATTACTACAATCTAAAAAATCTGCAACATCTATTGTCTACTGGAATATATATTGTGATATCTTCAAGTAGGCATGTGCCCACAAAACGACATGAGTATCAGAATACCCACACTGCCACAAGACGTTTCAAAATCCCTAAAATTAGCCATAAATTTTAATAGTTCAGCACTGGAATACAGATGGTTTTAAAGATAGTATACCAGCAGGGAAATAAACATACCGATGTAATTGTACTGTCTCCTCCTTCCTTCCCGGACATCCGGCCCAAATCCCTGCAAACCAATAAGCACACCAGATGGTCATAAATTCACGATCGATTGTAAGCTCCCAACACGAACAACGGATGAATGCACCTTCACGAGCATGAGAGCGTCAAACACCTCACGCTCCAACGACGCGACCCTGCAAAACAAAGATCACTCAGTTGATATATCTCATCATTTTTTTCTCGAGAATAGTAGATATATCTCGTCATGAAAATTCTACAACAAGCAGATCTTGGGGGTAGGGGGAGGGTGGGGAGGGGGCTGGGATGCGCACCCGAGGATGCGCTTGATTTGAGGAGGTGACAACTTGGCGAGTTCCATTCCCCACTGCACAGCGCGGCGCGCCTCCCGCTTCAGCTCGTTACGGCTCTTCTTGAAGGACACCTCGGTGCCATCTCTGGCGTCTGTACCGTCGGCGTCTTCGGCGACGGAGGGCAAGGGACCGGCAGGGCGAAGGGCGCGTGGGTGGCAAATGCCAATGGCAGACGATCGGGGTGCGAGGGAGGACAGGAAGCGGTTCGACTGGAGGGAGACGAGGAACGGACGACGCAGTGGCACGGCGGCGGCGAAGGCTTGCGCCATGGCGTCGCGGGTACAGCTTCCGTGGATAGGTTAAGGATTAATTTGATTGATGTCGTTATAATGTTGTAAAATTTAAAATATGTTATTTTGACTCGTACGTTTTTTTTAAGTTCTATCTGTTATTGACACATAAATAATATATTTTAAAGTTTGTAAAATTATAATAGTATGAATTTAATTTGCGCGTAGGTTAAGGGTCCCATTGAAATGGGGCCTAAGACCTCTTTGAATGCAGGATTCTAAAACACAGCACTACAGAATTTGGATGCATACGAAAATCAAGGAATTGAAAAACGGAGAAAATTTTCTAAGTACTCCTTCTAATTTTAAAATATTGACACCGTTGATTTTTAATATTAATTTGACCATTCGTTTTATTAAAAAAATTGTTCAACTATGTAAAATTTTGTTATTATTTGATTTATCATTACGGAAATTTATATACATCCAAAATTTGTATATCGGAAAGACTGAAGGTTCTGTTTCTTCGAACGCTTCGGTTTAAGTAGACCGAATACAGTAGAAAATATCGAAATCCCGTTTGATAATGATTATTTCGCAAGAATTATTTTTTAACATGTTTTTCAGAACGTGAAAGATATTTTCAAAGGGTTTGCCTAAATTCTACTAAAGAAGAAAATAAATGCTTTTGACATGAAGATGAAGCCAAATTCATGATTTGAATACCGGACGATCAAAACGGATATATGGATCGTCTAAATTGGATACCGGACGAGAAAATTACAGACTTAACAAAAAATATGCGAGTCGTCACCGGAGTGTCCGACAAAGTGTCGAAGTATTCGGTACCGGAGTATCTGGTACAGTACCGGAGTGTCCGATAAACCCTCTTTGAATGCGAGATTTTGCTCATCGGAGTCTCTGGCAATGTGCCGGAGTGTCCGGTACCTGAGTCTATTTTTAGTAGTTTTTATACTAAATCGGAGCTAATTTGTTTCCAAATAAGAAGATTCGTCGCTTCACTAGGTAAAATCACCCCACCTCTATATAAAGAGGCCTAAGACCGATTGAGAACGTAACCCAATCGATTCTACCAATTGTCGCTTTACTTTTTACCTCTTCAAATCCTAATCCTCTTTCAAACCCCCTATGTTGTTCATCCATCGGTCTCCACGGTTATAGATGACGTCTTAGTACCTGTCGACCGACCTAGGGCATGTCCGGCGACGCTCACGCTCAGACGGGGTCCCTCTCGGGCGCGAGATTCGACGGCTTTTGCTAGTTTGCTCGTAAACTAGTCGTTCTTCGCCACGAAAGCATATTGTCTATCACTTTGCATGTTTGCCCGTAAACCTAGCCGTCCTTCAGAACAAAATCGTGATACCTTCATCTTCACGAACCGATCAGAGGTATCTCGATCTGGTCCATTGCGACCCACACGACCTAGAGCTTTTGGTGCGCTGATCCGAATCTTTTCGGCGTCAATACACTTTTTGGTGACTCCGCTTGAGACGATTATTTGGTTTTCATCGTAGTAACCGAATTTTTCTAACCTAACATTTTTTCTAATTTATCCATCTTCGTGATTCGTGATTACCATCGCATCTGGCCTCTTTGGGCGGATTGCATCTATTTGCTGTTGTTCTTATTCTTGTTGCAGGTTTTAATCGTGAGAGCCAAGAATAAAGAAGAAAAAATAAAGATTACTTTGTTGTTGCAGGTTGATCAAGTCGAATAGAGGCAAAGTTATCCATACCGCTACGATCAACGCGAGGTAAAATTTGCAAATAAGATATCAATGCTTAATAATTTTTCAAATGTTACACATTCCTATATTGATGTTGCTAGACATAATGATGGGTATGGTGCATCATTTAGCCATTATTCAAGTATGGATCTTAGTCATGCATCACTCTTGTTTCATAACGCATTTGCTCCAAGTTTTAGTGATACTAGTAATACTCAATATGCACATAGTTATACACCGACAATGGAGTTGTCTCATATGCCGATGGACATTCATCAAAGTCATGTCAACTTGATAGGTTCGGCCAACTTTTATGAAATGCTACATACTGATAGTTCTATGAATGCCCAATATGATGTTTCTTCTTTTAATGTATCGACAACAATTGCACCATCTATGATTGCTTCATATAATGTGCCGATATATGACACATATGGTCATGGTAGTTTATATCTTTCATCTAATTATTCTCGAGTGCCATATGATGCCTCACATATTACTAGAGTGGAGGTTACACCTACAAATTGAGCATTGTACTCAAATCTTAAGGGTAATAATTCGGCTCCTCATGCTACTGAAAATTGTAGCCAAATTAATGAAAATTTAGCGAGCATCCACATACCTCCACGTGCTATGCTTGTATATACGTCACCTACTAATTCGGCTTTAAGTGCAAATAATGATCATGGTCGAATGCGTAAAAACTCAACAATGGCTCCTATGTTCCCTCAAAATGCTTTTTTAAGTATAGAGAAGAAAATGGATGCGGTTGTTGCAAAACATCTCGCAAGAATCAAAAGTCGTTTTGATAAAAAAGCCGATTGTTAATGAATTGTCGGCTACAAGTGAGATTGAGGCAATAAACACAGCTACACATGAGGATATCAAATGTAAAAAGGTAGCTATGTTTAATTTTTCTAAAGATATCATATGTTTGTCAAGTTATTATTCTATTATTCATCGACCTCAACCCATAACCGAACAAGTTCGGTTAACAAAGAGCATCAACGAGAGCATGGAGACAGAGACGAAAGTAAGATGAAGGCATTGTCATACCACAGTTCAATTCATATCAAGGTTTCACATCTCTCCAACACATTTAATAATGTATGCTTTACAAGTACTTTGCTTAATTCCCAATCAGATCATAAATTTTTAGTTAATACATACATTAGTACTGCCATAGAAAACAATGCTACGAGATCGATTGAGAAGGATAATTTACTTGTTAGCAACAGAGTTTTCACATAGTGTCGGTCCATACATTATAAAAATTAGAAAGACCGATAACAGTAACATTTTAGCATTCAAAGTTTCAACCTCATCATTGCCTAAGTTGTTATCCAAATGGTTTACTTATGGTCATTCGGGTCTCAAAAGAACAAAATCAAGATTAACCGATGTTGCAAAAACCGATGCTAGTGTAGTAAAAGATTCTAAAGCATCCGACAAAAGCGACACAAGTAAATGCGTAGCCAAATGGATAGATGAGAAATCTGAACCATTCGTTTGCTTAGTCTTAGAGCTGTCTTCTCAAAAAAATCAATTAAAGAAGACGAAGTACACTTTTGATTTGACTTTTTGTGATGATCTATTTGATAACTTGCTTGAGAATATTTTTATTAGGCTCATAGATCACAAAGTTATTTCATCACCGCAAGATGTAGAAAAATGAGCATATTGCAAGTGGCGTAATTCTTTTGAGCATAGTACTAAAGATTGCAATATGTACTGTCAAAAAGTTCAATCGGTTATTGATGGAGAACGATTGGCTTTTGGAGAAACACATAAGAATGACCAATTGGCCCAATTGGTCTTCATAGCAAAAGCTCGTCAAATCGGCCATAGGCCGGTTCATCTAAAAACAATGAGTTGACTCTTAGTAAAAACAAGTTAACGCCCTCCGATAGAGAGAGTGCAGTTTCCGATGAGATTCATGATGATATTATTAAAGATCATGATTTTACTAAGATTGTAAAAGATCAATCATGCACTGGGGCAACATAAAGTTTTCGAGCTTGCTCATGGGCGATTGATCTCAAATCTACCAAAGTCAGCAAAACCAAAAAAATCAGAGTCTCAAGTTCATTTCGGTTCTCGTAAGGTCAACAAAAAGAACATAAATCCGAGAACTAATTTAGAGAAGGTTAACGGAGGTAGATTCCAAGGCCAAAGCAGGGGTAGAAAGCCAAAGCTTACTTTTGAAGAGCTTTGGCTAAATATGTAAAAAAGATAGATGCAAAGAATTACAATAAACCAAATCGCCCAAAGCCATCAAGAGTGCCTCCACAATACAAATATGATGATTTAAATCGGCAAAGAAAGAGAGTTTATTCGGATGATTCATATTTTTTTACGCTGATTGTACCACCTCCATATGGATCTCACACCCTCAATCATATCATCAACACGATGACACTACAAGAAAGCAAACCACCGGAAGACAACCATATTCAAAAGACCGTTTCGATAAAAAGAATCAGTCAATGGCTCAAGAGAAGAGAAAGGTGGTTCGACAAGTCTATTGCGTCAAAAGAAACGGTCGTAAGGACAAAAGTTCAAATGTGAGTCCAAGTGAAGAAAAGCCGATTCGTGCTTTGAAAACTTTGGCTATTAATAGTAAAAAGTTGAAGCAACCAAGCGTTGATATTCTTGATGCCAAATGTTAACCAAAGAAGTTAAAGGCGTACAAAAGCAAATTACAGTTGCCAATTCTCAAGACGAAGGCGCAACCGAGAGGCCCACTCGGTTTCTCAAATTGGCAAACGAATAAATTGCAAAAACTTAGCGCGGAAGAATTGAAGGAGAAGGGCATGGCATGGATTCCCAAAGAAAGGTTGCAAGAACATGACAATAGTGATAGTCAAGTGATGGGCACAAGAAAGATAGTGAAAAATAAAAAGACTAAGAAGCCATTAAGGTATGTACCTAATCATCAAAACTATTGGTCATTGCTTCGTCATGATTCATTGTCCATGTCACAAATACGTATGTATTGGAATCATCCTCATGCTATTTGTTCTCATCCTTCTTGGCTTATTTACTTTAATCCTTGGGCACCCAAATACTATGCATACCATGAAGGGCTATTTTCAAATGGCCGTACTATTACTTGAATTGCTTTAGGTGCAAAGACCGAAATGACTACATGTATAGCACTTGTACTCATTCTTATAGTTTATTTCGATTGTATAAGTCATGTGAAGGATGTATCATTGTACTCACATCGGTAAATCTCTAGATGCTAAGTCTTATAATTTTGAATTCGGCATTGTTAGGATTTATGCAGCCAATGATTGTTGCTATGTATTTGAGATGGCAAGTATCCGGTTACAATATCAATATAACTTAATTGTAATGACCGATACTTGGAATTACCGATGTTGAGATAATTCGGCTATCATTGTCCTAAAGACTTAGTAAAGCCGAATTAGAGTATTGGAGAGTCTTTTTAGTCTTTTTTCATATGTTTCTTGCCTAATATTTCAGGGGAAGTTCAAAGTTCGGCATATAAGCATTTTTATAAACTATTAAGTTCTATTACCAAACATTGAAAAATTTGATGAGAGTGTTTAAATGCAGTACGATATAGTTTTAACATAGGTAGAAGAGCATGAGACTTCTATAGCCGATGAGTTGTAACCAACCATCGTTGAGCTATTAATAACTTCGATACTCGAGGGGGCAAAAGCCACTAAGTGAAATATATGGAAGAAGATGCTACAATAAAAATATTGGTCGTGCTTGTCAAATATGTAGTGAAATGCTTAGTTCTATTTGACCAAGAATATGAATGTTATCTTGTGAGAAAACAAGGCCAATGGATGACTTAGTTATCACTTTGGGCAAAATCTGCAGCCACGGAGTGTCCGGTAAGCCCTCTCGAGTTTGAGGCATTTTGCTCACCAGAGTCCGGCGTGGTGACCGGACTGTCCGACAAGTCCTCTCGGGTTTAGTACTTTGTACACCGGACTGTTCGATGTCCGGTATAATGCCAGAGTGTCCAGCAAGCCCTCTCGGGTTTGGCGCATTTTGCTCACCGGACTGTCCGGCAAGCTCTCTCGGGTTCAGGTGCTTTGTACACCGAATTGTCCGGTGCAGGACCGAAATGTTCGATGACCGAAGTATCTGGTATAATGCCGGAGTATCCGGCAAACCCTTTCGGGTTTAGGTGCCTTGCACTTCCGGACTATCCGGTGCATGACCGGAATGTTCGGTGATCGGTGTCCGGTGATTTGTCGGACTATCCGGCAAGTCCTCTCAAGTTCGAGTGTTTTGCGCACGAGACCATCCGGCGTCATGCCAGACTATAGACTGAACTTCAATGTTCAAAAGCCAAAATGTTTACTTAATACGATCTAACGCATTGCTTCAATTGATAGAATAGTATTTCGGCTACTTTATTGGTTTTTGTTCGATATATCGGTTCTATATAATCGATATCGTGTTTATCGTCATACTTGAGCAATTTTGGATAACAAGAATATTTTTTGGCACACTAGCTTTACCAAAAAATAGAGGGGCCTATGTTGACATCCAAAATTTGCATCTTGGGAAGACCGAAAGTTCTAATTTTCTGAACCGAACGCTTCGGTTTGGTAGACCGAATATGGTAGAAAATATTGAAATCCCGTCTGATAATGATTATTTCGCAAGAATTGTTTTTCAACATGTTTTTAGGACGTGGAAGATATTTTCAAAGAGTTTGGCTAAATTCTACTAAAGAAGGAAGTAAGTGCTTAAAAAGATATAAAGATGAAGACAAATCCATGATTTGAATGTTTCATGACATAGCCCTTGCCGAGACGATCGAAACGGATATATGGATCGTGTAATTTGGAGACCGAACGATGAAATTACGGACTTAACAAAAAATATCCGAGTCGCCACCTGAGTGTCGAGAAAAGTGCCGGAGTATCCAGTACCGGAGTGTCCGGTACCCGAAGTCTGTTTTTGGTAGTTTTTATACCAAATCGAAGCTAATTTGTTTCCTAATCAAGAAGATCCGTGGCTCCACAGGTAAGACCAACCCACCTCTATATAAAGAGGCGTAAAGCCAATGGAGGACGTAACTCAATTATTTCTACCAATTGTCCCTTTACTTTTTACCTCTTTAAACCCTAATCCTTTTCCAAACTCCTTATGTTGTTCATCCACCGATCTCCACGGCCATAGATGACGTCCTAGGGCCTGCTGGCCAACCTAAGGCACGTCCGACGACGCTCATGGCCAGATGGGATCCCTCCCGGGCGCGAGATTCGACGGTCTTTGCTAGTTTGTTCGTAAACTAGTGTCAATCACTTTGTAGGTTTGCCTGTAAACCTAGCCACCCTTCACTGCGAAATCGTGATATCTTCATCTTCACGAACCGATCGGAGGTAACCTTGTCGGTATGGTCCATTGCGACCCGCAAGACTTGGTGCTCTCGGTGCGTTGATTCGGATCTTTTCGGCGTCAACAAAATTTAAATCACAACTACTCCTTCCATCCCCATCTAGTTATCGTTTTTGGTGTGGGCACGAGGATTAAGAACGGTGGAAAAGGTGAGATGCGCTTATTGGGAATAGAGAAGATGTATTGGAAAGCGAGAATGACAAGTAAAAAGAGAAAACTTGTGAACAAATTTTTTGAATAAGAAGAATGGTCAAAGTTGATGTTAGAAGTCAATGGTGTCAATAATTTAAAACCGGAGGGAGTAGATGTTGGATAGCCGCAAAAAAATACAAGAATCTCTAAGGTGAGTATATATTTAACATTATCTCATTATCTCTAGTTATTCTTATTAAGCAAATTCATAGCTAACACAACAAAAAAACAATTATTGAAATTAATAGAAGTAAAAGTAGCTGGCTTAGGTGAAGTTTATGTCACGTACTCACATTCTTCATGTTCCATTATTCTTATCCTCTGTCTATTCTTCATGTGTAATGCACTAGCTAAGTGAGGTAGGGAGCAAGGATGATTACAATCAAAGAAGTGTAGGAATTTTTCCAAAAGGTCTTGCCTCATTCTTTTTTTTCATTGAAATGAAGCATAGGAATTGATTCGTCAGGAAATTTTTCCTAGCAATTCCTATGTTCCAAAGAGTCCTCATAGGGAAAATTCTTTAGTAATAGAATCCTATCAAAATCCTTTGAAAACCCTCCAATCCAAAGGAGGGCTAATAAACGGAATAGGGTTTAACATTTTCTACACACGGTAGCGTAACAGAAGACTGATTTCTTTAAAAAATTTCAATTTTTTTTGAAATTTTGGTGATTGAATGAAAACCATGAATTAACTCATTGGATTAGATTCATCAACACTATTCTTCACTTATATGAGTTGGTTGCTTCAATGTTGCTCGGTGTCTTGGTGGTTTTCCAAAGAGAAGTTTGTTCAAGGTTAAGGATGTTTAGAGCCATGTGTGGTATAGTTTTTAGATCTTGAGTCAATAGGAAAGCTGGTATTATTAAGAAGGGTCGGGTCACTCGTCTTGGTTTTACATGTGTTAGGGAGTATGTATGCTCTAAACTTTCTGAGTCACTTGAGCGCTCAGAGGAGGCTTGAAGATGCTAAGAGTTACAGCAGGAAAGCGAGAAGATCATGAAGTCATAAAGTTCCAGCATCAGAGGAATCACCGGACTGTCCGATGAGGTCATCGGACAGTCTAGCGATGGTTGAAGGCAGAAGTCCACAGAGGCAGTTTTTTGGAGGCAAGATTGAAGCAGCCACCGGATAGTCCGGTGAGTGCAGGAAATCATAGTCAGAAGAGGTGTTCTCTGGAGTCAAAGTGAAGAAGTCACCGAACAGTCCAGGGGTCTCTGACCGGACAGTCCGGTGAGCCTGAAGACGAAGTGCAGAAGAGGTGTCTCTAAAAGTACAAAAGTGCTAGTCACTGGACAATTCGGTGAAGATATGCACCGAACAGTTCAGTGTCATATGGAGTGGATTCAGATCAGGAGTAGCCTGATAGTCCGGTGGTTCCAGTCCAGTGATTGCAAAAAGCAGTCAGCTTTTTGGCAACAGCTCCCAACGGCCATTTCGAGGCTTGGGACCTATTTAAACCATTAGAGGAGCTGTTATGGAGGTTGCCTGCGGCCAGAAAAGTTGAGAGATCATTCGTGAAAGCCAAAGGTCATTAAGGAGAGCACAAGAAAGCATCTTAAGAGATCTAGAGTACTAGTGAAGAGTAGCAAAGAGCATCCATACATTTCTGTAGCTTGTGAGGCTGAGAGGAGTGTCCTAGACTTGTTACTGTTGGTTTATGGCAGGCTAGACCGGTTAGACATCGTTGTCTGAGCTTCCAAAGATTTGTGGAATCAAGTTTTTGAGCGGTTTCAGGTCTCCCGCTCGAAAGGGACACCAAGAGGGAGCGCATGGAGCCTTGGAGGTTTGCTCTAGCGCAAGGGTATTGTTTGTCACAGTGGGGAAGACGTCATCCTTTCGAGACCTCAAAAAAATCGCTGAGCAACTCTTACTTCTCTTTTCTTTCCGCATTTACCTTATTGCGAGTAATGTGATAGGTTGCCTAGAGATTCCTCTTGGTGGCTCTCATACCGTTTGTCTTGCTTGCTAGCTTGATAGGCTGTTCTTTCTTTATCGTTTTATGCCTACTTGTTTCCTAGCTTGGTTGTGTTCTTGCTTAGTCGTTTTGTTGCTAGGAGTTGCTTGTTAGACAGCTAGAAAGTAGAAAGAGTTGAACAAGTCTTAGTAGTGTTAGTATCCGATTCAAACATTCCTCAGTCACTTGATCCTTTCAAGTGGTATCAGAGCTAAATGCTCAATTTGTGGCTTAACCACCTTTGACAAGTGATTGGGAGTTATGGAGACATGTTCTTCATCGGAGTCCGATAGTGGTTCATGGAAGGATCACTTGCTAAGCTACCTATATGCCACAAAACCAACAAATTTGAGCGTTAAAACAAACACCTCATCCAACTCTTCATCTAGCAAATCCCTGAGTGCTATTGTGATTGAAAATTCTAATTATCTTGAGCTCATTAATGCTTATACTCACTTTGAAACTCTCGATGGTGAATCTATAGGCACTACCGTGCGATGATTGCATGATGTTGTTGAAAAGATCAACTCATTTGAAGAAGCACTCAAAATCTCTCTGAAGAATCCATCAAGAAGTTCCTCTCAAACAAGAAAATGAGTGCTCTGTTTTTGCATGAATCTTCATCAATAAAGGATGATCTCAATATCTTTACCTCAAGTGCGATTGATGGAATACATATTCATCACACTCTTGAGCCACGGTTTGCAATATCTCTACTTCTACTGGCTCTCACTTACTCTTTGAAGATGCTATTGCTAGTAGTTTGTTAGAGAATTCTTTCAACGTTTTATGTGATGAGTATAAGAATATTATTATGCTTCCAAATAAAACTCAATATGATCTATATGCTCATATTGATAAGCTTGTAGAATGAATCAACTCTTATAGGAAGCACCATATCACAAGTGATGAGGTTATCAAGAAAAAAATTGATGCTTAGAATACTTATCTCAAGTTCTTGAAAGGGCAAAATTCATCAAGAGAAGTTGCCTTTATTGTTGAGGTTAGAACAAATGAATCGTATAAGAATTTGGCTACTAGCATCTTTTGCCTTATGGCTTCTAGCAAAGTGAATTACAGAAATGGTGGTAAACATTGGGTACTTGATAATGAGTGTCCTCAACACATGACTGGAAATTGCAAAATCTTCACCAATATCAAAGAAGATGAAGTCAAAGATGAGGTGACATTCGAGGATAATTCAAAAGGAAGAATCAAATAATTAGGCAAAGTTGCTATCTCTGGTGACTTGTCCATATCAAATATCATGTTAGTGGAATACTAAGCTTTAACCTTCTATCGGTGGCACAACTTTGTGACCTCGGTTTTACTTGTTTCTTCAATGATACGGGTGTCAAATTAATCAATAAGTCTTTGGGTCTCATTTTAATTGGTTTTCGACACAAAAACTTGTATATTGTGGATTTCTCTTTAAATGAAGTTGCACTAGAACAACAATGCCCCCTCTAACAATGGTTGTTTTACAATAAACTAATATATGTTGTCACTAATTCTATTTGTACTAATGTTTTCACTGCAACCCATGGCCTCTGCCGCCCCATTCGAACTCACGGCCCATCTCTCTCTCTCCCTCCCTCTCTCTTCCCTATTAACTGCCTCGTGCTCCTCCTTCCTTTCCATTCGGCCGCCTCACCCTGGCCGCGGCGAAGTGCGCCGTTGCCTAGGCATCGATCACCGATCAGCTCCGCCTCCTCTTTCTCGTGCCCACTGCCATCCCTACCACAGATATGCCGCTCTCCTCGTTGTGGAACATCGATGATGCGGCGAAGCCAGATCTGTCCTCGTCCCCGCCGTGCCGCTACTGTAGTGGACCCCTCCACGTCCTTCTGGTCCCCACCATGAGTGGTTACGATGTGAACCCCCTGCCTCCTCTCTGTACATCCACGCCAAGAAGAAGGCTCTGAAGCCCACCGCCATCCCCGTCATCGCCAGGAGACAAGACAGATGGAACCGGCATTAAGGGTGTTGCGCTTCGGTGGAGGTTTGTCGTATGCTTCCTTTTGGTGCTTCTACCCGCATGATACTTGGTGAGCTGCGTGATTCCTGACTCGGGACGGTGGTGTAGCTGTGTGACCTGTGTCATTTTGCTGGTTTAGGACTGAAATACTTTTCTTTGTTCTTGGAGACTTTTTAGTTTTCCTGTTTCTATCTCATAAGTCATAATAGTAAGATTGTAAGAATAATTTCCCTTTCTCTAGCTGCAAGATTCTGAACAAGACTTGAATCTTATGTAGGATGCCTCCAGTCTAGACCTGTAGCAATCTTCTCACCTGGATGTGTGGCCGCCTCCTCCATTGGTGGCGACCAATCTGCATCAACTTTCTTGTGCTGCCTCCTCTCCTGTGATTGCTTACTAGGTCACAATCAACACCACCTTACCTTTTTTCATTCCTGCACAATTGGTTCTCGAGGAGTTTGCTGGCTGTATCTGAAGGGGATTTCTGCCTCTCGTGTTCTCTATGAAATCAAATTCTCTAATTGCACAATTTTATTAGGTATTCTCTGTTAAATCCATAACGAATCTGAATTAAGCAGGAGTTTAGTGCACTTATGGGGTTCAGAATTCATATTACATTTTTTTCAGGCCATAGATTGAGAGTTCTTGCATCTGAATTTGTTTCATTAACAGCAATGTGAAAAGTACATGTAATTTTCATTAAGGTTGTCCTTTTTGTTAAATTTCATTAACGGAGTTTTAATGGGTTGACCGTCCCCGTTACTTTTTGAATGTTGACTTCTGTCACTATTATGGTTTGTTCTTATTCTGAATGTAGGAAAATTTCACTAGAATTGGTCACTGTTGAAGATGATGGTGTTTTACAGTCAATCTGCAATGACATAGTAGAAACTTGTGTGGGATTCCTGAGGTGCTATTTTTCCGTCGACATAGTTTTTGGCTATATTATTTTGTACATGTACATTTCTCCATGTGAATAATTGAAACAAGCAATTATCTTTTATCAAAATAGAACACAAAGACCTCGATGTGCTTTCACATTCTGGAAAGATTTCCATTCCATACTGCTATTCAGAGAAGCAAAGGTTAGACTAAACTAAAATTTCAACTCTTTTTAAATTGTAGGAAATATTGAAGTCAAATTGAGTTGATTCTTTCTTCTGCAGTTCCATTATTGAAAAATGAGCGTGGAATTCAGATGTGCTTCCCACAGGTACTCAAATGTGCATGATTTTTCTGTAATTTTGGGTTTATGCAATAAATCTGTAAATTACTTTTTCCTTGTACTAGATTCTGATAACTGTGTCATGTAATTTTATCCTTCGCCAACTATGACTAGAGTAGGAAAATACCATATTACAGTGGTGTGTGTATTTAATATTGTCACCATTTTATACTCCTATAACAGTTGTGTAGAACACATGGGAAAAGAAATTGAAGACTGGTGGACTTCAGCGATAAGGAGTACACGCAAGATGCTCCCTGTCGATGCCACTGCAGTTGAGAGAGTAATCACTCCGAAATCAAGGAAGGAGTGGACAATGAAGCTGTACCTTTCTACTGTTTCATTGCCAGACTAGTGATCATATGATTCATATTGATCACTTTGTCAACATCTAGTGTATAATGTCGGAGTTCACATTTAAAGCATAGCAAAGCAGCAAACATAGTTGTATTTTTGTTGTAAGATAATTCATGTACGATGTAAATATTTATAAGATCAATCAAATAATTTTTTATCAGAATTGATTTTGCATTTTCAATTGTTTAAACTGGGTTGAACTGCGTGCAAACTAACGGAATTGCTTTTGAAAATATTGCAAAGCAAATAATAAAAGAGCTTGCCACCTCCTCATATATGGCAACGCATAGAAGCATTGCTATCATCCGTTGTAACGCTGCAATGGTTTCATGAAACCGTTACCAACGCTTGAGTAAATGTTGTAAATGACCTTAGCAACACCACTTCCTACAAAGGATAGTAAATCCGTTGGTAGAGTCTACCAACATTTATTTAGGCTTTTAGCAACACATATATATGTTGCAAAAGGGGTATTTCTCTTGGAGTGTTGTGATAAGGACATCAACACCATCGATACGCCCTTCTCCTCTACACCTACGCATGTTCCGTTTACAGGTCCTATGACGCATACCTGTGCACGTCAAACTTAATCATCAAGTAAGTTCCCTCTTAAGCTCATGTTCAGCTTTTTTAGACTATAGAAATTCATGTATTCTTGTGTTGCTTAGGAACCAAAGAGAAAACCAACCAGAAGATAGAGTCGCGCATGCTGGATTCGGATCGCAAGACAACACCAATTCCTAACGCTTGCCACGACTTCATACGGGCTCTATTTTGGACGTTCAAATACTTCGTGAAAAGCTTATCAAGTCTACTTTCCAACGGATCTAGCCCCACCTTCATACGATGTCAGAGTCAGTGCTAATCAACATTTTTCTACAGAAGGTGCCGCGTCACTACAACTTGGGTCGTTGGCCCGTGTACCGAGTTAAGCTCACTAGGAGCGCGTCTTAGGGTTTGAGGTCAACCCCAACAACTCCTGGTCATCCTCCACCCTAGGTATAGGCCTCAACCACCACTAAGAACACTTAGGTTTTGATAAATTGAAGTTTAGCCACTGCTACTTCGCTCGCAGCGCACATGTCGATTAGACCGCCCTTCTTCTTGCCATCAGAACCTCACCTTGTGTGTTTTTAGATTGAACTCACATTTTTTATCTAGCGCTTGTTCATGTCATTCTTGCTTGTTCTATGATTGCTTACAGGACGAGTGCCCTTGTGGCTGGTTGATCGCGCTCCACAAGTTCACGCTCACCATCTAGAATCGGGGCTTCAGTCACTAAGGCGCAACACTGTGGACCGTTGTAGTCGGACCGTGAATGTCGCTTCCTTCCACCAATCGTGATTACCATCTCCATCGAAAAATCGGGACCAAACCTAGCATCATGTAGCATTAGAGCTCAAGTTTGTTTGGTGAGAGATTTCAGATATAATCTGTTATTTATCTACAGTCCAAAAAGCCAAAAAATTAGCAGATTAATTTCTATAATCCCATAGCCTATTTAGCCTGTTTATTAGTACCGTATAGTTAGGGCGTCTTGAGTCTTCGGGTGCATTGTCGTATCGAGTTGCTGGTCTTAGTGTCTAGTCCTTTAGAGTTTTGAGTTCTTGTCACACTCCAACGTCATATTTGAATCCTCCAAACCCAGCATAATCACCATCTCTATTTTCGGTGCATTACATTTGTTTGGTTTATGGACGTCCTTGGACCATATTTACAATAGAAGGACGAAATAAACCCAGATCCAAGTTTGTTGAAAACAACAGATTCAGGTAACAGATTTTGTTGCGGATGAAAACAACCATATCTTTACATTTCGTTGCTTGTTTGTAACATTTTGCACAATCTGAAAAGATCTCCATATTAACTTTCCAACGGATGCTCACTTACAAACAAATTACACCCAAGCATCTCGTAATCACAAAAGAGATCTAGCACCTGCTATCTGTACTTTATTGCATCTAATTTCAGTTAAAAAAATCAGAGAGGAAAAAAACAAAGAAAAAAACAGAGAGGGCTGTTTGTTCCTTCATCAGTGTTCTTCTTTGTGACTTTCTTTTGTGTCCAGGCTCGCGTCTCTACACGAGTTTTAGCCTAGGACCAGCACAGTACCGGCTTTGAACGATTACTCAGCTTACTTTTAACTAACCTGCTACTAGTATTTTCCCTGTGTAACACTTTCAGCCATCCTATAGCTCCACATATATCCCACTATAGCTGAACATTGTTCGTTTCCTCATTGCCAACTTGTTGGTAGCCGTCACCCTCCTATTGAGCAAGGTAAGAAAATGTAAGAACTTGGTTGAGCAGGCTTGAGAGAAATTGATTTGGACATAACCTAGCTCGTTGTCTATTTGTTTTGCTATTTGTTAACCATGATAGGCACAATCAAGGGAGCTGGTGGTTTACACCGTCACCAAGATGTGCAGATGCTTGAACATGAGGTAAATGATGATATGTTGCATGTCATCAGTTTGTCAATACCTTCTTTTGCTGAAAAATTTGATCCACATGCATATATTGATTGGGAGCTGAAAGTAGATAAAGAATTTGATGAACATGACTTATCTGAGAAAGAAAAGATTTACATTTCCTCTAGTACTTTGACTAAAGGTGCTTTGCTTCAATGGAAATATATTTGTAAGCACAATAAAGTTCTAGAATCTTAAAAAAACTTTAACCTTCATTCTAGAGATGTTTTTATTCCTACATATTATGTTGATCAGTTGCTCAAAAAATTAGACAACTTGAGACAGGATAGAATGACTCTTACTGAATACTTTCGTGATTTTAAGGTTTGTGTCATGTTTGGTGGCCCAGATGAATGTCGTGAAGATATAATGAGTAGGTTTCTGCAAGGTCTCAATTCTAAAATTCAAATTTTGCTCTTTTGTCAAACTTACAACTCAATCTCTCACTTGTTTTTGCTTGCCTGTAATGCTGAACATCAAATTTTATCATCTAAAGATACAAAGCAAGAATAATCAAGATCACCGATATGTGGAATGTATTGTTGATATATCTTTGTCATAAGGAGAATGTGATAAACAGGAGCTGTGTGATACTATATCTCTTACTAAACTTCACAACTAGATAGAGAGCACTCTTTTATTTGTTGTCCTATGCCTAACATCCTGTAGAAGAGTGAGAATAAGGCTAAAAAGGACGTTGAGCTAGTTGCAGAAATAATGGATAATAACACTTGTGTGGCGCCTACTATATTCCAAGAGAGTAAGAAATCACCACATCTCAATCCTCTCATGCTGCTTATACTGGATTGCAATTGCCACTGTTCATATTAATATTTTGTAATGCTTAGTAGAGCCTCAGTCACACCCCAAATTTTCCAATTTGGAGATGTGAACTTTTCTTCACTAAAATAAAGTAAAATTTGTAATTATTTAAATAGTTTTAATTATTATTAATTTGTTTTCAATTTTAAATGTATTCAAAATTTCTTTGAAAATGAAGTTTCAATATTTTGTTTAATAATTAATAACTTGCTTTAATAAAATGATTTCTGTATTTATTTTAAAAGCAAGTTTATTTGATTTGAATAATAATAATAATAAGGTGTTTGCCCAAAATTTGATTATTGAAAAGATGGCTTGAAAATATGATTTTTTTTCTGAAATTTGGTTTTATTTGAAAAGGTTTCAAATAACACATGAAATGTTTATCTCAAATACTTTCAAATGAACTCTTCTATTGTTTTATAATAAACAAAAGGAAAGAAAAGACATTTTCTCGAATTTTGGATTGTAGAAAAAGATGTCCTAAAATATGTTTTTATTTGAAATGGTTCAAATAAATTAAAATGCATTTATCCTAAAATATATCAAATGAATTATCTCATTTCAAAGTTTTAAAATAACCTACAAAAAAATTGATTAATAAACAAATTGAAAAAAAGAACAAAACCTCCCAGCCCATCTCTCTTCCCTTCCTCTCCCCTCACCGCGGCCCAATCATTCCCCCCAACCACGGCCCAAGGCCCAGCCGCGCCCCCACCTCCTCTCCCCCTCTCACTGACCAGCGGGGCCCATCCGTCATCCTCGAGCTCTAGTCGCACCAGCTGAGATTTTCGCACGCGCCGCCCCAAACCGCTCCCATTCTCTGCGGGATTCCTCCTCTAAACCACGCCCCACGATCCCCTGACTTGGTTGCCCGTTTTCCCCTACAAAAACCACGCCGCTCGCCCTCTCTCTCCTCCCCAAAACCCGAAACCCTGGCTCGCCTGTAGCGCCGCCCCTCGGAGCCGCCCCGGCCACCATTGACCTCATGCCGACCTTGCCTGCGTGGAACTACCCCACCACAGCTGTTCTCGTCCAGTGCCGCCACCAGAAAAAGCTTACGAACCCCGCCGAAGTTGCCGCAAGTGACCTCGCCGTCGCGAACCTCTCTCTGGCCGATTTTGTGATTGACCAACCCCCTAGGTGTGTTTCCTGCAAGCCCCTATCCGTCTTGGCGCAAATCTCTATCTCTGGCTACCCAACCGTAGGCCCCACCAGCCGTCCGATCTGGGACGAATGGTCCAGATCTGATCCGCGCCTCTCTTTAGATGCTATTAGATCTTATCCATTAGATCAATATCCGAGCGCTCCAATCAGGCCACATACCTTTCTACAAGATCCATCCGTTTCAAAATAAAGGGCCCAGATCGGATCTCGCTCGCACCATACACATATTAGATCTAATCCAGGCCACCCGATCTAGATCCGAGTGGTCACATTATGCCATGTGTTAAAAATAATGAGATCCGTCCATTCTGAAATCCAAGGCCCAGATTAATTCCCGATTTTTGAATAAAAATTAATCAAGCCTTTACTGCATCAGCATGATGTCATGCTGACGTCAGCATAACAGAATAATAAAATTAATTAGAATTAATAATAACTAATTTCATATTAATCAGTTAATTAATAAATATATTAATAAAATAGTTAATAATATTATTAATCCAAAATTAATTATAGTAATTATTTATTAATTAATTTAACTATTAATTTTACAAAAAAGCCCCGGTACTTTATTTTAATTTCAAATTAGTCCTCGCCTTATAACAAATTTATATTTAGGTCCCTAAACTTTTCCTTAATTAATTTTTAATCTTTAATTAATTCCAAAAATTTCAATTAGATCCTTGAAACTTAATTTTAGCCCCACTATAATAATGATAATATTGCTGATAATTATAATGACAATAAATATGATAACACCATTATTAATAATAATCAAAATAATATTAATAGTATAATATAACCATAATATTATTTATGTTGCCAATAATAATATAAAAAAATACCATACTATGATGATGTTGATGATAATAATAATAATAATAATAATAATAATAATAATAATAATAATAATATCTTTACATTTAAACCCTTATAATTTTTTGGTAAATTATAAAATTAATCTTTGTCGATTAATAAATTCATTTTGAAACCCAAAGTCTTATAAATTTATATATCTTACTATTCTAATTAATAAATTGCACCTAAGTCCTCAAAATTTATTTTAATTACAGATTAGTCCCGAAACCTTATAAACGCCATAACTTTCAAACCATAACTCCGATTTAAGTGAATTTTATATCAAAACGATCGTATCGAGATAACCTATGCATTCAAGACATTTTCCTATTGATTGTCTTCTGTTTTGTGCCTAATTGTGGTTCAATTTCTTTGTTTGTCGTGCCTATGCGCTTAGACGAATCAACTTTGGATCCACTTTCTGAGGACTTCAACAATCGACACTCCAAGATCATTGAGCAGCAATACAATTACAAAGTCAAGTGTCCTTGACCATCTTGTGTCTACTTTTCAAAATATCTATCTTGTAGATTGCATGCTTATGTCAAATTGACTGCACACCTATTGTTAGATTCACCTAGTCTTTTCTTATTATGTCTTATCGCCCTAGTTTACCTTTCTTGTTGAGTAGATTACATGCTTAGCTTGTTGTTGTCGGGATGGGTGATATTAAATTGATTTATTATAATACTTGCTTCCCGAGGATTAATGGGTTATTTAATAGCAACTTGGAGATTAGTGATTTGTGGGATATAGTTGGTGTAGAGTTGTGTGCAGGGTTACCAACACTGTCCCTTGGTAAGTTATCTTCTCAAATATAAGGATCGATTCGTGGAATGACCACCCATGTGCTACCGTACAACCACGAGCCAAGTATGGGTGCGGCCTGGCGTAGTAAGTAGTGGAGACCAGTTTTGTGCGTGCTAACCAGCGGAGCGAGAAAAGCGGGTTACGTCTGGATCCGCCTGGAGAGAGATGAGTGGGCAAGGGAGGGTTACTCCCGAGAATCATCTGGCACAAGAGGGGGCTTTTCCAAGGTTACGGTTAGTGCCTTATTAGATGAAACCTCAGTGGGCACCTATAAGCTGGAGGAAGCTATGGAAAAGCTTTGAAGTGATCTCTTGACCTTCACATCAAAGGAAGTGTGCGAGTGCTCGGCCAGCATGGGCGGAATGGAGATTCTTTAGTCCACCTGAAAACAGAGGATGAAATCACTTCTCGTGAGGAATGTGTACAACCTGTGCAGAGTTAAAACTGTCATGACATCCGTGCTCACAGTCATGAGCATTGCATGGACCCTCACATGATTAGTGAGATTTTTGGTATGGTTTGGTGGTGGTCACAGTGGGAGACTGTGATTGGTTCTGATGTTAGTGCTACAGCTGGGTAGGCTGTAGGCATATTGGTTTATAGGTGCAATGTCTATCACTTAATAAATAATTTTTTAATAGGAAGTGCGTGTCTATTGTGTGCTTTTATGCAAAAGAACCCTATATTGCCTTTCTCTTGTTTGTTGCTACATGTCATCTTTTCTCACACTTGCTAAGTACATCTCGTACTCAACCTTGCCTTTATAAATGCTGTTTAGTTGAAAGAAAAATTTAAGAGGACATTGAAAACATTGGAGCTGAAGTCTAGGCGTGTTGTCTCTCCGTCGGCTTCCTGTGGAAGCTGCACTGCGCTTGGTTTTCTTTTTCGCTGCATTTGATAATCGTTGCTTTTCTCTTTAATCGTAACATTGTTCTGTTTTAACATTAATGAAGTCACTTTATGTGTGAAACTTGATTTTTGGGCACACATAAAGAGGCACTTGGTTTTAGCCTTAAAACCGGGTGTGACAGCCTCCCATGGCTTATGCTTTGTCTCATTATGCACATTTATCTTATGATTGTAACAAGTTGACTGAACTTATTTCTTTAATCCCAAAAACACAACTAGTGCATGGAGATCGAAATGTAGCTTTTGAGAACACACTTATTGAGGATAAGCCTTTTCATTGCACGATATTAATGGCAAAAAGTTAGAGTTCATACCTTCTTTGACTATTTTAGGTTATATTGAATTTGATGTTCTTTGTAACCTGAATTATTTGAAGAAGAAATCATCTCAGAATTACAGTTTGCAATATTTTCGCAACTTTGTTTTTCAGGCAATTGGTAAATATGATGATCATGGAGGGTTTTTTAGTAATTAAAGCATTCATATGTAATAATCTGAAGTATCCCTTTGAAAATGCAAAAACAAGATCAAACAAAAATGACATGGACTAACACTAATAATACCTTGCAAAGTTTCTTTAGTTTTGTGTTCTATCAACTGGAGTAGCTCATGAACATGAGAATTTTTTCTCGTGACCTGGTTATGTGTTTAGTACCACTCATCCCAGCATGACAAAAAGCAATGTTGCCTACCACTGGATCAAGCCAAAGATGGCTTGCCATAATGAAGGGGAGAATGATGAGATTATATATATCTTTGCTCCACTACATGGCTATATCATAATACCTCGGTGGCCTCCATCTTTCATGATTTTGGGAGAACATGGTAGGGTGGCCGGTTTTGCAATCTGAACTTGAGTCGAAGACGACTCTAGTTCAAGTGGGGGAGGATGATGAGGACATCAACATCATCGATACATCCTCCTCCCCTAGACCTACACATGTTCCAGTTAAAGGTCCTATGACGCGTGCCCGTGCACGTCAACTTAATCATCAAATATGTTCACTCTTAAGCTCATGTACAACTTCTTTAGACCGTGGAAATCCATGTAATCTTTTGTTGCTTATGAACCAAGGAGAAAACCAACCAGGAGATGGAGTTGCGCAAGCTGGATTTTAATTGCAGGACAACATCAAATCCAAATGCCTGCCACAACTTCATACGGGCTTCGTTTTGGATGTTTAAGTACTTTGTTAAAAGCTTATCAAGTCTACTTTTCAACGGATCTAGTCCCAGCATCATACAACATCGGAGTCAGTGCCAATCAACATTTTTCTACAAAAGGTGCTGCATCACCCCAACTTGGGCCGTTGGTCCGTGTAGCGAGTTGAGCCATTAGAGGTGCGTCCTAGGCTTGGAGGACGACCCCAGCAACTCCTGGTTGTCCTCTACCCTAGTTAAAGGCCTCATCCACCACAAAAACACTTGAGTTTTGATAGATTGAAGTTTAGCCGCCGCTAATTTGCTTGCAGCGCGCGTGTCAACTAGACCGCTCGTCTTTTTGCCATCGGAACGCCCACCTTGTGTGTTTTCAGATTGAAATCACATTTTTTTATCTAGCAATTCTATGCTTGTTCATCTCGTTCTTGCTTGTTCTACGATTGCTTGCAGGACGGGTGCCCTCGTGGTTGGTTGATTGCGCTCCACAAGTTCGCGTTTACCCTTTGGAATCAGTCTATCAGTCACTAAAGCTAAATGTC
>BCLF01000032.1:2524606-2539706 GCA_001602275.1 Zoysia japonica | reverse complement strand
AGGGATTGGTTCTAGGGATTCAAGATGTTACTTTTGAGAAGGAAAAGTTGTGTAGTGCTTGCCAAGCGGGAAAACAAGTGGCCACCCTCCATCCTTGCAAGACTATAATGACCACATCAAGTTCTCTAGAGCTCCTTCATATTGTTCTCTTTGGGCCAACAACATACAAGAGTCTTGGTGAGAATCTCTATTGTATGGTCACTGTTGATGATTTCTCTCAGTATACATGGACTATATTTCTAGAAGACAAAGCTCAATCCATCTCCAACTTTAAGAAATTCACCAAGAGGTTTCATTTGAATTTGAAGCCAAAATCAAGAAAGTTTGGAGTGATAATGGAACCGAGTTCAAGAATTCTATCATTGAAGATTATTGTGATGATCTCGGTATCAAGCATGAGTTCTTGGCCACCTACACTCCGAAGGAAAATGGTGTTGTTGAAGGAAAGAATTGGACTCTCATCTCTCTTGCAAGTGCTATGTTGGATGAATATGGGACTCCGGAGAGGTTTTGGGCCTAGGCAATCAATACGCCGTGTTATACTTCAAATCGAGTATATCTACACGCCTATTGAAGTCTTTATGCTACAACCGGATTTGTAGAGGAGTCTTGTGATGTGCAATTTGATGAAATTAATGGTTCTCAAGAGAACAAAGAACTTTATAATTGTGATGTAGATGATGAACCTTTGGAGGAGGCTATGAGGAAAATGCCCGTGGGAGAAGTTCTTTCAAGAGAAGATGATGATCCTTCTACTCCACCACCGGAAGCATCCTCCTTGACGCAAAACAAATCAAGCCCAAGAGTCATCAAATGTACAAGCTCCACAAGATCAACTTCAAAAACTTACTACTTTGAGAAATCAAGGAACTTCTACACCAAGTGCTACACCACCTTGCCCAACAAAAGTACCAAGAGTTGAAGAAGATTGCAGCTCACCTCTCCGACAACAAGATACACTCATCTCCAAGGAGCAAGCCATTTATGATGCACAAAAGATGCTTCTCCATTGCAAGCTCCGTTGGCTCGAGAAGCTCCAAAGAGGTACAACCCCATTACTTGAGATCATAGAAGTGACTTGATTCTTGAGAGTCCCTCTGAAGGGTAAAAAACTAGAAGAAATCATTGATAGAGCCTAAGAACATTGATGAGGCAGCGGAAGATTACAAATGGATGATAGCTATGCAAGAGGAGCTCAATAACTTTGAAAAAAATCAAGTTTGGGTGAAAAGGCATAAGCACAAGAACTAGCAAGATGAAAATGGAAATATCATGAGAAACAAAGCAAGACTCGTTGAGAAGGGTTATTCTCAAGTTGAAGGGGTTGATTTCGATGAGACCTTCGCCCTCGTGGCTCGCCTTGAGTCAATTTGAACCTTGCTCGCTTATGCTTCACATTTTAATTTCAAATTATATCAAATAGATGTGAAGAGCGCCTTTCTAAATGGTTTCATTAATGAGCTGGTTTTCGTTGAGCAACCACCCGGCTTCGTGGATCCCAAGCACGCCAACCATGTCTTTAAGTTGAAGAAAGCCTTATATGGACTCAAGCTAGCTCCAAGGGCCTGATATGAGTGGCTAAGAGACTTACTCATCGGAAAAAGGTTTCAAAATAGGGAGTATTGACAACACCCTATTTACTAGACATGTCGATAAAGATTTATTCATTTGTCAAATTTATGTGGATGATATCATCTTTGGGTCTACTAATGAATCCTATAATGTAGAATTCCATGAACTAATGGCCAATAAATTTGAGATATCCATGATAGGAGAGCTTCATTTGTTCCTCGGTTTTGAAGTCAAGCAAATGAAAGGAGCAACATTCATCTACCAGGAGAAGTACACAAGGGATTTTCTCAAGTGATTTGGAATGAAGGATTCAAAGCCAATCAAGA
Source organism: Zoysia japonica (assembly GCA_001602275.1). NCBI lineage: Eukaryota > Viridiplantae > Streptophyta > Magnoliopsida > Poales > Poaceae > Zoysia > Zoysia japonica. Next base: position 2,537,808 of record BCLF01000032.1, on the reverse strand, counting down.
TACCAATGGCCACCAATGGTATTCTTGGCCCGGATGAGAATGGTAAATCGGTTGACAAAAATCTTTATCGATTCATGATTGGTTCTCTCTTATATATGGCAGCCGGTGCTTGTGGTGCTCAACTCCTCTATATGAAGCAAACTCTTATAGATTATGGATTGAAATATGACCAAAATTCCTCTATATTGTGATAGTGAGAGTGCTATCAAATGGCTTTTTCATAAAAGTCATCATGGTCATGCCAAACATATTGAAGTCAAGCATCATTTCATAAGGGATCATGTTGCCAAGAAAGATATCGATCTTATAAGTGTGAGGACTAATGATCAATTGGACAATATATTCACAAAGCCCCTTGATGAGAAGAATTTCAATCGGCTAAAAGGAGAGCTCAACATTCTCGATCTCTCAGACTTCACTTGAGTAATCTCCAAAGCTTAGCATTTTTTTTGTAAATACTTGTTTGCTTGTGTTTGCCTTGTTTTTGTTGTTCTTCTTGTAGGACCATCATCCAACCCTTTCAATACAGCAATGATTATGGAAAGCTTGAGAAGAATGTTCATGAGGTGCCCAAGGCTAGGAGATGAGGATCATTGTGAGTAAGCTTGTAGGGGATTTCAATGTGATGAGACTAATTAGTTTTTAGTCTTTCTTCATCTTGAGCATGTTTTCTTTGTTCTTTCTTTTGCATTCCTGTGCACCTCATGCATTGCATCTTGTGTCTTGACGTCAAGCACGCTTCTAGGGAGAGTTGGTCATAAATAATATAAGTTGATTGCCCCTAGACGTCCTTCAAAGTAAATGTGAGCTTCGTACCATTGACTCACAATCTTTTGAGCTTTAAGGTTAAATCTACTTACGCGGTTCAAAGACTATGGTTCATACATTCCCATGTGCATCTCTAACTCCTCTTGTTAAAGAAGAAACCTTTTCATGCATGTTGAAGTGCATGGTGGAGTCGAGATCCTGACAATGAACTTGAGTCGAGGACGACTCCAAAACAAGAAGGGGAGGATGATGAGCACAACACTACTTTAGATACACACAATACTCCTAAAATTAGTATTGATGGAACTCATGCATGATAGTTGAAATTAGTGGTGAGCTCTTTTCTAAACATATATTTTCCTTTATTTGAGAATAGATTGCTACCTAATGACTTTATCATGATTAGAAACCTTAGAGAGGAGCAAGGGAAGTTGGAGAATAACTTGGAGATGTGCAAGATAATCTAAGTTGGGTTCGAGTTCGAGTTAGACTCCGGGAGCGGCTTGCACAAAAATGGATGCCTAGGTCGCATATGGACTTCGTTTCAGACGCTCTAGATATGGATGGAAATCTAAGGAGATAAGCTTTCCAATGGATCTAATCCCATGCCAAAATACCTCCTAAATCTTCGGAAATCACCAAAACAATATGACGTCCATAATCTGTTAGGGTGCTGTGACACCATCTTTTGGCCTTTGGGCCGTGTATCTTTCCTACGCCCATTAGTATTTGGGTTTATCCCCTAATGACGCCCTAGCCTCTGTATAAACAATAGCCACCATCATTATATATTTAGGTTTTGCTTAGATTAATTTGTTACCAAATAGTTTCATCGCTAGACTGTTTGTTGGATTCCAACTTTGTGAGCTTAATTCAGATTTCGCATCTGTGTTGCATCCTTCCTTTTTCTTTCTTGTGTTTTTTGATTCGTAGGCTGGGATTAACCTTCTTGGCGAGGTCAACTTTGTATTGCATGGTTGATAACTAGAGGAGAACTGGTGCTGCGATTGCGGGGTTCGAATCGTGTTGATTGTGTGTCGCATCTCCACTAACTCGAGAGTTACCACGACCTGACGGAAGATCAGAAACCACGTACACATCCGTCGGACAACATTGCAATGTCTAAAGAGTGCACTGACCAGTACAGGACCCCCCAACCACTTCTAAAAGCTGCTCGGGGGCTACGCCCTACTGGCACGCTCGTGTGCTCCCACAGGATTGATTCACAAGATCCCCAATCAGTGCTAAACCGTCCGATCCTTCGGATCGCCTGGGGACTAGGTGGCTACACCCTGCAAGCGCGCTCGCTCACTCCCATAGGATTAGTCAGCAAAGATCAACTACGCAACATGAAGTCTATCATAGTTTTTCTCTGTGTCCCTTTAACGAGATCGCAAGTGATGCAGAATTCTGGGGCTACTGTCGAGATCATGAATCTTGGGTACCTCCGGTCCTATCCCACTTGAAAGGCCTAGTTATGAGGAACGACCCATTAAACCATGGGCCCCATCAAAGCCCTTGGGTGATCCAACCCCGTAATGATATAGGATACCGAATGTGTGGCCTGATCATCCGAGGGTCGGAACCACCTCAAGACTCACTACTAAGTTTTTAACCCTTTAGCCACGCTCCCCATTGCAATGACATAAATTTTGTTGCAAAACAAGGGTGTTGTTGCTACAATTTTCAAATTTTGTGGCAATAGGGGACAGCATTGCTGCGATAATATTTTCATTGTGATTTCAACAAAAATTGTGGCAATAAATAGATTATATTGCGAGAGCTTATAGTTTGGTTGCAAACTGTTGTTAATATTGGCACGAACTAATATGGTTGTGATAAATTTTATTTTAGTTGCAATATTAGTGTGTTATTGTAACAATTTTCATAATCATTGCGAGTATATAACAATCTTGCAACATGTTTAGTTCGTTGTTTGAACTGTCAGTTTTGTTGCAAAAGTCTTTTCTCTTTTGCAACCCAAAACTTATACGTTGCAAAAGTTTTTTCTCTTTTGCAATGCAAACCTTATATGTTGCAAACGTTTTTGTTCTTTTGCAGTGCAAAATTTATACGTTGCATCTAGTAGGTATGTAATTGCCACAAAATTTATAATGTGGCATATTTTATTTATCATCTGATAAAAATATTTAATAAATTAAGATTGCTAGGTTTTCGTTCATGCATGCCATGGCATATTTTATTTTTCTGCATTGATTTTAGCAGCATTGAAAAATGTTAAGAGCTAATATAAATAAAAATAGAAATGAAATTAGAAAAGAAAATAAAAGGAAGACCGCTCAGGTTGAGATTTAGAGTTAAATCTGGTACGCATGACATACTAGTCTAAGTCTTTGAAAAATGTCACTCTAAGGACCGCCGACTGAACTGGTGCCATTGTCAGATCGCAATAGAGATGAGGTGCTAAACCAAACGTTATTTTAAAAATCTGGTATCATAATGTGTCAATAACGAAAGCTGTAAACCTTCTTTTTACCTTTCCAACGAGTAGTCATTTGTAATTTTTTATTGTGTATTCTGGGAGATATGCACTTCTGAAGTCTACTGTCACATTCTATCAGATTACAGTTTAAGTATATATTCGATTTTAGGTGCTGTTTTAAGGGGTCCTAGAGGCCAAATTTGTCTGGGTCACTACGGAAGTGTTTGCAGTTCTTTGTATGCTATTTCTATAGAGTATTTACATGATCATTTTGGTTGAGTAATTATAGAGTTATGAGTTTTTGAACTCAGCAGCTTGCATGGACTGACAGAAAACAGTTTGTGTGTTGGCAGGGACTCCTGGTCCGGGAGCAATCACGGCACGCTTGATGTTGGCCTTAATCTGCGTCTCATCGTAACTCAAGCTAATCGCTAAGACGGCAACACCGCTGGTCCGTACATATTTTGCCCCTAATCCTTAGATATTCAGTGATAATGCTACAATCCTCAGAATGTGTCTGTAAACAAAAGTAAGAATTGTTTTATCATTGTTTGTTTTGTGCTAATGCAGGTAGCATTCTTGCTATTTGTTGGAAGATATAAGTGAAGAAACCATGCCGCATCATGACCGTAGTTGGATGCGTAAGGATAAATCAACAGTTGAGTGGCAAGAACGGTTCAAGAAATTTGTTGACGATACATTTGTTGGCACAAGCGAAGGAGAAACTGTAGCATGTCCGTGTTCAAGGTGCCATGACATGTCATTTAGAACAAAAAAGGATTTTCAGGTTGATTTGCTGATGAGAGGCTTTGATGAAAGTTTCATCTGGGAAGGTGAACCTCTAGCTGATCATAATGACGCAGATTGCAATAGGTGATGGGCCTCCATTGCTCAATCTGGTTACATCATTCTTCATGGTGCCATACATGGAGAAATTGAAGGAGGTAATGATGAGAAGCCAAATGAGGGTGTCAAGAAGTTTTTTAACTTGTTAAAAGAGGCGCAGAAGGAATTCTATCCTGGTTGCAAGGAGGCCACTAAGGTATCTTTTATTGTCAGGCTCTTTCAGATTAAGTGCATGTTTGGTCGGAGTAATCATGCCATGGAGGCGGTACTTCTTTTGTTCACATTGGTGCTACCCAAAGGACATTGTATTCCAAACAGCTTGGACAAAGTGCAGAGGGTTACTTGAGATCTTGGACTCGACTACCAAAAGATTCATGCATGTGTGAATGACTGTGTGTTGTTCTGAGGAGATTTTGCTGACATGGATGTATGTCCAACATGTGGTGAGTCTCGGTGGAAAAATAAAGATTGTGCTGAAAATGTATATGGTAGTGGCACGGGAGGAAAGAAGCGTGTTCCTTGTAAAATTCTAAGGTATTTCCCAGTTATTCCTCGACTTCAAAGGTTATATATGAGAGAGGAAACATCAGGATATATACAATGGCACAAGGAAGAATTGGTCAGTGATGGAAAAATGCGGCACCCTGCAAACTCATTGGCGTGGAAGCATGTGAATGACAAGTATAAGGAATTTGCAATGGATCCACGCCATGTTAGGCTGGGTCTTGTGTCGGATGGTTTTAATCCATTTGATATGCTGAATGTTACATATACTACATGGCCTGTGATCTTAATCCCCTATAACTTGCCTCCTAGGTTGTGTTTGAAGCAATCCTACTGGATGATGTCGATGTTGGTACCTGGGCCAAAGTCTCCTGGAATAAACATTGTTGTGTATTTGCAGCCCCTTATCGATGTGCTCAAGGATCTATGGGAAAATGGTTTTGATACTTGGGATGCAAAGGCAAACGAGAATTTTATTCTACGTGCACTTCTACTTTGGACAATTAATGATTTTCCTGCATATGCTATGCTATCTGGCTGAAGCACAAAAGGCAAGTTTGCATGTTCATACTACCCCAAGGATATTGAGTACTTGTGGCTAAAATTCGGGTCCAAGCATTGTTACATGGACATCGCCAGTTTTTGCCTTTGGATCACAAGGGGTGCAGGAACAAGGTTTGTTTCAATAACCAGACCAAAACTAGGGATCCTCCAGTGCCACTCACAGGATAACAAGTGCTAACACAATACGAGAGTTTTGAGCAATTGAAATTTGGAAAGGTAACAAAAAAAATGAAAGCAGCGAGAAGAAGAAACTAGGTGGCACAATTGGAGAAAGAAGAGCATTTCCTTTGAGTTACCTTATTGGGATTAATTGCTCATTAGGCATAATTTGGATGTGATGCACATCGGGAAAAACATATGTGAGAGCATACTTGGGACTTTGCTGGTGGTTGATGGTAAATGTAAGGATAGTGAGAAGGCTCGACTTGACATGGAGAATTTGGGTATAAGGGGGGATAAGCATCCTGTGGTCCAGAATGGTAAGTATATTTTGCCACCGGTGTTGTACACATTAGGGAAGGATGAGAAGACAATTCTATGCAAATTTCTAGAAGTTCTCTCGTATGTTATATCCATAAAAAAATAAAGCTTGTTGTGGGGTAAGACTAAAAACATGACTTTTTTTGGGTCATTAAGAAGGCAGTGATTTTTTGGATCATTATGCAGGCTGTGGTGATTGAGATTCCCACCTTTTGAAAATCTCTACTCAAGCAAGCAGTAAATAGTAATGAATTGGATTGAATAAAAAAGAATTAGCCACATTGTTTGAATTTTCTTTTGTACAACCCATAATTTAGCATTAGAACTCATGATTCTTTCGCTTGATAAAAATAAATTCATCCCTCAAGTATGATCGCTATGTGATATGATTTTGTAGGATTTTTTTATTGTTAGCATGCCAGTGAGATAGCATATGGCATGTTCTTGACTATAGCATAATGCATGGTCATTCCTCTGTATCCCATACTGATATCTCAATATGCTGTGCTGCTTGTAGGTAGGATGGGCATCTATTTAACTATTAAGTAATCAGTCACTGTCTTATAGTAATTTGTTATGAACCAAATAAAACTTTGTGTACAAGTAAGCATTGTGCCACAGCAAAGGCTTTTTCCTTGTTAAATAATTTCTGTTATGCACTGCCTTGATTTACTTGTTGAAGAAAAGCCTTGCGTAGAGTTTATACCAGTTCAATAAAAGCCTTGTGTACACCACATATGCAGTAGCCATGGCATCAACCTTGGCTTCTGTCACTTGTTTCTCACTTTCTCTTTCTGCAGCCATCTTCAACTGGATGTACCTCAATAGTAGGAGGGAGTAACATCCCTCTTGTGCATATCTGTTAGCCCATGTTTGACTGTACCATAGATATTGTTTTCATCCTTTTTTCTGCAGGAAGAAACTAATATTCTTCTTTGGGTTGTAGGGTGACGAGTGAAATTAAATGGACCAACTGAAGTCACTTTGAGCTGAAGTAACTCCGTTAAGACAATCAAGTTGCGCCCAAGGATATAGAGGACAATTTTTTATTGTTATTACAATCACAGCCATGATCTTTTTTTACTTTTTAGCTTGGAGTGTTAACAATCATAGCAACAGTTTGTTTAGTTTCTGATTTCTCTGTCTAGGGATTATCTTGCAATCTATCAGTGATGAACATATAATATTTGTTAGTGACTAAGATTAGTATATCAAAAAAAAAGTATATGTGATTTTCACATTGAACTATGGATTTATTTAATATAGTTGTTGTTGAAATTTGTATTCTATTGCAACTATTTGTTTCCAAATTTATAATATAGAATGTATTGTTACAAATTATTCACTTGTTGCGATAAATCACATATTACCATGATTTTCATTCGTTGCAATATATTATTACCACGATGTTAGTTTGTTGCTATGTAGTACTTATTACCATGTTCTTTAATCGTTGCTATATGACATATTACATGAGTAAAATTTTGTTGCGTAAGTGTCCCTAGCAATACTATGTCATGCATGGTTATAAAGACTATTGCATCTGACTATATTTCGTTGTAAGAATCTATATCCCAGCGAAACAATAGAATGCAATGAAATATCGCTCATGGCGAAATATCCTATTTCAAGGACTTGAATACCATGGCAATAGTGTCTATTGCCACCGAAACGATTCATCGCAATATCAAGTATTGCCATGCTGATATTCATTGCAATAGTCTTTATTGCAATGGTATCGTTCATGGCAACATTATCTGTCACGACGGTCCATCCTGTGGCAATATTAACTATCACCATGACATTACTAATGGCAATAGTATTTATTGCTCATATATGTGGTATCAATTATCTATTGCGATGGCTCTATATCGTTGCAATAGACATACATTTTGCAATGAAAAAAATCAATTCGAGGCACAAACTTTAGACCACGCAAATACTTTCCACGCCAGCCAACGAATGCAATTTGACTACAAATAGTATATGTTGCAACAATTTTGACCTTATTGCAACATTTTGCTGTTGTTGTCCAAAGGTCAAAACTTAGTAGTGACTCCAACCATCCGAGGGTCAGAACTACCTCGAACCGTCCAACCCATGGGTCGGTCGGGTGCTGCCTCTGGTCAATCGATGGCTGGAGCACCCGACAGGAGAAGAGATTTCTGACCCTGTTCGGCAGGTGTTGTCTGCTGGATGGTGGAGGGAAAGCTGGGTTTGTCCAACTCATGGTGGACCTTGAAGACATGATGATCTGGAACTCTAGAAGTTGTCAAGCAGAGCAGCTCAAAGATGCTCAAGGTCGCACCTGTTAGGGGCCGATCGATTACGGAAACATCAAGCCTTGTAATCTGGGCCCGACCCCTATATAAGGTTGCACCGGGGCCCTTAGATAGAGATGAAAAAAAGAGAGAGATAGAGTGAGTAGGATAGATAGAATCACATAGGAGCACACAGTAGAAAGCCCTAAGGTTCTTACTCGAATGAGAACCCTAGTGCCCTTGTAACATACTCTCTGATTACCCCACGAGGCCAATACACTCTACCTCCACTGGATGTAGGGTCTTACACCTCGCCGAGTGCCTGAACCAAGATACATCGTTGAGTCTCCAGTAGACTAGGCCACATTGATGAGAGGGGTGCACAAATCCTCCTCCACTTCACAAGTTCTACTATGTTGGTGGTACGAAACACTGACAATATCTTTATTCATGCGCAAGGTCAATAAAAAAAGAAAAACATACATGAGAAGAATACTCGCTAGCTTATCCAAGATAACATAGGAACTAGGGAGAGACTCATCTAGCCTAATGTCACTAAGATGTATGAAGAATTATGTGAGTGAGAGTAAAATCTAAGTGGAGTGTGTGTGTGTGTGTGTGTGTGTGTTTTGAAGTGGGGAGTGAAACGGTCCTATTTACAGCCTCCAAGAGTCGGTGGAAGGGACTTGGTTCCCACAAAAAGCACCTAGCTAGGAATATCTTCAAGAAGCTATGTGGTGCCAACAAGTGAAGGGAGACCGGGCCTTGCGCCAACAGAAGGTTGGTCGATCCATGGTGAACGCTTTCTAGGCATTTCCTTCTAGGTCCTCCCTGGTGGATATTTTGTGTGACTCCTTCGAATATTCTTCAGAATATTTCTATCTTCGAGGGTGGAATCTTTACCACATGGCAACTTCTGTTTTGTCAGTTGGCTGACTTTTTCTATATTCGTCCATTTCCTCACGTGATATGGTTGATTTTCACCTGCACACATATTTCGTCCACGTACAAGTGGAACTACATTATTTGAAATAAAATACGTGCAAGAAATTAAGTCTTTCTTTATTTTCGAGGATTATTGATGATATAAGTGGTACTTAAGCAACAACAACAACCTTTCTACTAAATTGAGCCCTAGGATTGCTTACTTTTTATTCAATTATTCATGCTTAGCCATGCTTAATAATGAACTTGTGTAAAATGATTGCAGAATGTGCTTCAAATGTGGGTGTATTGCAAACAAAGTATATACATAACTATTTAGCAGGGGTAGACTAGTGACTTTTGGCCGTGGGACTCTTGGAACGTCCTTGTGGGCGTACCAGTGGTGGGTATGACATAGGAGACTTGGGTATGGGTCTCTCGAGACTTTGAGCTTGGACAGAGGTTGAGGATGGAGATTGCCTGCCCCAACATTTGAGGATGGAGTCGTCATGTAACATGTCTCCAGTGTAATTACATTAGCACCAAGCAACATTGTATGGGCACTTAGCAACAGAACACGCGTGCAAGGTTCGGCCGTGATCTGGCCTCGGGACGCATCACTATGGTTGTGTCCCAGCCCCAGATCACGCGCGGTCAGTTAGTGGGTTATCGGTGCTCGAGACACGTGCTAACTACCGTGTCCCAGCCTCAGATCATGCGCGATCAGGCCCATTGGTGATCCGGCCTTGGGACACATCACTGTGACTATGTCCCAGCCCTAGATCACGCTTGTTCGGGCCAGTGGGTGACCGGTGCCCAGGACACGTGCCGACTACCATGTCTGAACCCCGGATCACACACGTTTGGTCCAGTCCGTGTTTTCACCCGGGACACGAGCAAGAGACCGTGTCCTAGAGCCAGCTCACATCAAATCTGTGTGTCCATTAGGACAGCCCATTCTAGGGGTTGTTGAGTCGTTCTTTTTAGTTTCTCAACAGTCTTTCATGCCGTTTGTCTAGTTGGAGATATTGCTGCTGAGGATCTGGAGACTGTTCTGCACGAGGACGTAGATTCCAGATGGGACCTCGACTCATGAGGCATGCTGCGCTCCTTGACCAAACTCACGTGGCAAGTCTTCACCTGCGGAACGACATCCAAGGATCTTGTCCACAAGTTAGGGTGTAAAAACACTCGTATGACCCGCGATCTCCTCGACATAACCACCACCTTCGCCACGGGAGAAGAGGCTGTTCAAGCCAACTACGACATGGATTGAGACAAAGAGAATGCCAAGACTGATCATCGGTGACTGGTCGTGAGGCAGCTCGGACAACAAGAGACCCAAGAAGAGCAAGCAGCATCATGACAAGTTTGTGGGCGCCGTCAAACGACCTCCCCGACCTCTAACATGCGATCACGACGACTACTTCAGAAAGCTCCTCGACAAGCCTTGCCCCAATCATGTGACTCTAATTAGACTCCTTTACAAGGACTGCCCTCTCATGAAACAGTTCTTGAAGGGTGACCTTCGACCTTAGTAGCAACCTCGTTGGCCTAATGCTCCGGCAAAGGGTGACAATGATAACAGAGGCCCTCCTTTTCCTGAGCCAGAAGGTTGCCTAATGATCTTCGGTGGGTCGGTGGCTTACAAGTCCAAACGCCGTCACAAACTTTCAAATTGAAGATGCCCAGCCCTAATAGCGTCATCACCATTGCATCACACTTTCAGAACGTGCTGGCCCGCGAATAGGAAAGCTGCAAGTTGGCCATGGCCCTCACGGGGTCGGTCGAACTAGGGGAGCTCCGCAAGACTACAGGGTGGGACGGCATTGATGCGATGTTCGGTCCCGATCTTTTGATGGAGATGGTAATCACGATTGGTGGAAGGAAATGACATGCACGGTCCGACTACAACTGGCCACAACGTTGTGCCTTAGCGACCGATACACCAATTCTAGAGGGTGAGCGCGAAGTTGTGGAGCGCGACAATCAGCCACGAAGGCATTCGTCCTGCAAGCAATCGTAGAACAAGCAAGAACAACATGAACAAGCATTGAATTGCTAGATAAAAATATGAGTTCAATCTGAAACAACAAAAGGTGGGGTTCCAATGGAAAGAACACCGGCGGTCTAGTCGACACGCGCTGCAAGCAAAGTAGCGGCGGCTAAACTTCAGTCTATCAAAACCCAAGTGTTTTTGGTGGTGGCTGAGGCATATAACTAGGGTGGAGGATGACCAGGTGGTGCTGGGATCGTCCTCAAACCCTAGAATGCACCCCTAATTGGCTCAACTCGGTACACGGGCTAACGGCCCAAGTTCGGGTGACGCAACACCTTCTGTAGCAAAATATTGATTGGCACTTACTCCAATGTTGTATGAAGGTGGGGCTGAATGTTTTAGAATGTAGACTTGATAAGATTTTCATGAAGTACTTGAACGCCCAAAACGGAGCCCGCATGAAGTCATGGCAGGCGTTAGAAGTTGGTGCCGTCCTGTGATTCGAATCCTGCCTGCGCGACTCAAATCTCCAACCTATTGGTTGGTTTTCTCCTTGGTTCCTGTAACCGAAACTTGTGTAGGTGTAAGGGAGGAGGACGTATTGATGGTGTTGATGTACTCATCAGGCATCCTTGACTCTAAGTCTCCAACCTCAACATTATTCGAACCCGCCAACGACTCCAAAGAGATTGTCGTCGACGCCTCCGATCTGGCCAAGAAGGTCATGGTCGGGACAACACTCACCGACAAATAGGAAAGCCTGCTCATCGACTTCATCTTCACAAATCAGGACGTCTTTGCCTGGAAGCCTACCGACATGCTAGGTATCACGAAGGAAGTCAGCGAGCACTCCCTCAACGTCGTCCCTGGATCCTGACTAACCCAGCAGATAATTCGATGCTTCGACGACGAGAAGCGGCGGTCCATCGGGGAAGAAATCACGAAGCTGCTCGACGCCAACTTCATCAACAAGGTCTACCACCTCAAGTGGCTCGCAAATCTTGTAATGGTTAAGAAAAAAAATGGAAAGTGGAAGATGTGTGTTCATTTTACCAGTCTCAACAATGCGTACCCGAAGGATCCGTTTCCTCTGTCGCGCATCAACCAGGTGGTTGACTCAACGATCGGCTGTTAAACCCTTAGTTTCTCAATGCGTACTCTGGGTACCATTAGATTTCTATGCACGGTTCCGACCCGCCTGCTAAGTCCTTCATCACTCCGTTTGGATTGTTCTACTACATCACCTTGCCATTCGAGCACAAGAACACTGGCACGACCTACCAGTGCTGCATGTTGAAATGTTTCCACAACTAGCTGAGTCGTAATCTAGAGGTCTAAGTCAACGACATCGTCATCAAGTCTCAAAATCTCTCCGACCTCATCGGGGACCTACAAGAGACGTTCACCAACCTTCGATGGTACCGCGTTGAGCTCAACCCCGAAAAATACATCTTCGGCATCCTCTCTAGAAAACTGCTCGACTTCGTCATCTTTGAGCGTGGCAACGAGGCCAATCCCGAGAAGATCACCGTGATCTAGAACATTGGTCCCATCAAGAACCTGAAGGGCATCCAGAAGCTCACTGGGTGTTTGGCAGCCTCAGCCACTTCATCTCTAGGCTCGGTGAGAAGGCTCTAACTTTTTATCAGCTCTTGCGGAAATCCAACCACTTTACCTGGACTGCCAAGCCCCATGAGGCATTCGAGTGGTTCAACTCTCGCCTGTCGACACCACATGTCCTAGCTTCTCCGACCCTCGGAGTGATGGAATAAGTCTAGTGCAGGCGCTTTATGCTTTACGCCTTTTCGCTTTAGCATCTTAGACTAGCTTTTCAGCTTTTCGCTTTAACATCTTAGACTAGCTTTTCAGCTTTATGCTTTAGCATCTTATACTAGCTTTTCAGCTTTATGCTTTAGCATCTTAGCATATGCTTGGCTGCCCACCAAGCCTATATATATGTATCCCTAACCCCTTTGGTTGGTCATGACATTATAGTGAGTAAGAAACATAAAGAAAATTGCCTCCGACACTGAGTGTCATCCAACACAATGCGAGTGTTGCGCCTAACAATTGGCATCAGAGCCGTACGATCCTGTGATCTATCCAATCCCACTCGTGATTCTCTCCAGTGGAGGCGTCGGTCTCCCTGCTCGGCTCCCTCCCCGGTCGATCCCTGTGCTCCACCGGCAGCCAGCGACTCGGCGGCTTCTTCCCCGTGCAGTAGCAACCTCCAAGACTCTTCCCCGTCAGCGGTGTGCCATGTCCGTAGGAGGCTCTCACTGCTCGGTCCCCTTGAGCGTGCGACGTCGGCAGGAGGCCGACCTCACCGCGGCAGAGGAGCGCGAGCGGGCGGCAGCAGCGGCTCGGGCGGCGAGGTTGGCGGCCGCAGAGCTGGCAGCAGCACGAGCAGCAG
>BCLF01000032.1:2509680-2523824 GCA_001602275.1 Zoysia japonica | reverse complement strand
CGGTGGACGTGCGTGCGACGACCGTGCTCCTGGCGGACGCGGCGAATGCGACCCTTGGCGTGACCCGCGCATCGACCGCGCGGTGGAGGCCCAGCGACTGCGGGAGCAGGCGGCACAGCTAGAGGCCCAAATGGAGTACAACCGGCGGCACGGCGGACGGGACGACGACGAGCAGAGCCTTCACAGGCGGCGTGGCTCTCCTTTCCCGGACCGGCGCCATCGTCACCACGGCTTCCAGACCGTCGTCAGAGACGCCGGTGCCGGTGGTGGATGGCCTCTCCTCACTCAGACCAACTACGCCGAGTGGTCCATGGTGATGAGGGTGAAGCTTCAGGTGCGGCACATGTGGGAGGCGGTCTGGTACAGCGACGTCGACTACAATGAGGATCGACGGGCGCTGGAGGCCCTCCTTGCTGCAGTCCCGCCTGAGATGCAGTCTTCGCTTGCTTGCAAGCGGACTGCTAAGGAGGCCTGGGACGCCATCGTTGCGGCGCGCATCGGCAGCGATCGAGCCCGCAGGTCCACGCTGCAGGCACTGCGCAGGGAGTGGGAGAGCCGGGCTTTCAAGCCGGGTGAAGACGTCGATGACTTTGTTCTCTGCCTTAACACTCTGCTGCAGAAGTTCGCACAGTACGGCGACGACACCATAGACGAGGAGAGAGCTGTCGAGAAGCTCCTCCGCTGCGTTCCCGAGAAGTACAAGCAGATCGCTCGCTCGATCGAGTCTCTGCTGCACCTCTCCAGGATGTCGATCGAGGAGGCGATAGGTCGCCTCAAGGTCGTCGACAACGACGAGCCACTGCCTCCCTTAGGGTCCGTCATCATTGGTGGGAAGCTCCATTTCACTCAGGAGCAGTGGGAGGCCCGCCTTGGTGGAAGGAAGAAGGGGGAGCCTTCTTCCTCGACAGGCGGCCGCAAGCGCGGCAAGCCGCGCAAGGCACACGGAGGCGCCCAGGGCGGCGCCGCCGGCGAGCGCAGGGCGACACGAGATGACATATGCCGCAACTGTGGCAAGCCTGGCCATTGAGCCAGGGATTGTCGACAGTCGAGGCGCGGCCAAGCTCACGTCGCACAGGCTGAGGAAGAGGATCCGGCTCTGCTCCTACCACACGGGAGCATCGAGCTACCTCCAGCAGAATCGGCCGCAACAGCTCTTCAAGCGAGGCTGAGTACATAGCGGCTTCCACCGCTTCAACTCAGGCGCTCTGGCTCGCTCGACTGCTTAGTGATCTCCTTGGCAGAGACGCTGAAGCAATGGAGCTCAGGGTGGACAGCAAGTCCGCTCTGGCCTTGGCGAAGAACCTTGTTTTCCACAAGCGCAACAAGCACATTAGAGTAAAGTACCACTTCATCCGAGGCTGCTTTGAGGAAGGGAGCGTCAGGGCACGCTACATCAACACCAAGGACCAACTTGCTGATCTTCTCACCAAGTCCCTTGGTAGGATCAAGTTTCAGGAGCTTCACGCTAGGATTGGGAGGATTCAAAATGTCCCAGAAGACGACGCACAAGACTTAGGGGGAGAATGATGGAATAAGTCTAGTGCAGGCGCTTTATGCTTTATGCTTTACGCCTTTTCGCTTTAGCATCTTAGACTAGCTTTTCAGCTTTTCGCTTTATTATCTTAGACTAGCTTTTTAGCTTTATGCTTTAGCATCCTAGACTAGCTTTTTAACTTTATGCTTTAGCATCTTAGACTAGCATCTTAACATATGCTTGGCTGCCCACCAAGCCTATATATATGTATCCCCAACCCTTTAGGTTGGTCATGGCATTCTAGTGAGTAAGAAACATGGAGAAAATTGCCCCCAACACTGAGTGTCATCCAACACAATGCGAGTGTTGCGCCTAACACGGAGAACCCTTGCTTCTATACTTTTCGGCGACCGCCAAGGTCGTCAGCACGGTGCTCATTGTCGAATGCTCAGAGAGGGTTAGACCCTAATGGTTCAACGGCCCGTCTACTTCATCAACGAGGTGCTCTCTGATGTCAAAACTCGCTACACCCAAGTGGAGAAGCTTCTCTATGCAGTGCTCATCACTAGATGCAAGCTACGTCACTACTTTGATATCCCATCCGGGTGGTAACATCTTATCCTCTTGGTANNCGCGCCGGCAATGCTCCTGGTGGACGTGCGTGCGACGACCGTGCTCCTGGCGGACGCGGCGAACGCGACCCTTGGCGTGACCCGCGCATCGACCGCGCGGTGGAGGCCTAGCGACTGCAGGAGCACGGCACAGCTAGAGGCCCAAATGGAGTACAACCGGCGGTACGGCGGACGGGACGACGACAAGCAGAGCCTTCACAGGCGGCGTGGCTCTCCTTCCCCGGACCGGCGCCGTGGTCACCACGGCTTCCAGACCGTCGTCAGATACGCCGGTGCCGGTGGTGGATGGCCTCTCCTCGCTTAGACCAACTACGCCGAGTGGTCCATGGTGATGAGGGTGAAGCTTCAGGTGCGGCACATGTGGGAGGCGGTCTGGTACGGCGACGTCGACAACAATGAGGATCGACGGGCGCTGGAGGCCCTCCTTGCTGCAGTCCCGCCTGAGATGCAGTATTCGCTTGCTTGCAAGCGGATTACTAAGGAGGCCTGGGACGCCATCGTTGCGGCGCGCATCGACAGCGATCGAGCCCGCAGGTCCAGGCTGCAGGCACTGCGCAGGGAGTGGGAGAGCCGGGCTTTCAAGCCGGGTGAAGACGTTGATGACTTTGTTCTCTGTCTTAACACTCTGCTGCAGAAGTTCGCACAGTACGGCGACGACACCATCGACGAGGAGAGAGCTGTCGAGAAGCTCCTCCGCTGCGTTCCCGAGAAGTCCAAGCAGATCGCTCGCTCGATCGAGTCTCTGCTGCACCTCTCCAGGATGTCGATCGAGGTGGCGATAGGTCGCCTCAAGGTCGTCGACAACGACGAGCCACTGCCTCCCTTAGGGCCCGTCATCATTGGCGGGAAGCTCCATTTCACTCAGGAGCAGTGGGAGGCTCGCCAGGGTGAAAGGAAGAATGGGGAGCCTTCTTCCTCGACAGGCGGCGCAAGGCACACGGAGGCACCCAGGGCAAGGCGCGTGGACGTGCCGAGGGTAACGCCCGCGGAGGCGCGCAAGGCGGCGCCGCCGGGGAGTGTAGGGCGGCACGAGAAGACATATGCCGCAAACTGTGGCAAGCCTGGCCATTGGGCCAGGCATTGTCGACAGCCGAGGCGCGGCCAGGCTCACGTCGCACGGGCTGAGGAAGAGGATCCGGCTCTGCTCCTAGCACACGGGAGCATCGAGCTACCTCCAGCAGCATCGGCCGCAACAGCTCTTCTCAACCTCGACGAGCCAAGGGCACACGTCTTCCTCGGTAACGGCTCCAGCGACGACAAGATCGACGGCTGGTTCCTCGACAGTGGTGCCACTCACCACATGACGGGTCGCAGAGAGTTCTTCTCCGACCTGAACGTCGACGTGCGCGGCTCCGTCAAGTTCGGCGACTCTTCGGCTGTGGACATCAGGGGCATTGGTTCCATTGTCCTCGTCTCGAAGACTGGCGAACACCGACTCCTCACTGGAGTCTACTTCATCCCCGCACTACGGAACTGCATCATCAGCCTAGGCCAGCTGGATGAGAATGGCTCGCGCGTGGAGATCAAGGCTGGAATCATGAGGATCTAGGACCACCATCGTCGCCTTCTTGCTAAGGTAAACAGAGGCATCAATCGCCTCTACGTCCTCAATGTGCAGGTGGCGCAGCCCGTGTGTCTCGCAGCCCGCTCCGATCACAACGCCTGGCTGTGGCACGAGCGCTTTGGACACCTCAACTTTGAGGCCCTGAAGCAGCTTGGCGACAAGGAGATGGTGCAGGGCATGCCGCGGGTCGAGCATTTAGAGCAGCTCTGTGACACCTGCGTCCTCACCAAGCAGCGGCGACTCCCGTTCCCTTGTCAAATGAGTTTTTGCGCTAAGGAAAAGCTGGAGCTGGTGCACGGCGACCTCTGCAGTCGCGTGACACCGGCCACACCTGGAGGCCGGCGCTACTTTCTGCTACTCGTCGACGACGTGTCCCGCTATATGTGGGCACACCTCCTCGACACCAAGGCGGTAACAGCTGAGGCTATCAAGTGTCAGCTGGCTACGACAGAGATGGAGTGCGGCTGCAAGCTTTGAGTGCTACGTACCGACAACGGCTGAGAAGTCACGGCGGCTGAGTTCGCGTCGTACTGTGCTGATGCGGGTATTCAGCGCCACTACTCCGCGCCGTACAGCCCACAGCAGAACGGCGTCGTCGAACGGCGCAACCAGATGGTGGTGGGGATGGCCCGGGCCCTCCTCAGGCAGAGAGGGATGCCGTCCATCTTCTGGGGAGAGGCGGTGGTGACAGCCGTCTACATCCTCAACCGCTCACCCACCAAGGCGCTTGGCGGCAGCACGCCGTACGAGGCTTGGCATGGATGCAAGCCGGCGGATGCCCACCTGCGCGTATTCGGCTGCCTCACGTTCGTCCAGGAGCTTGGCCACGTCGGCAAGCTCGACGACAGGAGCACTCCAGGAGTGTTCATCGGCTATGCAGAGGGCACGAAAGCCTACCGCATCCTGGACCCGTAGACACAGCGTGTGCGCACGGCGCGCGACATTGTGTTCGACGAAGGGCGAGGTTGGGCGTGGGGCAAGATGGTGGATGACGACCCGACTCCGGCGTACGACGACTTCACCGTCGAATACGTCCACTTCTAGGGAGCTGGGGGTGTGAGCAGCTCTTCTTCGCCAAGCGCGCCTACCCCAGTCTCCGAGCCTCCACCGACTCCAGCGACTGTGACGCCGGCTGCGACGAGTTCCCCACCGCCACCACCCCAGCCGGCCATGCCACGCCCTCCGGCGCCGACAGCTACTCCTTTAGGCACGTCTACACCAGCACCTGCTCATGTCGAGCACAACCCGGTGGAGTTCGCAACTTCGCTCCCTCACGACGAGGAGCGTGTCGACGCGTACCACGACGGCGAGCCGTTGAGGTATCGCACGATGAAGGACCTTTTCAGCGACGCACTGGTGTCGGGACTGGAGCCTCACGACCTGGAGGCACAGTTGCAAAGTGCGTGCGACAACGACGAGCCTCGCTCCTTCGTTGAGGCTGAGGGACACGCGGCATGGCGCGCCGCGATGAAGCTAGAGATGGATGCGGTTGAGAAGAACCGCACCTGGGAACTCGCTAACCTTCCTCCTGGACACCGCGCGATCACCCTTAAGTGGGTGTTCAAGCTGAAGAAGGATGAGGCCGGTGCCATCGTCAAACACAAGGCTCGCTTGGTGGCACGCGGGTTTGTGTAGCAGGAGGGGATCGACTTCGACGATGCCTTTGCTCCCATTGCACGGATGGAGTCCGTGCATCTCCTTCTTGCGCTGGCTGCCCAGGAGGGCTAGCGCGTCCACCACATGGATGTCAAGTCGGCGTTTCTCAACGGCGACTTGAAGGAGGAGGTCTACGTGCACCAGCCGCCGGGATTTGTCATCCCCGGCAAGGAGAGCAAGGTGCTTCGCCTGCGGAGGAGAGGCTGAACTCAGCCGTGACAGCACGACAGAGGAGGCGGATGCCACGCAGTACCGGCGCCTTGTGGGAAGCCTTCGCTACCTCGCCCACACGCGGTCGGACTTGGCGTTCTCCGTCGGCTACGTCAGCCGGTTCATGCAGCGACCGACGACGGAGCACCAGCAGGCTGTCAAAAGGATCATCCGCTATGTTGCGGGGACTCTTGACCACAGCCTCCACCCCCCGAGGTGTCCCGGGGCGGCACATTTCATTGGGTACAGCGACAGTGACCACGCTGGCGACATTGACACCGGCAAGGGCACGAGCGGGGTGCTCTTCTTCCTCGGCAAGTGCCTTGTTAGCTGACAATCGGTCAAGCAGCAGGTGGTGGCCTTGTCCAACTGCGAGGCTGAGTACATAGCGGCTTCCACCGCTTCAACTCAGGCGCTCTGGCTCGCTCGACTGCTTAGTGATCTCTTTGGCAGAGACACTGAAGCAATGGAGCTCAGGGTGGACAGCAAGTCCGCTCTGGCCTTGGTAAAGAACCCTGTTTTTCACGAGCGCAGCAAGCACATTAGAGTAAAGTACCACTTCATCCGAGGCTGCTTGGAGGAAGGGAGTGTCAGGGCAAGCTACATTAACACCAAGGACCAACTTGCTGATCTTCTCACCAAGTCCCTTGGTAGGATAAAGTTTCAGGAGCTTCGCGCCAGGATTGGGATGATTCAAATCTCCCAGAAGACGACGCACAAGACTTAGGGGGAGAATGATGGAATAAGTCTAGTGCAGGCGCTTTATGCTTTATGCTTTACGCCTTTTCGCTTTAGCATCTTAGACTACCTTTTCAGCTTTTCGCTTTATTATCTTAGACTAGCTTTTTAGCTTTATGCTTTAGCATCTTAGACTAGCTTTTCAGCTTTATGCTTTAGCATCTTAGCATATGCTTGGCTGCCCACCAAGTCTATATATATATGTGTCCCCAACCCCTTAGGTTGGTCATGGCATTCTAGTGAGTAACAAACATGGAGAAAATTGCCCCCAACACTGAGTGTCATCCAACACAATGCGAGTGTTGCGCCTAACACGGAGAACCCTTGCTTCTATACTTTTCGGCGACCGCCAAGGTCGTCAGCACGGTGCTCATTGTCGAACGCTCAGAGGAGGGTTAGACCCTAATGGTTCAACGGCCCGTCTACTTCATCAACGAGGTGCTCTCTGATGTCAAAACTCGCTACACCCAAGTGGAGAAGCTTCTCTATGCAGTGCTCATCACTAGATGCAAGCTACGTCACTACTTTGATATCCCATCCGGGTGGTAACATCTTATCCTCTTGGTAAGATAGTCATCGGCAAAGATGCGGTTGAGCGGATCGCGACGTGGATAGTGGAACTCATTGGCCATGACATCACCTACGTACCACGACAAGCAATCAAGCCTAAAGTCCTCAACAAATTCATCGTTGAATGGACTGAGGCTTATGAACCGCTGACCATCGCTGACCTCGAGCACTGGATGATTTTTTTTTGATGGCTCATGCATGCTCAAGGGCTCGGGAGCTGGCGTCGTCCTTGTCTCTCTGAAAGGTGACAAGTTTTGATACGTTTTGCAGATACACTTCCGCGCCTTCAACAACATCACCGAGTACGAGTCTCTCCTTCATGGACATCGGATGGCAATCACCTTCAGGGTGAAACAACACTACGTCAAGGGCGACTCCGAGCTCATCGTTAATCTAGTAATGAAAGAATCAGGCCACTGAGACTCGAAGATGGAAGCCTACTACCAAGAAGTTCGCAACCTCAAAGACAAGTTAGATGGGCTCGAGCTACATCATGTTCTGTGCCGCAACAATGAAGCAGCCGGCGCACTCGCTAAGATGGCTTCACGTCCCCGATGATGTCTTCCTCGAGATCCTTCCCAAGCCGACAATCAAGCTCTAAGACAACCCCTCTGACCCTGGATCAGAGGTCAAGAATGGCAATCTTCCGTTGACCCTGGGAACTGAGGTCATGATCATCATCTCCGACTGGTCCCGAGATATTTATGCCTTCCTAAAGGATGGTATTCTTTTGGTAGACACCAACAAAGCAAGACGTGTCGCGCACCACGCCAAGGCCTACGTCATGGTCAGTGGCGAACTCTACAAGAAGTCCAAGTGGCATGCTCCAGAGTTGCATCCCTCAGGCGGAGGGTCAATGTCTTCTATGAGACATCCACTCGGGCGTGTGCGGTCATCACACTGCCCCGAGCACCCAAATCGGGAAGGCTTTCTGTCAGGGCTTTTATTGGCCTACAGTAATCTCCGACGCCGAGCGGCTGGTCCGTTGCTGCAAAGGAAGCCAATACTACGCTCTACGCATATGCCAGTTCAAGAACTCCAGACGATTTCGATCACTTGGTCATTCGCGGTGTGGGGACTTGACATCTTCGGGCTTTTTCGTAAAGCGCCCAGGGGCTTCACACATTTTTTTATCGCCATTGACAAGTTCACCAAATAGATTGAAGCTAATCCAGTCCCAAGTATCTCTACCAACTTAGCTATCGACTTCTTCTATGACATCGTATGTCGGTGTATGCTTCATGATCTTTGAAGTCTCCTAAAAGGTATAAATTGATTTTGGTGATTGAATGAACACCATAGGTAATGGTTGTGATTGTAGGTACCACCCCGCTAAATCTCTACATCATGGTGGGTGTCCTCGATGGATGACAATGATGATCCCAAAAAGAGGAGTTTTAGGCTTTGGTGGACCAAGGCTAAGGACTAGATAGAGAGTCCATAGTACCACCGGTACTATTAAGGGGGTCAAGTCATCGTCTCGTATCATACAAGTGTTGGGGGTATGAATGCTCTTAGTTACCTCAGAAAGCACTGATGATGGCAGAGTAAGTAAAGCAAGCAAAGCCGAAGACGAAGGCCGCAAAGGACGATTCATCGGACAGTCCGATAAGGCCACACGACAGTCCAGTGAGCCAGGAGAAGCCAGTCCAGAGAGAGGTGCTCTCTTGAGTCGAAGAGAAGTCACTGGACAGTCTGGTGGTGCAATGACTGGAAAGTCTGGTGAGCCAGAAGATGGAGTCCAGAAGAGGTGTCTCTTGAAGTCCAAAAGTGAAAATCACCAGATAGTCTGGTGAAGGTATGCGCCGGACAGTCCGGTGTCATATGGAATGGATTCGAGACAGGGTGTTTCCTTGGTCTGCGATAAGACAAGGTCACCGAACAGTCTGGTGGTGCGCTGGACAGTCCGTTGGGAGCATTACAGTGACTGACAAAAGTAGTCAGCTTTATGACATCATGTTACAAATGTTGTTTCTGGGCTTAGAGCCTATTTAAATCATGGAGGGGGATATTTGGCAGTGTGCTTGAGATCTGAATTGCTGGAGAAAACTTGTTAGAGGCCAAGGGACACCAAGAAGAGAGCACAAGACAAGATTAGAAATCTTTGGTGCTAGTAGGAGAGTGATTGGAGCATTTATATACTTCTAGACCTTGTGTGGCTTGGGTGGAGTGATTTTTGCCTATTACTCTTGGTTTTCACAGCCTAGATCGGCTAGGAGTCGGTGTACAAGCTTCTGAGAAGATTGTGAAAGGTGATGCCAAGTTTGTGAGTGGTTTCAAATCCCCCACGTGAAAGGGACACCAAGAGGGAGTGCAAGGAGCCTTGGAGGCCTGCTCTAGCGCGAGGGTATTGTGTGCGACAGCCAGGTCGCCGGTGACTTCACTCAAGAAAGTGAAGCATACCCTTGGGCGCACCGTTTCGAAAATGGCGAGGGGAACCAAGTCTCCGACGGGTGTGGTTTAACAAATATTAGGGGAAGATGCCTAATTTTTGAGACCTCGAAAAAAATCGTTGAGCATTTTCATGACTCTCTCTCTTTACTTTCCGCATTCCATATTGCTGAGTAGAGTCTTAGGTTGCTTTACGATTCCTCTTGGTGGCTATCGTGCTAGTGCTTACTTGTTGTTTTATTTTCATCACTAGCATTGTTAGGGGTCTTGGCCTACTAGTATTGCGTAGGTTACTCTTGTTACGGTTTGAGTCTCATATTTAAGTTTGTAGCGAATTAAATCCTATAAGTCCACCGATTCAACCTCCCTTCTCAGTGTCCTTGATCCTTACAGTCGGTTTAAAGTTCTGGACTCCATCACTGACAACGGTCAACAGTTCGCCGGTTGTGAGTTTTAGGAATTTTATGATGAATACCATATCCGACTCGACTTCGCCTCCGTGGCCTATCCGAGAACCAATGGTCAGGTTGAGCGTGCCAACGGGATGATGCTGTAAGGACTCAAGCCTTGGCTCTACAAATCCATCGAGCAGGAAGCTGGACAATGGGTCCAAGAGCTCCCATCTGTTCTATGGAGCTTGCAGACGACTCCGAACAGGACGACATGCTTCACTCCAGTCGTCATGACGTTCGGAGCCGAAGCCACGCTCTTGATCGACCTCGACTTTAGCACCTCAAAATCTGAGTTACCAAGTAGGAAGGTCGGAGGAAGCACGCCAGGACGCTCTGGACCAGCTAGACGAGGCTCGTTACATTGCTATCCTCCGATCAGCCAAATACCAGCAGGTCTGCGACAACTACATGCATGGCGGATCAAGGGTCGGGCCTTCCGCGTGGAAGAAATGGTTCTCAAGCGCGTCCAGACCAAGGTCGGCCAACACAAGCTGTCGCCACCCTAGGAGGGGCCCTACACCATCAAGCGAGACCTAAGGCCTGACACTTGCAAGATAGCTGATGAAAATGGCAACGACCTTGCCAATGCCTAGAACATTGAGCAATTCCGTTGATTCTACCCCTAATAATATCAGATAAGTGAAAAGCTTCCAAGCATCCTCTTTGTGTTCAACTCTGAGTGGCAGGGCACAGTTGAAAGACCAACCCCCACCACTCGGTGGCTACCTTACCCTGGGTCAGCGACAAGTTTGCAGTGCCCATACGGCATAGGCTCCGAGCCTCCTGCCTGATGGTCGGGTTACCTGAGGTCTCAAAAGTTAAGTCCCGAACTCGCGTAGGATTGAACTCCGAACGTCCCTCGGGTCCGCGTGGCTTAACTTTCAAAAATGCCATGGTCCGACCCCCTCCTCTCTCTTTTTGCTTTCAAGCTCCGTGCCTCCATCCCGAGATCCATTCCCGACCCAAGCCAAGTGCTCGGTTGACCCTCATAAAAGCAAAACTAAACCATAAGCGCTCGCGTCTGAGTTCTATCCTCACGGCTAACGTGCGACGATCTGGGCTGGTGACCACTCTACGACCGTATTGAGCCCGAGTCTCAACCCTACGAGCTACACCTGGCCCAATCGCTCAAACAACGCACAACGAAACACTCATGTAAAACATGACAAAGTTTACATAAGCAAAATCAAGGGTCGGATCATTGTTTATTTACAAGATAACATCATACAGTATCCTAGAGTAAGCCTACTCTATGTTCTCCTGCTGATCCAAGGGAGGAAGCGGGTCGAAGCGCTCCCGCAAGAATTCTGTCGAGTCGAAAACTGAGCAAAGCCGTCGAGCCTAGGGCTGCACCTCCACCTCAAGCTCGATGATCCTTTCAGACGACGTGCCAGCTGCGAAGCCATCAGTGATGACTCTGAGTTTTGTGTCCGAGCTGAGCCAGGGTCAGTGAACTCCCATCTTCAAGAGCTAAGAGCGCCACGTCCTTGATGATTTACGGCAGCAGGAGCAACACGTGCTGCATATGGGGCATAGAAATTGCGTCTTCAACGATGCCCGAGAACAACTGCCTGAGGACGTGCACGACTTCGTGCTTCAAGTAATTGAACCTGTGACGCTCATCTACAACAAACATTGATGAACAAGCCCGGTGAAACCAGCAACTTCGAACAAGAAGAGGCCAAGGTAATCAACACTTACCATCGCGTTCCACCACAGCCAAATCGGCGGCGGCCTTTGTCCTCTTCAGCTCGGTGCGTAGCTGAGCAATCAGAGCCTTAGAGGTCTTCCGCGACTCTGCCACAGTTGTGATAGCGGCCTCCTTGGCACGCAATAAGTCATCCTTGAGTTGGGCGACCGTGCTCTCGGCGGACGAGGAGCTCCCTCCGCAGCTTCGTTTGCCTTGTCGGCAGCCTCCTTGGCCCTCTGGAGGTCAGCCGCCTCACGCTAAGCTGCTGGCTGAGCCTTGAATTAAGAATGCGAAAAACATCATCAACATCAACACGATGGAAATCAAGAAAATGACGATGGTCTCGAGCTCGGTGGCGTACTCGATTTTCTCAGCTCGGCCCCGAACGGCGTCCGCAATGGCAATGGCGCGCTCCTCTCAGGACTGGGCCGCTTCAAGGAGGAAGTGGTGCGCGTCGTTTTGAGACACGTTCCTACCATGCTCCGCGATGAGAACGTTGGCCTGAGCGTTCTCGAACTCTTTGCGGAGGACCTCGACCTCCACCTACAGCAGCTTAGCGGGTGATGATCATTCCATTGCCTGAAAACGAATATCCTGCAATCATAACTGATCAAAATGCCAATAAGCACACAACAAGAATCTCTAAGAAGAAACAAGAGGCTGCAAAGCCTTACCCGACAAGTGGCAAGTTGGGGGGCCTCAAGTTTGTCTTGGGCCTCCTTCAACTGCTCCAGCCCTTTATTATTTGCGAGCCCACAACCAGAATTAGGTCAAGAGCCATCCCGACCAGGCTGTCATGATACCGCCAAGCCTGATGCACCTCGTCCTTCGAGACCATGGTTGGAGCCGGTCCCGGCTCCCCGAGGGACTAGCACCAACAAAGTAGCAGGAGAGGACGGAACAAGCCTGGACAAGCTCCCTCCGATGCCTGTCCCCTCCTGACCTCCAGCAGCTGTGGTCGGGAGGGGCAAAGAATCTTCTCCAACCCCTCGAACCGCCAACCCAGAAGACAGCGGCTCCCGACCCCGACCGTCTCCACCGCGAAAGGGGTAATCGTTGGGGTCCCCTGCACGGTGATCCACGACAGAGATCTGTCATAAGAGAGACAAAGTTTGCTGTACGGATTCGACTGCGAATCCTCAACAAATCCAAATAAAGCAACTAAGGAAGACTTACATCACCGAACAACGAACGGGGAGTCGACTACGGCTCAGCGGAGTCAAGGCGGGCACCAAAACAGCTGGAGCCCCGGTCCTCCACTTGCCGGCCGTGGGAAGAGTGGGTGCAGAAGTCGTGGCGATGCCGGCAGCAGCGGCGGCATCCAAGTCATGACCCCTCACCCTCATCAGTGAGGACACAGAGACATCGGTCGGCGTCCTCCAATGACAACAGTCGATGAGTTGCACCAGTAGAATCAGAGCCGCCCCCTCCCACATCGGTAGTGGGGGGCTTGCGGAACCATGGCCCTCACAATGACAAGGGGTGGGAGTGACAAGCCTGACCCTGGGTCCGCACCGACCAAGGTTCGATAGTCGTAGGGGGACTGGTTGAGGCAGAGGAAGAGGCTGGCTCATCCCCGAGGACCAGGTACAGAAGACGCAATCCCGTGCCCATTGCTTGACGGGCCAATCTCCCGCCCCCCACCTCAAGGCGTTGTCGCGGCCGACCCGCCAGCACCAGCCACAACCATTGTTGCGGATGGTGACATCGGCACATGAGAACGAGCGAGACCAACCTGTGACAACAACAATGATATTATACTAACTTCGACACCGCAAGAGATCGATCATCAAAATACAATGGGGAAGCTACTCACCAAGTGACAATGGGTCCAGCTCATTGACCATGTCGGCAGCAACGTTCCCATCCAGAACTCGAGCCACCCTCACCACAACTTCTTCAAGCAGCTCTTCCTCCGACACCTTGCGGGTGGTGTCACTAGAACCAGAGTAGAAGTAGAGGTGGTGGTCACAACGGGCAAGGGATGGATGTGGTGCTCCACTAACGTGGCGACCAGGCTGGTGCCAGTCAACTCCTCACCCAACAGCTCCGCGATCTGTCACAGTAGCGGCTTCAACGCCTTAGCCTCTACGGCCAGTGGCAGTGCGGACCATGAGTCAAGAACTATCAGAGCTTCGTCACGGAATTCTGGAAGCTCTGGGGTGTGGTTGTCAATGTAGAACCACTCCTCACGCCACTTCTGCAACAACCTCGCGAGGGGTACAGAAATGTACTGGTTCACACGCGCCGGAGCCAGATCTCGATGCCTCCGACGCGCCGCATGACGTCCCACATCGTGAGAGGGATGACATGAGAAAATTCTTCCAAAGCGCAAAATGGGGAGAGATCCACAGGAATGCCTCGCACAATGTGATAAAAATGGCAGCTTGCAGAACCCCATTTGGATCAACATGGTGGAGCCCAACACTGTGGAAGAAGAGAAGATCATCGAAGAAGTCACATCAGGGGAGCACAAATCCGCGCTCGTGGAAGCCGAGGAAGCTCACCACCTCGTTGGTGGCCAGCGACGGCGCCCCTTCATCCCTCAGCGTGCGCCAGTTCAGCAGCGCCTTTTGCTGAAGAGTGCCCGCCAGAGCAAGGGCGTCGAGCCCCTCTGCGGTGATGCACGACTTCCTCCAAGACGGCAATGAGGCAGGAGTGGCCATGGCGACTGCAACGACAATGTCGACAGCGTAGCGAGCGACAACAAAGGAAAACGAAAGCGCAGGTAAGTGGAACCTTAAACCGCCTCGTCGCATCCCCTTAT
>BCLF01000032.1:2464393-2495983 GCA_001602275.1 Zoysia japonica | reverse complement strand
GCTCCAACTCGGCCTCCACGTCGATGCTGCCTGCGTCGAAGGCAGCGCCACTGGCGCTACCACCGCACAGAGCTTCGAGCTCCGCTGCCGCCGCCCATGCTGCAGCCCCAGCTGTCGCTGCTTCCTCTGCTGCTCGTGCTACTGCCAGCTCTGCGACCGCCAACCTCGCCGCCCGAGCCGCTCCTGTCGCGGCCTCTGCTGCCACCCGCTCGTGCTCCTCTGCCGCGGCGAGGTCGGCCTCCTGCCGACGTCGCACGCTCGAGGGGACCGAGCGGTGAGAGCCTCCTGCGGACATGGCACGCTACTAGCGGGGAAGAGTCGCGGAGGTTGCTACTGCACTGGGAAGAAGCCGCCGAGTCGCTGGCTGCCGGTAGAGCACAGAGACCGACGGGGGAGGGAGTCGAGCAGGGAGATCGACGCCTCCACTAGAGAGAATCACGGGTGGGATTGGATAGATCACAGGACCATACGGCTCTGATGCCAATTGTTAGGCACAACACTCGCATTGTGTTGGATGACACTCATTGTTAAGGGAAATTTTCTCTATGTTTCTTACTCACTAGAATGCCATGACTAACCTAAGGGGTTGGGAATACATATATATAAGCTTGGTGGGCACAAAGCATAAAGCATAAAGCGCCAGCACTAGACTTATTCCATCACGAGTAAGGGGATTAGGGTTTGGAGAGATACATATAAAGGTAAAAAGGTTTTTGACGATTGGGGGTTGGTCTCTCAATCGGCGTTGGGCCTCTTTATATAGAGCTGAGATGGTCTTATCCGGTGCAACCATGAATCCTATTAGTTAGGAAACAAATTGGATTTGATCTGCTACTAAAATTGCCAAAAAACCGACCTCAGGTGCCGAAGACTCCGGCACATTGTCGGACACTCCAGTGGGCAAAATCCCTATACCAGAGAGGGCTTTCCGGACACTAAAGTAATGTACCGGACACTCCGGTCACCGGATACGCCGGCACTTTACCGGAGTGTCCGGTGGCGGCTCGGACGGTTCTTGTGAAATCCGTAATGTCCTCGTCCGATTCTTGAATTAGACGATCCATATATCCGTTTCGATCGTCTCGGCGAGGGCTACATAGTGAAACCTTCAAATCAGGGATTCGGCTTTATCTTCATGTATTTTTAAGAACTTCTTTCCATCATTAGTAGATTTTAGCCAAATTCTTCCAAAATATATTCCACGTCCTGAAAAACATATTGGCAAACAATTCTCGCGAAATAATTACTATCAGATTAAATCTAGATATTTTCTATCATATCCGATCTTCCGAACCGAAGCATTCGAATCCTATTAATTAGGAAAGTACTCAATCCGATTTGTTACCAAAACTAACTGAACCGACTCTACCGGACAGTCTGGCACTGTGTCGGAAACTCCGGTCACCAGACGTTTCGGTACATTACCAGACTGTCCGGTGTGCAAATCCCCGGGACCCGAGAGGGCCTGCCAGACCCTCCGGCATTGTGCCGAATACTCCGGTAGATTGCAAATTTTGAGTGTCAACATATGCCTCCTAGTTTTTTTTGGCAAAGCTAGCATACCAAAAAATACTCTAATGACAAAATTTGCCTAACAGTGGAAAAACTCATCGGCACCTTTGCTCTAAGGACGTTACTATTATATCGGCCACGTTTTGTTCTAAGGGCGATAATTACTATTCTATGGGCCATAAACTTCTAGTATTGCTCAACTAGGAGTTACACTCACTTGTTTAGGTCTCCATTCTTTTTTAATGTATAAAAGAGGTCGCGGAGACACTATTTTGTGAGGTGGATCACTTATTTGGCTATATACCTGATTTTTGCTCTCTTGATTGCGCAATCTTTGCAATCTTCTCTTTTGAGTTCTAGTTAAGCCAGAGGGACACCACCTCGGCTGAAAGCATTTGCCAAGAGAGCAACTATTGCTTTTAGAAGGATCCAAAGCATTTTTCGGATTAGCCCGATCATTTTTAATAACCGGTCCTTTTGGTGGTTCCTTAATAACCACATCTATCTTCCAATTCTAACTACGTTGTTGACCGGATCTGAACGATAGGGACTTGATCGGTCTTTAATTAGATTTGCATCGCATTTTGTTGACCGATCCTTCGAAATGGTCTTTTTATTCGTATATTTTGATAAAAGGTAACCAAAGGCAGGTTTGAAATTTACCTTCTTGTTCTTCTTCTTTGGTTTGTTTACCTTCCACCTCCCTATTTCAGGGTTTTTCGGCTTAAGTGTCTTCGGTTGGGTAATAGCATCAATTGAACCTTGAGCTTTCTTTGCTTGCCCCCTGAGTCTCAAGGCCTTGATGGTGATCTTCAGAAACTCTTTACCATCCGAAGATTTTTTCAATATTACTTCCCTTGAAGGATTTGTGTTCTCTCGTCTCTCTTCACCGATGATCACATTCTTCCATTGGTTGTATCGGCTTGCTCGGGCCGAATCAACACTTTTACTTTTGAAGAGCAACGGTATTAATAGGAAATGGATGCATATCTATTTGCATTTCCTTGAAGGCTAGTTGTCCATCATTGATAGCTGATTGAATTTGCCTTCGAAACACATTACAATCATTAGTAGAGTGGGAAAAAGAATGATGCCACTTACAATAAGCAAGCCGCTTTAACTCGTCAAGCAGAGGAATAACATGTGACATCTTGATGTAGCCTCTTTTATTTAATTCATCGAATATTCTATCACATTTCGCTACATTAAAAGTAAACTTCATCTCTTCTTGCCGATTTTTATGAATCGGCTTGAGAGAATCACAAGGATGAGAGCTAACTTTGGAAGGCCATGAGAATTCAGCAGCATAAACATCATGATCATCATCGTTCATCTTATTAGATTCGCAACCAACTATATAAGCAGGATGATTGATCTTTTCATCTGACTTTTGCACTTGTTTAAATTCTTTAACTCTATTTTCGTTAGCCATAGCTTTCTGCAATACTTGACTAACATTGCAAAAGTCTTGATTTTCTAGCTTTTCTTTATGACAATCAAGCAAACCAGAATAAGCTAGATCAGCTAAGTCTCTATCGGAAATTGTCAAACTATAGCATCGGTTTCTAGTATCTATAAATCTTCTAATATAATCGGCAACCAATTTATTGATTTTTTGTTTAACCGATGTGAGATGTGACGATTTCAATTCAGTTTCACCGGTGAAGAAATAATCATGAAATCTTTTTTCTAATTGGGACCAACTGTAAATAGAATTAGGTGGCAAAGAAGTGAACCAAGTGAATGCCGCACCTGAGAGAGACAAAGGAAACAACCTCATCTTAAGAATATTATTAGAATTTGTCTCCCCACATTGTATAGTAAATTGGCCTACATGTTCCATAGTAGATCTACTATCGTCACCGGGGCACTTAGCAAAATCGGAAACCTTAAAACCATGCGAAAACAGAACATGCTCATAATTCTCAGGAAAGGTTTCTGATAAGATCAGCTTTTGCTTTTAGGATCTAAGCCGAATGTTGTCTTGAATATATCTACCAACTCCGCACTAAATTCACCCATGATTTTCAAATCGGTTCCGGACCGATTTAGAGCTAAATGAGGAGGTGGTGTACCATATGCATTTGGTGGTGAATAATTTTATAGCGAATACAAAGTATGATGCAATGAACCATTAGTAAACCCACCAAAAGAATTTTCATTATAAGCAGTTTTATGATGTGGCGAGATTGGATCACTACATCGGCTATATGGGTATTGGCTAGCTGAATTAGTGATTTTAGCATCGGTGAACTGCACCCTAATATTAGCCGAAGTACCAACAGCGGTTCGGCTTGACGTGTAGTTCAGGGTTTGCCCATCAGAAGTTCTAGGGTTTTGCCAATTCAATGGTTTGATAGATTTTTCAGCATTAGTGGTAGGAGTATCAAGGGTATTGCCGAAATATTTCTTATCAAGTCGGTCCTCCATCGTGCGTATAGTATCATCAAATTTCTTTATTATAGTGTCTAGCCTATTGTTAAGATTCACACAGACAGCGGCATCAACCATATTGGCAATATCGAAATCAAATGCAGATGTGGGCACAGTAGTGGTTACCTCCGATTTGATAGGCGGCAAGATGGTATCCTTGACTTGCTTGGCGTTGCCTTGCCGATCCTTCGTGAAGCACGCCAAGTAATCTTGGAGTTCTTGGTCTTCTTATGCTTTGCGTGCCTCCGCGGTAGCTTTTCGATGCTCGAGGAACCTCTTGCGATCTTCCACCGGCAACTCTTCTAATGTTGGCATGACGATGTTGTCCGGTGAGATCTCGGAAGTCATAACATGGAAAAAATGATTCGGTCGGACAACCGAAATCCTTCTTCCCTAGCGGAGTCGCCAAAAAGTGTGTTGATGCCGAAAAGATCAGGGTCCACACACCGCGCGCACGTCCCAACGGCGCCTGAAAAATCAATCTCGGGAGATACCCCGTCGGAGCGAGACTTTTCTAGGGTTGATCCGGGCTCGACAAGCCAGCCGGATCGCCTTCACACGTCGTCGGGACGGGAGAAGAACAGCACGAGGGGTCGAGTAAGGGGATTAGGGTTTGGAGAGATACATGTAAAGGTAAAAAGGTTCTTGACGATTGGGGATTGGTCTCTCAATCGGCCTTGGGCCTCTCTATATAAAGGTCGGATTGTCTTATCCCGTGCAACCACGGATCCTATTAGTTAGGAAACAAATTGGATCCGATCTGCTACTAAAATTGCTAGAAAACCGACCTCGGGTACCAGAGACTCCGGCACATTGCCGGATACTTCGGTGGAAAAAATTCCGGTTCCAGAGAGGGCTTACCAGACACTCCGGTAATGTTCCGGACACTCCGATCACCGGATACTCCGGTGTTTTATCGGAGTGTCCCGTGGCAGCTCAGACAGTTTTTGTGAAGTTCGTAATTTTCTCGTCCAATTCTCGATTTAGGCGATCCATATATCCGTTTCGATCGTCTTGGCGAGGGCTACGTTGTGGAACCTTCAAATCAGGGATTTAGCTTCATCTTTATGTCATTGTAGGCACTTTTTTCATTTTTTAGTAGATTTTAGCCAAATTCTTCCAAAATATCTTCCACATCCTGAAAAACATATTGGCAAACAATTCTCGTGAAATAATTATTATCAGATGGAATCTAGATATTTTCTATCATATCCGATCTTTCGAACCGGAGCATCTGAATCCTATTAATTAGAAAAGTACTCAATCCGATTTGTTACCAAAACTAACTGAACGTACTCTACCGGAGTGTCCGGCACTGTGTCGGAAACTCCGGTCACCGAACATTCTGGTATATTACCAGACAGTCCGGTGTGTAAATCCTCGGGACCCGAGTGGGCCAGTCGGACCCTCCAGCATTGTGCCGGATACTCCGTTATATTGCAAATTTTGAGTGTCAACAGGTTCGTTTTAGTATTTTTGGTATGGGATTGAATCTCCCTGTCGCTAGTGTCACAATTTGAGTGTGTTGCCTTTATTTGTGGCATTAGTCTGTCCATATCACCATTGGTCATATTTGCTTTATTTTATTGGTGATATGTTCTTGTTTTACCGTTAGAATTTCACTCTGTGTCGCTTACCTATGTTTCTTACACCTTATACCTATTCCTACGGGATGCAGTGACAGTTTGGGTAGTAAATCAAGACAGAGGATAGGGTTTGTGTTTTTGTGGCAGTCCAGAACTTCTCAGTGGACGGGTTAAGAGCCAAGCTCTTAATCCTATCTTGGCAGTGTCAGCTGGTTAGTTGAGCTTTCAGCGACAGTTGTTCTCAACAGCTTATCAGTATGGGCTGACAGAGACCGACAGCTGAGAAGGCGATGGGCAAAGCTATAGAGCCTGAGAAGAAGAAGAGGTAGTGGACAGGAGATCTAGATTGGGATAGAGTGCTGGCAGTAGCGGATGTGGATGTTCCTGCGGAAAGGAGTGGAGCGCTGAGGATACCTGGTGCAGAGGGAAAGGGGGAGCTGAGGAGGTCGACCCATCAGAGTGTGGTGACCGCACCCCTAGTAGCAGAGGTTCAGCCGCAGAGAGCTTATGCCAGTTGTTCACAGCAGTCAAGAACCGCGAAAGAAAAGGTAGCCCAACAGGTTTCACCATTGAGGCCGCAGATGTGTCCTCATTCCAGAGTTGGAGTATGCACAGTTTGCATAGCTAGAGCCGAGAGAGCTCGTTAGGCCATGGCTCGAGTTGCTGAGGAGTTTGATCTGCTTCAGATCAAGGGCCCGACCATAAAAGCCAAGAGGAGAGTTGACTTTACAGTTTGGGTCCCTGCAGAGTGTCATAGAGATGCTGGCTAGTTCTGGATAGTACTGCAGCGGAGGATCTATGAGGCGTTTTGTCTCCATCTTGCCTCTAAGGGCAAGAGCTCAGTGTTTGCTGCTCACAGGCATTGTTCATTTGAGGCACTAAGCAGAGGAGCTAGGTGTTACATGGAGGAGCATATTGCATATCTGCCTGGTTTGTCAGAGATGGTCACCTAGCCTTTGAGGTACAACGAGGAGGTTGTTCTACAGTTTTATGCCTCCTTGAGGATATCACCCGATAGGTCACAGTTTTGGTTTATCTATCGAGGGGAGCCACATCATTTTCAGTGATCCGATGTCATATCTACTTTGGAGCATTTATCTTCGGAGACATGGATCCACGCTCTGGCTCATCCAGATTTCTTGCCACCCTACAGACCCTTTGAAGGGATGGAGCTAGGCGATGAGAAGATTAGTGTTGCTTTCCTTTCACTACATGAGGAGCACTACTCTAGGCACCCCTTGAAGCTTACACATGAGGCTCAAGTTTTGAGTGGGTTGTTAGGCAGGTCTATTGCTCGAGAGCTGGCTATAGAGAGCGAGTTATCATTCTCTTCACCAATGGCTACTCTGTTTTCTGATAAGGCATGAGGTGTTTGACTTGATAGATCTTCTGCTTGCCCAGATGGAGGATGTGATCTATGAGAGGATAGGAGCACAACTACCATTTACTCCTTACACATACCTGTTGCTGAGGAGAGCTGGACTGATGAGTATACAGCATTGCCAGATATCACTACAACCTCAAGTCTAGCTTAGCCGTCTGACTTCAGAGTTCTTCGCGTATCTGCTTCTGAGAGCAGTCCTAGAGGAAAAGAGACCACAGCCCCTGAGGAGTTCAAATATGAGGTTGAGGCTCTGGAGGGAGAATAGCCAGAGGTTGGGAGCACTGAGGCTCTAGGTCAGGCCGAGACATCTACCTCTCGTACTACACTTGACCCTGCACTAGCAGCCAGACTCGAGGCTATCCAGGCAGAGCAGGCCGACCAGAGGAGGTTCTGGCAGGAGTCTGAGGATCAGATGAGAGAGGGCCGAGTTCGAGTTGAGGATCCAACTCGAGCGCCTCCAGATTGAGGAGAGGCTGAGGATGGAGAGAGAGCTTGCTGAGAAGAGGAGACGGCAGGGCAGAGAGTTTCATGAGAGGTCGCAACAAACTCAGCTGGAGATAGCAGCGACCATATCATTTATGTCTACTGGGTTTGGAGCGATAGCATCATATCTTTAAGGGATCGGTATGCCAACTTTGCCTGTATTTCTGATGACTACGCTACCGAGTCCCCTCACAGCTGCAGCCTACAGCACCACAGCCATAGTACTCATTGGTCCCAGCTTTCATTGCTCACCTTCAGTAGCCATAGCAGCAGCAGCCCAGTTTCAGTACTCTGCTCACAGCTCCACTTTCACCATTTCAACCTTTTGGAGCTGCCAGTACCTAAGCAACTACCAGAAGAGCCAATGTTCCTGTGTCTGTTTCTCAGTTTCTTCGGTTTCCTCGTTCTCCATGTCAGCACGTCTAGCTTCAGCTGAGCTGAGAGTCACAGTTTTGATAATGAGGCAAGGACAGTTGTGGGTAGCTCTGTGCTTGCTCCGAGAGTTAACTCTTTCGAAGCTACCACAGCAGAGTCAGCTCCATCAGATCCACCGCCAGTCATGTCAGAGGCAGAGCTAGCAGCCACCACAGCCGAGCAGCCTAGCAGTGTTGATACATCTATACTAGTTAAAGCCGGATATTCTACAGAGGAGACAGCTTAGGCCCTTACCGAAGCCCGATCAGATTAGCCAGCTTCAGTTGATGGCAAAGAGCCTTCCCCAATGTCGTCTTCGGGTTTGAGCACTTTTGATGATTCTAAGAAGCTAGGAGGTGATGAGACAGCAGCAGCCGAGCTAGCGCCACCAGCTGTCACTACACTTGACTCTCCAGCTGCGCTAGCAGAGGACTAGATTTCTTATAGGTCTAGAGTGTTGGGAGTGAGACTTGATTGTAGCATTTTTTTAGAGGCTAGCTATCTAGGGGGAGGTCATGGATGGGTTGTTAGGGCTCTAGATCTTTATTTGGTAGATTTCATTGGCTCTTCATGTTATTTTGATGAGTTTGTGTTTATTTGCTCGTTTTAGCTCATTGGAATACACTTGGTTTCAGGACTAACCCCGTGTTATTCTCTGTGTATGTTTCTCCTTGTGATATGATAGGCTTGCATGTTCTCTTGTGCATTACGCTCTCTTATCATCTTTACGTTCACTAATCTTTGTCTATCTAGCTTCCTCCTCTCTATATGCTTCTTCGATGCCATCTTTTTATGTGATTAGATGACAAAGGGGGAGAGAGAGCTTCAATCAAGAGGGGGAGTTTCAAGAGGAAGACAAAAGGGGAGAACTCTTGCGTATTTCAAGGGGGAGTCATTAAGTTAAGAGGTAAGTTTTTCTTTCAAGATGTGCTTCTTTCTTTTTTCTTTCATATCATCTCATATGAGCTTGTTTATTAGTACTGCGGCAGCTGTCATCAATCACCAAAAAGGTGGACATTATTAGCTTCATGACCTTTAAAGTCTCCTAATGAATGGATTATGGTGATTGAATCAGCACCAAAGGTGACGATTGTGATTGTAAATACCACCTCGCAATTTCTACATCAACATGGTGAATTCCTCGATGGATAACAAGGACAATCTTAAGTCAAGGAGTGTTGGACGTTGGAGGACCAAGGCTAAGGACTAACTAGAGAGTCCATAAGATCGCCGGTACTGTTAAGAGGGCCAAGTCATTTGTTCTCGGGTCATACAAGTATTAGGAGGTATGGACGCTCTTAGTTACCTCGGAACGCACTGAAGATGGCAGAGGAAGCAAAGCAAGCGAAGCCGAAGTCAAGATGAAGAAGAAGAAGAAGAGTTGTAAGTCCAAAAAGAGGTGCTTTCTGTAGTCGAAGTGAAAAAGTCATCGGACAGTACGGTGGGTCAGTAAACGGAAAGTCCGGTGAGCCTGAAAACGAAGTCTAGAAGAGGTATATCTAGTTGTCCAAAAGAGAAGGTCACCAAACAGTCCAATGAAAGTATGCATTAGATAGTCCAGTGTCATATGGAATAGATTTTAGAGAGGGTGTTTCCGTGGTCTGTTGGACGATAGAGTCGCCAGACAGTCTAGTGTGAAGAGTCATCTAACAATCTGGTGACGGATAAAAGCAATCAGCTTTATGACATCACGTTCCAACAGTTGTTTCTCGGCTTAGATCCTATTTAAACTGTGTAGAGAAACGTTTTCCAGTGTGCCTAAGGTCTGAATTGCTGGAGCAAACCTGTGAGAGGTCAAGGACACCGAGAAGGGAGGTTGAATCGGTGAACTTATAGGACTAAATTTGCTACAAACTTAAACTATGAGACTCAATCACAACAAGAGCAATCTAAGCAATTCTAGTAGGCCAAGATCCCTAACAATGCTAGTGAAAAGTAAAGACAACAAGCAAGCATTACCACGATAGCCACCAAGAGTAATCACAAAGCAACCTATCAACTCTACTCAACAATATGGAAATGCAGAAAGTAAAGAGAGAGAGTAAAGAGAATGCTCAGCAATTTTTCTCGAGGTGTCAGAAGGTTGGCGCCTTCCTCTAATCCTCGCTGAACCACTCCCATCGGAATCTTGGTTCCTCTCGTCGTTCTCGGAAAGATGCTCACAAGGGTACACTTCACTCTCGGAGTGAAGACACCGGGGGCCTAGCTGTTGCACACAATGTCCAAGCGCTATAGCAAGCCTCCACGGCTCGAGCGCTCACTCTTGGTGTCCCTTTCGAGCAGGGGACCCGAAACAGCTCACAAACTTGGCGTCGTCTTCCATAATCTACTCAAAAGCTCGAACATTGACGCTTAACCGGTCTAGGCTGCGAAGACCAAGAGTATTAGGCAAAGATAACTCCTCTCAAGCCCCACAAGCTCTAGAAGTGTATGAATGCTCCCTATCACTTTTCTACTAGCACCAAAGATCTTCAATTTTGTCTTATGCTCTATTGATGGTGTCCCTTGGCCTCTCAAAAGTTTGCTCCAGCAATTCAGACCACAAACACACGACAAAACATCCTCCTCCACGGTTGAAATAGGCTCCAGGCCCAGAAACAATCGTTAGAATGTGATGTCATAAAGCTGTCTGCTTTTCGCAATCACCGGACTGTCCGATGACTGCTCCTACCGAATTGTCCAGTGACTTGTCTTCTCGCAGACCAGAGAAACAACTTCTCTGAAATCTATTCCATGTGACATCGGACAGTCCGATGCATACCTTTACCGGACTGTCTGGTGACCTTCTCTTCTGGACTTTAGCTTCTGGCTCATCGGACTATCCGGTCATTGCACCACCAGACTGTCTGCTGACTTCTTCAACTCAACTCCAGAGAGCACCTCTCTGGACTGACTCCTCTAAGGCTCACCGAAATCTTCAGTGACTTCATCGGACTATCCGATGATTGCATCTGCAACTGAACTTGAGCTTTGGTGTATTGACTTCACTTCCTCTGCCATCTTTAGTGCTTTCTGAGGTAACAAAGAGCATTCATACCCTCTAACACTTCTATGACAAGAGACGAATGACTTGACCCCCC
This sequence comes from Zoysia japonica, assembly GCA_001602275.1. NCBI lineage: Eukaryota > Viridiplantae > Streptophyta > Magnoliopsida > Poales > Poaceae > Zoysia > Zoysia japonica. The sequence continues at coordinate 2,485,091 of BCLF01000032.1, read as the reverse complement.
CTTAATAGCACCGGTGATCTTATGGAATCCCTAACTAGTCCTTAGCCCTAATCCTTCAGCGCCCGGAACTCCTCTTCTTGGGATCATCCTTTGTCATCCATCAAGGAAACCGCTATGATGTAAAGATTTGTGAGGTAGAACCTACAATCACAACTGTTACCTATGGTGTTCATTCAATCATCAAAATCAATTCATACCTTTTAGGAGGCCATGAAGCTTACACCGAGCCTTGAAGGCTTGCTCTTGCGAGAGGGTATTGTTTGCTACAGTCGAGATCGCCGGTGACTTCACTACAGGAGTGAAGCGTACCCTAGAGAGCATCATTTTGAGAACGACGGGAGGGACCAGTACTCTAACGGGAGTGGTCTAACAAGTAAGGAAAGACACCATCTTTTCGAGACCTCAGAAAAAAATCACTGAGCATTTTTTTAACTCTTTTTACTTTCTGCATTTCTTCTTGTTGAGTAGAGTTAGAGGCTGCTTTATGATTTCTCTTGATGGCTATCATGCTAGTGTTTGTTTGTTGTCTTTGTTACTACCATTGTTCGGGGTCTTTGACCTACTAGAATTGCTTAGTTTCCTCTTGTTGTAATCAAGCTGAGGGCAGTGTGTGGCTGGGCAAGACGCCTGGCACCACTAGGTGACTAGAGGGCGGCGTGCGGCGGCCAGCCGGCCAGGGGCCAGGGGTCAGGGTGCGCGGCAGCCGGGGCACCGCGACTGCCGGAGCATAGCGGACGCAGGGCAGCTCGGTAACAACCGGGGCGCGGCGACAGCACACTGGGGGAAGGGCAGCGTGTGATGCAGAGTGGTGGCAGCTGCCTGCTGGAGATCCATTGGGATTTAGGGTTTCTATTTTGTACTTGAGCCTTTTATATGGTAGAGAGGGGTGGTGGGAGGTGGGCCGGTGGGCTGAAATTAGATTGGACCTATTTTTTTAGGCCCGACGGGGCACCCGTGGGTGCAGAGATAAACCCACACCCGCACCCAAAATTATTCGTTCGGATTCGGGTCTAACCCACGAATGAAAAATTACTCTCACACCTACACCCGCCGGGTGCAAAAACCTAATGAGGACATTACTAGCATCCACTCTTCTCCACTTTCTAATGAAACTGCAGCTGATATAGTGGGCCCAATTACAAGGAGTAGAGCCAAACAATTGGAGAAGGAAATCCATTCTCAGGTGAACGCTAACCCTGTGGTTAATAATCAGATTAATTTAAATGAACCTGTTCTGTCGAGTATTTGTTTTAATGTTCTTAGGAATGATGGTGTGCATGAACGGACATGGGATGATGATGGATTCTGTCCACCAAATATCAACAAGGAACCTAGACGTGCAAGAGAGAAGAACGTTCAGCTACCATGAATAACAACCGTTGGAGAGCAAGCAAATAATTCGGAAGTGAGGAATGCATGCGGCCAACCACCAGGATGCTATTCACACACGTTTCCACTTACATGCAGAAGAATGTCAACCATCCATGCGTCCCACTAGGTCTGGCTACTAATAAAAGTAGTGTTACAACTTCCCACTACATGTTCTCATTTATTTCTTCCAAAACTGAAACTCCACTAGTATTATATAGCCGTGTAATGGGTGACTTTAGGGGACACTTTGAATTTGCAATTCAGAAATACAACTCTTGAGTTCTTGATCCATCGAGAGTCTTGAGAGGCTTGCAAAACTTGTTCTTCCGATTCCTGAGGGAATTGTAGAACGCCGAACTGCGGTTCCATCCAATTCGTGCCTTCACGTCTATACGGCGTGATTGCGTGGGCTGTTTCATCGGTATGTGGGAGGGTGATTGTCTCGATAGTTCGTCGCGCAGCAGACTCGCGGTGCATTGCCTCTTCACCAGATCACGCAACGACAAGTTATCAAGATCGCTGATCCTTCGAGAAGATCAGGCCACAACAACTTGCCACACGTGCTGCATAGGCGTGTGCACATCAAAACCCGACAGGGACCGTGATAGAAATTGAGTGCCCGATCTTTCGGTGAGGTGATAAATATCAATTTGGTGGAGTCGACCCTCACGATCCGACTACAAACGAACAGGTTAAGTGCGCCGTAGCAATCGCAGAACCAACTCCGAATGGTTATTGACCTTGCCGAAACAGCAAGATCAACCTGATCACGAAGATCAATTCCTACAAGTTATCGAAGAACAAGATGTGGCAAACTAGAAATCTCTTCAAATGTGGGGTTCTCAAATGGTTGTCTAACAGGTGGTCGTTGGACACAACTGAAGATCAAAAAAGTTTGCAAAGAGCTAAACTATAACAAAAAAAAAACTCAAGTGTTCTTGATGGCGGCTGAGACCGTTAAATAGGGAGGAGGACGACCACAGGGGTGCTGGGGGTCGCCCTCAAACCCTAGGACGCGCCCCTAATGGGCTCAACTCGATACACGGGCCAACGGCCCAAGTTTGGGTGATGCAGCACCTTCTGTTTTAAAATGACGATTGTCTCTAACTCCGATATGGTATGATGATGAGGTTGGATCCGTTGAAAGGTAGACGTGAGGAGCTTTCCAACAAGTGCTTAAACTAGAAATCTCTAACTCGGAGTTTGTTTGAAGTCGTGGTGGTCGTCAAAATCTAGTGCTGTTTAGGAGCCTGTGATCTTCCTGCAAGACTCCTCTTACATTTCTGTCCTCTCCCTTATTCATAAGCAAAATCACATAATTGATCTCACGTGCACAAGCTCGAGTGATTGGTCCATCAACGGTTGGAATGGGTGTCATGTCCTCATCATCCTCTCCTTCTTGAATTGGAGTCGTCCTCGACGAAATCTCTTCTTCTTCACCTACATATGGCTTCAAATCTGCAACATTGAAAGTAGAAGAAACACTATATTCTGCAGGTAGATCAACTTTATAGGCATTATCATTAATTTTACGCAATATTCTAAATGGACCATCAGCACGAGGCATCAACTTAGACTTGCGCAAATTAGGAAAACGATCTTTCCTTAAGTGTACCCAAACCAAATCACCAGGTTCAAAAGTAATGAGCTTTTTTTCCTTTACTACCAGCAACCTGATTCTTGGCATTTGTGCGGACAATGTTCTGTTTTGTTTCCTCATGTTTTTTTAGCATGAATTGGGCACGTTTCTCGGCATCAAAATTAGCTTTATCAGAAGGTGGTTGATGAGGACATCACTTCCACAGACACAACCAAACCAATTGCACAAGAAGGACCCATGACACGAGCTCGAGCGCGTCAACTTAATTATCAGGTCAAGTCATTTCTCACTGTCTATAGTTGTTCTTCTCAGAATAGGGTACTACTAAATCCTTGTGGTGATTTTGTTATGATTAGGAACATGGGAGCAGCACCAGGACCATAAAGCAAGATCAGACCATCAATCAGGGCTGGATTGTTTCGGTCATAACTATTCACTCCGGATGTTGTTGAAGGCCAATGAGTACTCATAGGAAAGATCTCAAAGTCTACTTTCAGATGGGTCCAACCTCAGCTTCAAACTCCTCCAGACGTGATCAGAATCGTCGGAAAGGCGTTCGGACCTCCAGTCATGGGCTGAGGCCCATTGTACCCAGCTTAGCCCATTAGGGGCCCTCACTAAGTTAGGGTTTGAGTCCCCCCACGCCTCCAGGACGTCTTCCCACTATATAAACCTGTGGCAGCCGTCATTTGAGGGTGAGTTTTGTTCAGATGCAAGTTTAGCCTTAGCTACTTCCTTGTAAACGCGTGTGTCGACGAGACCACCCGATTTGCTTGATTCAGAACCCCAATTTCGTGATTATATCCAGATCTGTGAGTTGTCTACCTGTTCATCTTGTTCTTGCTTGTTCTCGATTGCTTGCAGGTTCAGGGTTGTTCTTGGCACAGCAAGAACAACAACAAATCGGAGCCGGTGTACCTGTTGCTAAGGCGCAGCAACCCTGTTGGTTGTTGTAGTCGGACAGCCAACGTCGAATCCACCCCAAATCGAAGCTATCCTCCTCTCATCGAAAGATCGGGATCAGCCCCTGCCATGTCAGTGGTATAGATATCAAATCAATTGGTGCCGGAGGAATTAAGCCATAAACAATCTGGAAAGGACACATGTGTGTGGCAGAGTGTACTGAACGATTGTAGACAAACTCAACATGAGGTAAACAATCTTCTCAAGGTTTTAGATTTGTTTTCAGAACAGCCCTAAGCATGGCAGATAAGGTTCGATTAATTACCTCAGTTTGACCATCAGTTTGGGGATGACACGTGGTGCTGAAAAGCAACTTGGTCCTTAATTTGTTCCATAGAGTTCTCCAAAAGTGGCTAAGAAATTTTGTATCACAATTTGAAACTATCGTTTTTGGCATGCCATGTAGGCGAACAACTTCACGAAAGAACAAATCAGCAACATTTGTCGCATCATCACTCTTGTGACAAGGAATGAAGTGAGCCATTTTGGAGAATCTGTCAACAACTTCAAAGACACTGTCCCTCCCCTTGTTAGTTCTAGGCAATCCTAAAACAAAATCCATTGAAATATCCTCCCAAGGAGCAGTGGGGTTAGAAGACGACTATACAAACCGTGGGGGTTAATTCGTGACTTAGCTTTGTGACAGAAGGTACAGCGAGCAACAAATCTTTCCACATCACATCGCATCTTCGGCCAAAAGAAATGATCTGCAAGGATGTCCTCTGTCTTCTTGACACCAAAATGTCCCATGAGTCCACCTCCATGTGCTTCCTGTAACAGCAAAAGACAAATGGAACTAGCTGGAATGCATAGCTTGTTAGCACGGAACAAAAAACCATCATCCAAAAAGTATTTTCCCCATGTTCTGCCCTCTTTGCAATTTAAAATAATGTCTTTGAAATCAGGGTCAAGACAATACTGGTCCTTCATAGTTTGCAGCTCAAAATTTTGAAATCTAATTGTGAGAGCATGGTGTAGCGACGAGATAAAGCATCAGCAATCACATTTTCTTTTCCTTTCTTATGTTTGATAACATAAGGAAAGGACTCAATGAATTCCACCCATTTAGCATGCCTACGGTTCAGATTTGATTGGTTACGAATGTGTTTCAATGATTCATGATCTGAATGAATAATGAATTCCCTAGGCCATAGTAGTGCTGCCATGTTTGAAGAGTTCGGACTAGCGCAAAAAGTTCTTTATCATAAGTGGAATAGTTCAAACTAGCGCCATTTAATTTCTCACTAAAATATGCTACTGGTTTTCCTTCCTGCAACAAAACATCACCTAACCCAATTCCACTAGCATCACATTCTAGCTCAAACATTTTAGTGAAATTAGGGAGCTGAAGTAAGGGTGCATGGGTCAACTTATCTTGTGCTGGACCCCAAGAGAAGGGAACACCCTTTTTTGTGAATTCATTCAACGGAGCAGCGGTGGTGCTGAAATCACGAACAAATCAGCGATAGAATCCAGCAAGTCCAAGAAAACTTCGAACCTGTGTCACGGTGGTGGGAGATGGCCAGCATTGTATTGCTTCAATTTTGGCGCTATCCACTTCGATACCCTGTGCTGTAACAACATAGCCAAGAAAAGAAACACGGTCTGTGCAGAAACTACACTTAGCCAAGTTTCCAAAAAGACGTGCAGTGCGCAAAGCATCAAAAACAGCATGCAAATGTTTCAAATAGTCCTCCAAACACTTGCTATAGATCAGAATATCATCAAAATAAACAACCACAAACTTGCCTATGAAAGCCCGCAAAACTTTGTTCATTAATCTTAATGAAAGTGCTGGGAGCATTAATCAATCCAAAAGGCATGACCAACCATTCATATAAACCAAATTTCGTTTTAAAGGCTGTTTTCCATTCATCCCCTAACTTCATGCGAATTTGATGATACCCACTACGCAAATCAACCTTAGAGAACAGAACAGCGCCACTTAACTCATCAAGCATATCGTTTAACTTTGGTATAGGATGACGGTAGCGAATTGTTATGTTATTAATGGCACGACAATCAATGCACATGCACCATGAGCCATCCTTCTTAGGTACTAATAAAACAAGGATAGCACAAGGACTAAGAGACTCACGAATGTAACCCTTCTCAAGCAATTCTTGTACCTGGCGCTGAATTTCTTTTGTTTCCTCCGGGTTAGTGCGGTATGGTGCGCGGTTCGGCAATGATGCTCCTGGAATGAGATCAATCTGGTGTTCAATGCCACGAAGAGGAGGAAGACCAGTAGGAACATCATCTGGAAAAACATCGGAGAAGTCCTGCAAAAGCTTAGTGACAGCAGAAGGTACCACAACTAGTGGCACATCATCAAGTGAGACCAATACATGTGTACACATGAGAGCATAGTAAGGAAGGCTAGCATTATTGCATTCATAGAGATCAGCATGTGTGGCTAGCAAAACAGGAGCTTTTAGTTTAATTTCTTTTTGCACAATCTGTGAATCACTATGTTTGTTCTCTCTGTTTGCTCTAGCAAGTTCATCCTTAATTATTTGTTCTGAAGACATTGGATGCAAAATAATTTTCTTGCCTTTAAAGGTGAGTGAGTATTGGTTCGTGCGGCCATGATGCACACAATCAGTATCGTATTGCCATGGTCTACCAAGCAGTAAAGAGCACGCTTGCATTGGAACAACATCACAATCAACAGAATCATGATAGGAACCCATAGCAAAGTGGATGCATACAGAGCGTGTCACCTTCATCTTACCACCTTGGTTGAGCCATTGAATGTGATAGGGATGGGGGTGCGGTCGAGCCTGGAGAGCGAGTTTCTCAACCATATCTGTGCTTGCCAAGTTGTTACAGCTCCCCCCATCAATGATGATGCGAATAGACCTCTCTTGAAATTACACCTTTAGTGTGAAACAGATTGTGTCATTGGTTTTGTTCTTGTGGAGCAACCTGCGTACTGAGGACACGTTGTATGACGAGGCTCAAATATTTATCAGCAGCAACATGTTCTTCGTCCTGTCCTGAAATGTTAGTGGCAAGCATAGAAAGTGTGTCTTCATCAAAATCGCTAGCTGAAGAATACTCACCATCGTCGTGACAATTAGGACACGCTTGTTTGGACAGTCCCGTATGACATGTCCATAGCCCTTGCAGCGATGGAAACTCGTGTTTTGCTGCTGGCTGGCGATGGTGATGCTGAATGTGAAGTAGTCGACGGTGTGAAATGCTTAAACGTTATGGTCCGTCCTGCAAAAGAGTTAGCTCGCATCGTCGTTTTGCATCCCTGCACTTGACGTTCAGCTTTACAAGCAAGATGAAATAAACGCGTGATATTATTATAGTCATAGAAATCAAGAATATCCTGAATGTCACGGTTTAGTCCTCCCAAAAAACGTGACATTGCAGCATTATCATCCTCAACTAAGCCACAACTAAGCATACCTGTCTATAGCTCCTAAAAATACTCCTCAACAAATTTTGTTCCTTGATTCAAGCACTGCAATTTATTAAGCATATCTCGAGCATAGTATGAGGGAACAAATCTATCATGCAGGAGTGCTTTTAATGCCTCTCAAGTGGTGGGAATATTATTAGGGTGTTTGCTGCAATGTTCATGCCACCAAATGGAAGCAAAATATGTAAACTCACTAGTAGCAGCCCTAACTTGTGAAACAATTGGAACAGCATGGCATGCAAATTTTTTATCAACAGCAAGTTCCCAATCAAGATAAGCATCAGGATTATATTTGCCATTAAATGGAGGTATAGAGAATTTCACATTAGCAAATGAATCATCCTGATTACGTACCACATGACGGTTGTTTTGCTGAGGTTGTCCGCGCTGATTTGCATTCTGGCGATGATGTTCTTGATGCTTATTATTGCGTGGAAGAGCTTCCTGCTCGTTGTCACCACCATAATCAGCCTCCGCTAGTTCACCAACCTCACTATGGGCAGCCTGTTGTTGGGCGACATTTGCAATTTGTACGGACAGCTCCCCAAGCCGCTCCATGATGGTAGCCAGGTTGGTGTTGGTGGTGGCTTGTGCTGTCTTCATTTCAGCAAGACTGGCACCTGTTTCAATTTGACTGGTTTCCAAAGTAGGAAGTCGTTCATTTGTGACATGAATATCTTCTGCTAACCCATCGACTTGCAGCCGAACTTGCCGCTCAAAATGCATGATGGTTCCCCTGGTACGAGGAGAATGTGGATACGCCTTGTCGACCTCCTCCGTAGGTCCTGCCATTGTTAGCAACAAACTAGAGAAACAAATGTGTGCCCTGCAACTAAGAGGAGGTGGATTCGTTGGTCAGGACCACTATCAAGTTCTTACAAGTTCTTACCATACAAGGAATGATGACTTGCTGCCAACGGAGTCAACCAGTGGAGATTGGTGGAGCGATTACCAGAAACACCAACTCTATTTGCTGTAGAAATCTGTGGAGCTAGGGTAGTTTCACTTTGTAGCAAGGTTAGCACAATCAATTTAGCAAATGTAATGTTGAATAAGTGCTCAAAATATCAGTATGAGTTGCTGCTACAAGGAAGAAAAGTAGTAACTGGTGCGCTAAGATAAATGTGACCTGATATAAGCAACGGAAAGATTCTCACACCAAGTACTAGAAGAGACGCTAGTTGACTATGTAAGGCAGGACAATATAAAGCAACAAGTTCCTACCCTATGTAGTATGCAACAACTAGTCTCAAACGATGAATGGATGTTCTTTATTTTTAGATAGGAGACGTTAGAGCTCTTTGGTGATTACGACGCGCTCAGGTGGAATTTTATAGTAAGTAGGGATCCGTTGGAAAGATAACACGGAGATCTTTCCAGATTGTGCAAAAACGTAGGAAACAAACAACGGATCGCGGAGATATGGCTGTTCTCTTGTGCAAAAAATTCTGGTAACCTAATCTGTTATTTCCAACAGATTTGGATCTAATTGATTTCGTGGATTGCACACGGATTTCAGAAGATTTTTTCCTGATTTTCCTTGATTATTTCCCGATTCTGTGGGATCAAGGTTTCTAGACTTTTTTTTTAATTCTTTCTACCTTTTACAGATTTTTTTTTGCCAAAGAACAGATTGTTTTGAATATAGAAGGTGGAATGAGATGATTATGGAAAGTAAATATATGGCTTAAACAGCAATTCTAACCAATTAAATGCAGCACAAACTCAACAAAACAACTACTAAAAAGAAGATGCAAAAGCCAAAAGGCCTGGGACAGCGGGAATAAATCAAGTATATTTTTTTTGTGGCTTTTCTGTGGACAGTAGGAAAACGAAATAAAACTAAAATTTAGAACGTGTAGATCTCACCGAGAAACCTGAAATCTGATACCACTTGATAGAACTTGAGTGCCCGATCTTTCGGTGAGGTGATAAATATCAATTTAGTGGAGTCGACCCTCACAATCCGACTACAAACGAACAGGTCATGTGCGCCTTAGCAATCGCAGAACCAACTCCGAATAGTTATTGATCTCGCCGAAACAGCAAGATTAACCTGATCACGAAGATCAATTCCTGTAAGTAATCGAAGAACAAGCAAGAACAAGATCTGGCAAACCAGAAATCTCTTCAAATGTGGAGTTCTCAAATGGCTGTCCAACAGGTGGTCGTTGGACACAACTGAAGATCAGAAAAGTTTGCAAAGAGCTAAACTATAACAAAAAAAAATCCAAGTGTTCTTGGTGGCGGCTGGGACCTTTAAATAGGGGGGAGAATGACCACAGGGGTGCTGGGGGTCGCCCTCAAACTCTAGGATGCGCCCCTAATGGGCTCAACTTGATACACAGGCCAACGGTCCAAGTTTGGGTGATGCAACACCTTCTGTTTTAAAATAACGATTGTCTCTGACTTCGATATGGTATGATGGTGAGGCTGGATCCGTTGGAAAATAGACGTGAGGAGCTTTCCAACAAGTGCTTAAACACCAAAATCGGAGTTTGTTTGAAGTCGTGCTGGTCGTCACAATCTGGTGCTGTTTAGAAGCCCGCGATCTTCCTGCAAGACTCCTCTTGCATTTGTGTCCTCTTCTTTATTCATAAGCAGAATCACATAATTGATCTCACGTGCACGAGCTCGAGTGATTGGTCCATCAACGGTTGAAATAGGTGTGATGTCCTCATCAGACCGAGCCCGGAACACGAATTGCCATCCCTACATGCCTCCGCCGGAAGCTCGCCAAGCTCGTTTTGCAAGGCATGCTGACGTCTACGCGTCATCCAGTCCTGCCCGATGCTGAAGCTGCTACGCTTCAAGTACTACCAAACTTTGGGCGTCAACTATAGCGATTTGTTAATTGCTACGTGAATTGTATAGTAGAAAGAAAAGGTTACTTCAGTAGCAATCCGCGGCTAAAGTGGTTCATTGGGAAAATCAGGGGCGGCTGACCTTTAAACTAACTTTTTGTGGGATTGTAGGTTCAAGGATCGGTTCCCGAACCGCTCCATTTTCAGGCCGAAAGAAAACTGCCTAGTCTAATAGCATTCACAATATGTTAATAAAGTAGACCATAAGGTACAAAATACTTTTTAGAGTGTATGTAAACATTTTGCAATTTGTCAACAAAAGAGAAACGACTAAAGCTATCCACTAACCCTTAAAGAATAAAAACAAATTTCTATCCCTCCTTTACTCTCTCGTTGGTGTTAGACATAATTTTTTATATGAAAGTAAGTTTTAGTTGTTGCTTACATATTGTGCATTTTATAAATACTCCCTCCTTCCTAAAATAAGTGTCTTTTTAAATTTTTCAAATATCTACCTTTAACCATTCATCTTATTCAAAAAATTTATGAAAATATTATTTATTTTATTATAAAATGATCATTATTAGAAGCATTTTAATCTTGATTTTTTTATTTTTTGTTTTTGTAAATTTTTTAAATAAGATGAATGGTTAAACTTTGATATTAAAAAATAAAAAATATCACTTATTATGAGACTGGGCGAGTATGTAAAATCTACTTAAACAATTATAGATAAGTTGAAAATAAGCATTTTGGTTACCCTAACAGACAAATGTTGTTGCCCGCCCAAGACCGTAACAAAGCATAATAAGACCCTGTTTTCTCTCATGGATTATATAACCTAGATTATAATTTATGGTTATATAATTTAGATTATATTTTAAAAATTATAATCTAAATTATAATCTATATTTCTATCTGTTTGGGAGTTTAAATTATTAGTCAAATTATTTTTTTTATTCGTATTAATGAAATACTATGAATAGTGGAATGTATGTTGTTGAAATAGTGGGATGATAGGGTGAATATTTTTGATAAAAAAGGCATTAGTGGGTTTTTTATAGCTAATCTGAAATAATCTCCTTTCAAATAGGTTATTAGATTATTATAATTTCAGATTTCAGATTATATAATCAAAATAAATAATCTACTTGTTTGTTTTCTAATAAAATTATTTAATCTAAATTATATAATCTAGATTGATTATGATCTGAAATAAACAGGCTCTAAGATAACCAAACTTTGGCAACGCAACTGGCCCATGTGTCGAGCACATCGCCGTGTTGGATAGGAGCACGTCACCTAAGTCACTCCCGTTGATGATGACAGGCACGAGCCGTGCCGACCAAGTCCACTGAACGGGAGAATTTAGAGCCCCTGGCCACAATCCCAGGAAGCGGTTAGCTCCGAGAAAGGACAGGGCACGAATCGGTGGCTGTTGTCAGCTAATAAGTCGGCCATGCGGTGCGGTGGGCCCCTGTCTTTTTTTTTTTCTTTTTGAGACTTTCCGTGTCTTCGGTTGGAGCCGGTAAAACGTCTCAGCCGAAACAGGCCCCACATGGCACCGTGCACCTGTGGATAAGCCATGGATGTGGATATGGCAGCGGTTTATTCTAACGGAGGCTAAACATCGAAACCGTGTTGTGGGATGCAGAACGCAGATACATAGATGATTTGCCAGTAGCCATGACGAAATTGGATTCAAAGTGCACGTCATGCTGGTTTGAGCAAATACAAGGATAGAAATGGACTTGAGAACGCTGACTCCGGAGTATGACAGGAAAGCTGCAGTTGGACGAGCTTCATCTCTTGTACCTGGACCTCAAAATACTCCACAATACAAAGTAGGTATAATATCTTCTCTGTGACCAAATACTACCCGCACTCTGCCGTCCCAGGGATCACTCAAAAGGTAGCAGTTTTATATTATTAAAATTAATTAAATCTATAAAAAGTTATTAACCGAAGTAACATAACACGGAGCTCAAAACGTAATGTTTTTAGTACCGCAACTCGTCGCAGGGACCATTCAAGTCAGCAGTCAGCCCCATCGTTAACTGCCTCGGTTATCCACTGAAGCGCAGCCCCGCCGACAAGTCTCTTAGCCGTGCGCGCACATGTGAAATGACACCCGACAGATTGTATTCCGTCAAACGGCTTGTAGAAATTTCACTCACTAAAAATCAAAACATTGCTGATCTGGAACAATCCATAATCACTGCATCCCCCCNNCCCCCCCCCCCCCCCCAATTTATGGAGTGATGTGGATTGAATCCATCTAGCACCAATTGCTGAATCAGAGGATTGGAGGACCAAGTGCTCCCGGCTATGAGGAAATGTAACTCAGGGTTTTAAGAGAAATGGAACAATGGATTACTGCATCTGTACCGAATTTTGGAGCAACTAGCCGCTCCGAATATGTTTCTTAGTGCACAACCTTTTGCCTAGCCTGATGTCAGTGAAAAGGGATATAGCACAAACCCCTGGTTGCTAAGGAGTATCAAATACCGCAATAAAAAAAAGGTGTATCAAATACCTAGCGGCACAAGGGACTCAGGCTCCAGCCTCGTTGTGTATTCTCTGAAACACTAAGAATCCTTGAGTAACAATGTAAGGGCTTGTTTGTATGGATTCTGAATTCTACGAGGAATCCACCAAACGGTTTTAAAAGAAGTGCTTCCATCTTTCTTGCTCAAGAAGCATCTCTCTAGATTGTATTAGAAGCTAAAAACACTAAAAATATAGACATTAGAACCAAAATAAAAGTTATTTTGCCAAACGGTTTGAAAAGTGCTTCTTCAGAAAATCTATTTTTTAGAGAAGCTGTTTTTTTAGAGAAACTATTTTTCTAAAGAAGTTGTTTTCTAAGAATCTATACCAAACGGGGCCTAAATAGGAGCGGAAGGAGGTTAGCGTACGTGAGAAAAAAAGTGTCCATGTGGATCTGGGTCTGTGTAGTCCGGTTCTTGGTATCAGGTGGGATGAGCTATGTTGTTTAAGCTTATTAGCTTAATATCGTTAGGAATCTTAGGATAGGCCATCATTGTGTAAAGACAAATACTCCTACCGAATATGGCGCACTTTATAGGGATAATTCTTCCGCTTGCCATTGCAAACGACCAAATCATTTTCCATCCGTGCCATTGGAATGATATGAAACCGAGGAAACAACCAAGGCCCTGTTTGAATTGGATAAAATTGTAAGGATAGGATTAAAAAAAATCCAGCACATAACCAAATGGGTGAGTTTCTCAAAGATGGAAGAAAGATCATGGCACCTAAGGATATATTTGGCACCATTGTGCACTATTAAAATTTGGATTTTAGAGGTGGATTTTATAATCCTAACTATAGAAAAAAAATTTGAGGGGATGTTTGGAGGCTAGATTATACAGTCTTTTTTAATTATATATTATCTAATTGCCCATGTGCCTTTTAATTTTTTTTTAAAAAAAGAAGTGTTGGTTGCCATTGTTTTTTTCAAATTCAAATTCAAATGTATGGCACTATGGAGTCCTATACGTGCTTCACTTGTTTTATAGATTGACATACCATGGACGTCATGCATGGATTTTCAATGATAAACAGGATAGTATACAAATTATTAAGGACATACAAGGACAATGTTACTACTTAATAAATAATTACTACTAATATAGTACCTAATTGTTATGTTAATCAAATTTTAAAATACTTGACCCCTTAGTGTATTACACATGCTATCACAACATATCGCTATCTTGGAGTTTAAATAAAAATAACCCTTAGAAATAAAAATTTACCATGGTATTGACCTATAATTATCACAAATTTGAAAAAGGATACTTTATCTTTTGCCATCCATAATCTGATTTTTAGCTGAGTTGTGGCAGCTAATAAGATTTAAAAATCTGGCTATCTAGATTTTAAAATCTATAAAAAAAATCTAAACCGTTTGGATCTATTATGAATAAATTTAAGATAATTACAATATTATGCCATTGGTTACCTTTATCTCTAAGCTTTTTTTATTTAATCTCCAAGCAATCTGCAGCTCCTTCTTGTTCATGCTCCGTACGAAACTATCGAGGGCCACCAATAACATCGCACAGGCCACCAATGCATTTCATGATAACATATGTAATGCATGGAGGGGTCAATTATTTTAAATTTTGAGTAACACGATAAATGTACTATATTAATTGTAATTAGTAATAGATACATTGTCCCTGTATGTTAATGTTAATATGTGTATTATTTTGTTTACCGTGGCAGATCCATGCATGACGTCCGTGGTATATCACGCTATAAAAAAAAGTAAAGCACTTAGAGGACTACATAGTGCTTGAATTCAAATTTGAAAAATTGCGGCAGCAATCCTTGTTGAAAAATAATGGGCACATGGGTAATTAGGCAAGATATAACTAAAAAAAACAGACTATATAATCTAACCTGCAAACATCCCCACCAGATTTTTCCTATAATCTGGATTATAAAATCCACTTCTACAATCCAGATTTTAATAATCCACAATGGTGCCAAACAGGCCCCAAATCTCACAATCATGTAATCCGTCGAAGCACAGGTTTATTTAGGATTCTTCTCGTCAGCTCCATGGAAAAAAACAGCTTACCCTTATCCTCTTCCCCAACTCAGATCCAAAAAAAAAAAGAAGTAAGCTCGCCTAGGGGTATTTTTGAGAAAAAAATCAAATATCTAAAATTTGTAACTCAAATCTTATCGTCGGAGTTCCGTACACCGGTACAGTACGAATGTATATGATCGAAGGGGGTACGGTGCACTTCTTTCTAATTGATATGGCTTAATCCACGATGGACTCAAGAATGTAACTTGGTTCGGGCCACCGCGAGGTGTACTACCCTACGTCCAGGGGTCGGAATCAATGAACTTCATGTGATCCAGTGGATTACAATGGCGGAAGAGCTCTTACGCAGGCAGAGTCCCTAGCGCGCCTATGTGGGTGTATGTCTCTTGTTCGTTATGTCTCTCTCGTTCTTATTATACGGGGATCTCCAACGAGCCTTTATATAGAGGCTGGACAAAGTTACAGAGCGGGGTGAAACGAGCGGCTCCCTAACAGATCAGGGCCGCAACTAAACTTGATGCTCACAGAACCGAATGACTTCTAACAGGTGGGGCGCAGCCAAACTTGGTCCTCTCAGGATAGTTCTTCCTCTGATGAGCGGGGCCACAACCAAACTTGGCTCCCACAGAAACGGACCCCCTCTAACGGCTGGGGCCAATAGTATCTTCGAGAATGCTCTCCAGATGATCCTCTGGCACCGGACGGTCCTCTGGCGCCAGCTGTTGTCCTTCGTCTGTCTCCTGTTCAACGTCGGGGGAACAAAATTACTTTACAGTTTGCTTTACCTCCCTCCTCTTCTGTATAGTCACCAGAAATCTCTGTGTTGGCAAGGGCCTTGTCGTGGGTTGATCGCCTGACCCTGAGGTCGAAAAGTAAGTCGGCTACTTGGCCGTCAGGCGGTCAAGCCTTGTCGTTACACTGCCCCATCCCTACGGGAGTCAAGGTTGCTCTTATGACCGGATGCGCCCGACCTTTTTGTTGGGCTTCATGAAATCTTGTGAGACTCTTCTTTTGGGTCCACGAAGAGTGTGGGCTGGTCGTTGTTGATGGGTCGTAGATCGTAGCTTGTGCCGTCGAGTAACTCCGGGCCGTAAGTACCCGAGGATATGATCCCGACACTTATAATCCAAACAGTTGATATTTTGAAACCCTAGAATCCAGATTCTATAATCCCCATGGGTTCAAACGGAACCCAAATCCTTTAATCACTAGGCCAAGGTTAACAAAACCTGACAGTTTTCGCTTGGTTTTATTACTCTCTCTATCTCAAAATAAGTTTCTTCTAAAATTTTATACATCAATATTTAACAATTCATCTTCTTTAAAAAATTAGTAAAATTATTATTTATTTTATTATAAAATACTTTATTAGTATAAACACTTAAAATATAACTTGTTTGTTTTTATATTTCGTTAAATTTTTAATAAGATGAATGGTTAATTGTTAATTTTTATTAATGACACTTATTTTTAGTATGGATGGAGCAGTTTACCTACAGTATATTTTTTTGACATGGACGGTTCACGATTTTTTAATGGGACATGTTGCCTTTTTTTTATAAGGCAGCACTAGTTGTCCTTGAACCTTCGCGGTTAGAGCCGTGAGAATCACCCCAAATATTTTTATCGTTGAGAGGGTCTAAATTAGGGATGGAGTACCTCGCCTGTGAACATTATGACATTTTTTCCGAAAAAATTATGATTGCGACATGAGAAATGCACACATCTGTCTTCGCTCCACGAGACGCAATCCTCTTAGCTCTGAAGCCTGAAACGCTACAGAGAGGTCCCAGAGCACGTGGGTGGGCATGGCCGGCGTGGCGTGGCCCTTGCACGACGCGGCCACCACGGTGAAGCAGCAGGTCCAGTAACACGACTACACCAGGGCGGCAGGTTGCCATCCCGGGGGGACCGGATCAGCTAATGTAACGTGATTTACTGCACATCGATCATCCATGCAGTAAGCTGCATCCGCCGTCCGCTTCATCCGACGATGGTATCTTCCCTTATCTCCTACTTATTAATTTCCTATGTGTAGTCTGTACTGTAGATTTTGGTGTCACGCTCCTCCCTCAACCTCCGCCCGAAGGCCCCGTGCCGGCGCATCGTCCGTACCGCCGCCGCTCTTGGCCTTGCCCTTGCTGGTGCGCCGCCCCTCCCGCAACCCTCCTGTCCGCCTCGTCCGGTCCTCCCCGCACTCTCCTGCGCAGCCGCCATCTCCTCCCCGCACTGGTCGTCTCCGCCCCGCTCTCCCGTAGCTGCTGACCCCGGCTGCCACTGCCGACCCCACGGATCCGTGCGCCGCTCCCACCCCTCCCCGCACTAGCAACCTCCACGCTCCACCCCTCCTTCTGCTACCCAGGGTCCCCGGCCGTCGCCACCCCAAAACCCTCCCTGCACTGGCGGCCACGTCGCCCCACTTCCGGGAGGCACGGCCTCGACGTCGCCTTCACCTACAACCGCGAGTCCCCGCCGCGGCCGCTCCTGGACGTGCTACCCTCCCTCTGTGCCTAACGGGCCAACCTATGCTATGGCCATGGACTCGAAGCCATCTCCGCATCATTCCGTGATCTCATCCAACACTTGTTTACATACGCACACACAGTGCCCGTTGGCGTCTTGGTGCTCCATCCCCCTTGCAAAATCTCGAGTATTTTAGTTGCTAAATTACTCAATGTGAAGAGAGAATGTGAGATTAGTTCCTGTTCGTGCGCGGGCACAGATTGCATATTGGTGTAGTTATTCATTCATTTACCCAAGCCCCTACTAGGATTTTCTAGATTTAGGGGCCTTCGTGGCATGGTGCCTTCTCTACCTGTCTAGATGAGAGGTACGGAGTCTGTTTTTTCTTTACATTAGGAAGAACAGTTCACAACGTCCCTCTAACTGATAATGTCAACCTTTACCTCTTCAGCCACATGTGGTTGTGAAGTGCACTGCAGTCTCAATTCCTCGGGCATATGAAATGGATCCTACTGCTGCTATGGCCACCAGTGTGCCTTCTTCACTTGTCAATTGTTTGCTTTCAAATTGATTCTTTCATTAATGTATCAATTTGTCAGCGAGCTGCATTTTTGCTTCATTTTCAATTTAAATATCTGCTCAGTTTAAGTAAATAGCTGAATATGCTCTTTCTTCAAACAAAAAAATGTAACTAAAGGAGTTCATTTGTAGAACTGGAGGTGATGATTTTATTACATGCCACCCCTGGGGAGTGGATCGGCATTTATCCACATCCAAGTTTTATCAAGCAGCATGGTTTTGCTTGTCTCTGAAATGATGCAAATTATCATCCTACCAGTTGGAGGTTATCGAGAGGATGTATTCAGGTTCATCGACGATTCTGAATGTTTGGGAAAATTTTCTGGTCATGTGATTCTTCGTTGGGCTTTGATCTGATCTGATTTCCGCTGTTGTGTGTTGATGCAGAGGATCTGTATTTGAATGAGGGGAAGCGCACGGAACTGTCTGTGCTGCTGGGACTGACTGATAGGTAGCTGCGTGTGTGGTTCTCTCACATACAGATGGGCTATGGCAGGTAGTGTAGATTTGTTATATGCATTGTTCCTATATTAGGCCCAACTTAATTGTATTGCAGGTTATATCTACCTTGAATAGTTTTCATAGAACTGTTTCTCCAAACCACTTGATTTTGTCATTTCCTGGCGTGCACTAAATAATTTTTATCAAAAACATGTTTATGCTTGTCTGTCAATTTCTGTGTTTTCGTTGTCAAGCAATTTATCATCCTCCAACATCATGACCTGGTTTGGAAGTATATAAAATAGGCATTGTCTGGTAGAGATTTTTTTTTTGAAACAGTCTAATCAACATAGTTTACATTTCAAAATAGATGAATCGGTTGGAAACAATCTGATCTACACATTCACAAAATCTGTACTAATCATTGAAAATCATGGTTTTTGGTTTTTCATCTTCTTGTCAGCCAGTTAGGTTTTTATCTGTTACACACACAGTTTGGATCTCGTATTCCAATATCATGTTCAAATTCCCAGTCATCTTCATCTGTCCCTGAAGGAAAAGGTGTCTTCTCTTCTGCATCTGTAATAATTTGAATAATTTTGATTTGAGTTTTTCAAGCTCTTAAGGAGCCATTTCACCTCTTCATGCTCATCTTAATCTGTAGATGCTTAACCACAGCTGGCATCAACTCATATTCTGTTGTTGTTTGTATGTTTAAATATTCATCCAAGACATCTCTCTTTACTCTGTCGGAAGCTACAATTCTATGTGAAAATGTTCATTAGTTCATCATATGTTGTGATTGTCAATGCCATCGTTGAACAACCATACAACTTAAGATCTGTGTTTGTTGGTGTTCCTTGTGGTGTGATGGACCAAATGGCATCTGCCTGTGGAGAAGCTAACAGACTCCTTGCAGATGTGTGAGGGGGGCTACATATGTTCTATTTCAACACCTTGTGCCCCGCAATTGCAGTTAGATCCCAAAACTCTCAATCTCAGGTGCCCCACAACTGCAGTTAGATCTATGGCCGGGGTGGCGAACTAGGAGCCGAATGGGCTTTGGGTTGATGGCATAATGGCGGAGCTCCCTTTGGAATGCACGCAAGAGGACATGGAGATGCTGACGGAGGAGAAGAAAGACGTCCGGCTTGTGCCTACTTTATTTCAGGTGAGCAGGTACCCTGATCCATTTGCGTTTATAATTACATCTATGTGAAGTTTAATTTCGTACTAAAGGAGCTCACTGGTTTTCTCAGAGAGATATATACGTTTGGGATTCAATTTCTGATGTTGGCAGATTGATGGCGATGGAGCGACTGATTCTATGTCAGCCTGCAATGCAGGAGAAACTACCTACTTCAGTGGTTAGCAACTCTCTGACCACTACTATGCCATCATGCAATCCGGTTACTCAGCTTGGAACTGCATTCTTGGGTGCCAGCTATATCAATGGAGGAGTACTTGTTTCCTCAATCACGCTGCCATCTGTGAAGAGCACTGGTCATGTTTGCTGTGCCTCCAGCTTATCATCAGATAGTAATGCGTACAAGGCTGGGAAGTTTAATGAAAGTGATGAAGATTATGTTACTTTGACAAGGTGCTCCACATGCAGAAATGCTTTCTGTAGAGTGAGCCAGCAGATAAGGTGATGAATGGTTGAATTTTTGTCAATTTACAAAAAATGATGACGTTCTGGATCCATTTTGCTCGTTCTAAGTTCAACCCTAGGACTTCTTTTGTGAATTAAATAAATAAAATCTCCATGAAGTGCAGTGGCATATTTAGTTCAGTTCCACACATTTAAACCATACTTTTCTGGCGAATTGATTGATGGGTAGTAGTTTCATAAACCGTAGTATAAGGCTCCCTTTGGATTGCGGAGAAAATTCCCAAATACTACGTTTTTCCTGTAAAATTGAACTGATTCCTGTGAAATTTCCGCATCCTAAGCGGCATGACACCACTTGATGTGGATCAGGAGATGAGCAAAACCGCCGCCGGGCGGACTTGCCTGTAGTAGGAGGCCGATTGGCCCATCTCGAGGCACTCCCAGTGAGCCCCATCTTCTGCAGCAGGCTCCGCCGACTCTAGCACAGGCAGATGTTCACACGTCTAGCGCCGCCGCAGCGACAGTGGAGGCGGTCCCTTCCCTACATTATCGCAGTTCATTGTTGTCCGAGGCGGAGGTGGATCAGCAGAAGGAGCATGCAGTCGCGTGAATTGTAGAACACCTCTCTTCTTTCTCCTCCTCCCCAATCCCGTCGCCTACGCTCATCTCCCTGCGTGCATTGACAACCGAGGCAGATTGAGCCTGGATGGCACCGCCCTACATGGAATTGCTTGCCCGTGCAGGGAAGCACTGCAACCGGTTCTTCGTCGACTTCTTGTAAGATCAATCGCGATGGGTTCCTACTCTGTATCGCCTGCCTTCCTTGCCACCCCCCCCCCCCCCCCCC
>BCLF01000032.1:2442408-2464388 GCA_001602275.1 Zoysia japonica | reverse complement strand
TCCCCCCCCCCCCCCCCCCCCCTCCTAAAAGTGGTGGCTGGTGATGGTGCCATCGCCACTTATGTTGGAATCTGTTAGAATTGGAATCTGGAACTGTCATTGCAATTTTTAGCTTGCTTTAGTTGATTATTGCACGAAGTGTTCATTACAGCAAGTTCCAGTAAATACATATTAGATGAATGGGCAATGTCACGTGCACAAATTTGTTTCAGCACAGTGCACATAAAACATTCACTTTAATGGTTTTAAGCTCTAAGAGTCAAATTGCATTCATTTTGTAAGGCTGTTGTGAAGCCTGCCTTCCAAATCTGGTGGTATTCCAATAAATTGGCGAGATTTGTATTGAATCTTAAATAAATATGAAGAGATTGTACTTCTTGAAATGAAATTTATCATAACTTAATTTCTGCACTTTAAGCGGTGCATATCAAGGGTGATAATCCAAATGCCGTTGTTTTTGGCAGAGCTTGTGGCAACATGGTCACTGAGATAATCCATATGCCGTTGTTTATTCTTTTGCTTGCCAACTTCCAATATCTGTCTCAACATGTAACACAGTATGCAAAATAATGATGTTGTATCCCTTACGCAAAAAACTCTTAAAGAAGTTATCACTTGTACAGTTATTCTACCCTTGCTGTGCTACAAAAATATCTCCTGAGTTTTATCACCTGCTACCATCCACTGGCTAAAATTTAGAGAAGGAATCAATCATGACAGATTCAATGATGATGAATACTACTGACCTATCAGCTTATAAGCAACTACCCTGTATTCATTTTTTATTCTCATATCTAACTGACCTTATGATTTATTAGGTTGTCAGTTGATTAGCGAAGCATGGGAGAGTTTCTATGATTTGAAACTCAGCAATCGGATGGTATGTTCTTTCTTAGAAAGTGCTAGCATCACATTTGCCATGTAATCATGCATTTATTAACTTTTTTCATCACCTGCAATTTATTTCTATAGGAATTAGAAAAAAAAAATCCGTTACTAACTTCTATTTCATTGGAGACTGGTGCATTGCCTTGCTCAGTAACAGGTAAATTTCTGTTAACAAAGTAAGTACTAGAATCAACCATGTTGCCTGTTTTGCGTGCTTTCTACCCTATGCCTGCTTTGCGTGGTTCATCAGTGAAGCTAATGGCATGTTGCCTATTGCATGTTTCTATGCCATTGGAGCCTGTTGCATTGTCTTGATCATCCTAACATGGCAAAATGAAGTATGATTTGTTTGTTAGTTCATCATGTTTTAATACATGTTGGATGTCTCCTACAGGTTGATATTCCTTCGTAAGTTTCTCCCACAGGCACATCATAAGCCTCGGGCTCTGATAGTGGGCAAGAACATAATCAACATCACATCCATCAGTGTAGAAGCGATCATCAGTAGCATAGTTTATTTGCTGACCACTGTTCTTGAATTGCTGGATCCAAATTCCCACAGCAATGTCTTCAAGTTTGAATAGATGAAACGCTCAAGATCAATTAGGGGCAGCACCAATGCATCACGAAATAACACAAAAGAAACCTGTGGACATACTGTGAGCTTGTCTACCTGCTTGAAGAGTCCGTTCTTGATGGCCTCGGCAAACATGCAAATTGAAGTATTATTTGTTTGTTAGTTCATCGTGTTTTAATACATGTTGGATGTCTGCATCTTATTGGAATTATATCACCTTTACCTTTTACATCGGAATAATGATGTGTTTTATTACCTTTTCGTATCAAAATGTGATTGCATCGTTTACCCTGTCCGTTGTGTAGCACGGGCACTCAGACTAGCTTCTGAAAAGTGAGCTTTGATCCAAGTAGTGAACAGGATACTTGAAGACTGACAAATTGATACATTAATGAACGAATCAATTTGAAAGCAAACAATTGACAAGTGAAGAAGGCACACTGGTGGCTATAGCAGCAGTAGGATCCATTTCATATGCCCGAGGAATTGAGACTGCAGGGCACTTCACAACCACATGTGGCTGAAGAGGTAAAGGTTGACATTATCAGTTAGAGGGACGTTGTGAGCTGTTCTTCCTAATATAAAGAAAAAACATGGACTCCGTACCTCTCATCAAGACAGGTAGAGAAGGCACCATGCCACGAAGGCCCCTAAATCTAGAAAATCCTAGGAGGGGCTTGGGTAAATGAACTAATAACTACATCAATATGCAATCTGTGCCCGCGCATGAACAGGAACTAATCTCACATTCTCTCTTCACATTGAGTAATTTAGCAACTAAAATACTCGAGATTTTGCAAGGGGGATGGAGCACCAAGACGCCACCGGGCACTGTGTGTGCTTATGTAAACAAGTGTTGGATGAGCTCACGGAATGATGCGGAGATGGCTTCGAGTCCATGGCCATAGCGTAGGTCGGCCCGGTAGGCGCAAAGGGAGGGTAGCACGTCCAGGAGCGGCCGCGGCGGGGACTCGCGGTTGTAGGTGAAGGCGACGTCGAGGCCGTGCCTCCCGGAAGTGGGGCGACGTGGCCGCCAGTGCAGGGAGGGGTTTGGGGCGGCGACGGCCGGGGACCCCGGGTAGCGGAAGGAGGGGTGGTGTGTGGAGGTTGCCAGTGCGGGGAGGGGTGGGGGCGGCGCACGGATCCGTGGGTCGGCAGTGGCGGCCGGGGTCAGCAGCTACGTGAGAGCGGGGCGGAGACGACCATGCGGGGAGGAGATGGCGGCTGCGCAGGAGAATGCGGGGAGGACCAGACGAGGCGGACAGGAGGATTCGGGGAGGGGCGGCACACCGGCAAGGGCAAGGCCAAGAGCGGCGGCGGTAAGGACGACGCGCCGGCGCGGGGCCTTCTGGCGGAGGTTGAGGGAGGAGCGTGACACCAAAATCTATAGTACAGACTACACCTAAGAAATTAATAAGTAGGAGAGATTACGGAACAAATATGTACTTTTTGAATGTCGGCGGCAATACAATTTTCGTATTTATTCATTCACATAACACTTTCGAGGTCGTAACAGAGGCCATACCAGGGGCGAAGCCAGGGCCGTGGAGCGCCAGTGTCATTAGCTATAAAATTAGTATTTAAACAGCGTTTTACATGCAAAATTTGTGAAACCGTTACATGTGATGTTACACAATTAAGAGGCGCGGCAATATTACCGCGCAATGTTTTTAGTTTCAAGTTATAGCCCACACGAACGTTCAGGTCAGCACATCGCATGGGTGAGCATGGCAAAAAAAAGTAGAGAGTAAAATTATATCACAATTTTAGAGAAACAACAGTTATATTATTGATTTAAAATTAAATTATTTGTTATTTTCGCAAGTTTCTTTGAAGCATCTTAATCTCTTTTTTCTTAATAAATACTCCCTCTGTATACTAAAAAAGAAGTCATTTTGAACAAAATTTTAGTCAAACATTGAAAATATAATTACAAATAATTTTTAATTTTTTACATATAGCATAATATTTGATAAAATTTTATCTTCAAAATTACTTTCATAAAATTATACCCATGTCACATTTTAATAAATATATACAGATCTTTTCCAATAGCTCCTCAAAATGCAGTCCTCAAGAGAACTTTCTGATCCCCAAATTTAATCTTACGTGCAACTAATTATAAGAACAGTTGCTGATTTGGTTCAAAATTTAAAATATATTGAGCTATATTTAAGGGAGCTGTTGAAGGAGATGATTAAATTAAGCTATAATATTTTTTTATCCTAAAAAGTATCTTTTGCGGTGATTTTTTTGGAACTGTTAAAGATACTCTTAAACAATATCAAAATGACTTCTTTTAAACCGGATGGAGTAATTCCTTCAATTTTAAAATATCGATACGGTTGACTTATAATATCAACTTTTACTATTTGTTATTTTAAAAAATATGATAAATATAATATATTTAGAAATGTAACAAAAATCATATTAAATTTATTTTAGAAAATAATTTCATAAAAGTATACACGTCACTTTTTGATAATATTTTTATAGAGATTATATATTTCAAAAACAGTATCATTGTCCAAATCAATCTTTTTATTTACCCTGCTCTTCGCTGCGATGTGCAGGCCTGAGTGTTAATGTGAAACACCCTCGTTGGATGAAACGGTGGCGGATGCGGATTACCGCAAGTCTGCAACGACGTGCAGTAAATCACGTTACGTTTGCCGATCCGCTCCCATCCCGCGAGCGTAGCTGGCTGGTGGGAAGAGAGCGTGCCGGCTCGTGGACTGGCAATTACGAGGCTCCACGGCCCATCTGGTCTGGTCCTTTGTTGTCCCAAGGCAGGTCGGTGACATATTTAAGAACTTGAAAGATGAAATTTTATACGGTAACGTTTGAAATTGAAATTAAGGATAGGGAGGGCCGAATTAAATTAGAATTTGTGTACCAGGCTCTTTTATCACCTCTAATGGTGACTAATGATATCATTCCAATAGAAAATAATTTAAACATTTTTAATTATTATTTGCAATCTAAAAATTATCCAAAATTTTGTAAAAGTTCTTCATAGTGCTACAATCCGTTAATCTATAAAAATGCATTCACTTTTATTTGTCATTCTAGCTATGTTCACATGAGATCGAAGAGAAGTGAAAAGTAGTAGAAACGAAAAGGAGAAAGATACATAGATATATTGAGAAGATAGAAAAATATAGAGAGATTTGTCTACAGGATACTGGGTTTGAAAATCTTTGTATGTAACACATTATTTTTTGTTTGAAAGGTGTCCTACAGACAATGATTTTTATATTAAAAAAATTAAATTGATAATTATTTAAGAATAAATTTTAAATACTAGAATGATACTATACAAAAGTGAACCGAGGGAGTAGAACATAGGAACAAAAAACAAGATAGCATTGAAATGTGTGGTTATATGAAATCCTATATGTATTCAAAATGTAGAATTTTTATAAAGAAGTTGTTTGTATGCAACGAGAAAACAAAGGAAAACATTACTACATGACTTTATTAGAAAAAAGGAGATAGACCGATACAATGTGCATCAAAATTTTCAAAGGGATTTTAACATGAGGTTTAAAGTCATGTATACAATCCTTCAAAAAATTATTTTTTTACTTCCATTTTAAATTGTAATAATGGAATTGTTTCCTTTTTACTTCTACTATTTTTTGTTGTCAACCAATTTAATTTATAAAAATACCACGGACAATCTGAGGTTTACACAACTTCTCAGGCTTACATAACCTAAGCCATCGATCGTACTCCTAATACTAAAGGTATAAATCAAATCTGTATATATAAATAGTTATATTTAGATTTAACAAATACTCCTTCCGTCCCATTTTGTGTCTTTCTTTTTTACTTTTAGGTATTATGTTTGACCAATCTTTTTTTTATAAAAATGTGCAAATATAAAATTAAATAAGTAAAGTTTAAAGTATTTCTACTAATAAAACAATTTATAATAAAATAAATAATATTTTTATATTTTTTGAATAGGGAAAATGACCAAATGTGATTTCTAAAAATTAAAAACATGACAATTAGAATATAACAAAGGAAGTACAAATAAACTAACAATTAGAATATAACAAAAGAAGTACAAATGTAAACTTATTATAGTAGCCCATCCGTCCCAAATTACTTATTAATCTTCAATATTTCTTAATTTACTAGTACTAATCATCTTTTCTCCTTATTTTTAAAGTATTTAATTCTCGTATCCAATCCAAACTAAATACTACTAAATACTAGTAGTAATACTCTGATGCCCCATCAGAACGATGCAGTACACCGAGATCCGATCCAATCCAGGTGTCATTGAACACTTGATCCCGATTTAATTTGGCAGGTTCGCAGTTGTTTCGTAGTCGGCCAGGAAATTTTGAAGGCCGCGCACGCAGAGAGGTCACCCTCCGATGATTCATCACTAGGCCATGCCGTATTCAGCGCCTGCCCCACGTGGCATGTGGTCCCACTGCCACCGGCCAACGTAACCACCATTTTTCTCATCATCCTTGCCCGCCCAGCGCCACCGTTCACACCGGTTGAAAAATATCTACGGGCCCCTCGGGACGTGTCACGCGCCTGTGGATGGCGTTGCCGGCTTGGACGCCTATATCAGCACCCTCCCGCTCCCAGGTACTCTCAGACTGCAATTTATAGCACCCAGAAAAGAGCGAGAGAGCGGAGAGCGGAGAGCGGGTTTCTTGGGGGCCTCCTCCAGAGTTTATAGCAACCCGGAACAGAGCAGAGAGCAGAGCCTGTTTTGGTTTTAGTTTTGTTCCTTCTCCAAATCTAGCGGCCAAATCAGTTGGTTCGAAGCTGTCATGGGCATCGTTGACGTCGTGTCCGAGTTCTGCTCCTTGCCGAGGTCTCGCCGGCATATCAAGAAGAGGAAGCAGTTCCAGGTACTCACCGATTGATATGTGCTTCGCCTTTCAGAAGCATGTGTATGCGTACTCGTTTTGTCTCCGTCTATAGAGCTGGGAGCAAGTGTTTTTTTTCTTTCTGCGAGAAGGGAGAGTGATTTTTTATTGATTTTGATGACAACTTGTTTATTGTTGGATCCATCAGACGGTAGAGATGAAGGTGCGGATCGACTGTGAAGGCTGCGAGCGCAAGGTGAAGAAGGCGCTCGAGGACATGAAGGGCGTGAGCTCCGTGGATGTGTCCGCGAAGCAGCACAAGGTGACGGTGACCGGGTACGTGGACGGCGCCAAGGTGATGCGGCGCGTGGCGTACAAGACGGGCAAGCGGGTGGAGCCGTGGCCATACGTGCCGTATGAGACGGTGGCGCATCCCTACGCCCCCGGCGCCTACGACAAGAAGGCGCCGGCTGGGTACGTTCGAAACGTCATCGCTGATCCCACCGCCGCGCCTCTGGCCCGCGCCTCCTCCACGGAGGTCAGGTACACGGCCGCCTTCAGCGACGAGAACCCCAACGCCTGCTCCATCATGTAGCTAATACTTAGCTGCCGTGTTCTTGGCGTGGTCTTATCTTCTGGCCCCTAACTCTGCTTGGGAGTTGGGTGTAGAGGTGTAGTTGGGTTTGTTTTGGTATTTGTTTCCTTCTTGTTGTTCTCAAAAAGTTTGTTAAAAGGGAAGTGATAGGTGGATGTGGAGTTTGCAAATAAATGACTGGTTGAGATCTAGTTAGATGGATGAATGAAAGATTCAGATTTCCCTCATGTTTCTCAATTTGATTCTCATCCACCATTTTCCATTTCTGAAATGCCACCTCAATTTGATAGAAGATGGGTTGGTTTACTCCAGGGTGTAGGAATCTTCAACGGCGCTAACACTAGCATTGTATAAAGTAGCAAATCATTTGGATATGAAATTATCAATCCATGTTTGGTGTGGAGGAATCTTCAATTGGAGCGGCTGAACCGTGCAAAATATCTTCAGTGCGTTTTGGCTGTGGATTTGAGCTCGCCTGCTCTGAGGGAATTGTATTATTTATGTTGGCACTAATAATGTTTGGTACTGAGACGGCGACGGTTTATCATTTTTTATTCTTGGTGGTTAGTTCCTTGCAAACCGGTGGTTTTTACGGTTTTTGATAAAATTAGTCTGTTCAATTAAATAAAGGATTGGTTTTTTGAAAAATCGAATTTATCATTGTAGCAAAATCAACTAGCCAATTAGTTTTTGATCAAAGTTGAAAACTGAACCAGGACCAGTTTCTAAAACCTCAGTGCCAGGTAAGTTTATGGGAGTAACTGTTTTCATTGGCACCTAGTTTTATCTGGTGGTGCGCAATCAGGCTGAAACAAACCAAGTTTATACCCCAACAATGGTATGTACTTCTGTTTTCAAATTACTTACTGCCGTCGTTGATTTTTAACATCATATTTGATCATTTATTTTATTCAAAATATTAATTCAAATATGTAAAATTTTAAGTTATAATGATAAATTAAATACAACAAAACATATAATATTTATTAAATTTTTTTAATAAAACAAATGATCAAAATTGACGTTAGTTCTAACGGCAACAACAATTTAACAACGGAAAGAATATGTTACAAATGTATTTTTTACTAAAACATACTTTCTCTATCCTTAAACTGTTTTCCCCAACTAGGTCGAATCATTTTAAAAATATTATTCTTAGCTAATTTAAATATAAAATAGCTGGCGTAAATGATTTCAAAGCGGAAAGTGGGAGAGTACACATTAAACGCTCTTGATAGTCATGGCAAATATCAGCCCAATTTGTGAGATAACGGCAAAAAGATGGTCAGGCCTTCTTTGGATTAGAGAATTTTTTTTCCTTTTTTCTACGTAATTTATGTACAATTTATATGAAAATTCTATGTTCCAAAGAGCCCTTAATGATTTCATTTAAAACGGCAGGTATCACGCCCCACCGATTTCATGGAAAACCTCTAAAATTGATTGAAAACCATTTTAAATTCTAAAATTAAAATTTGAATAAAATGCTAAACCGCTCATTTTTCTAATTTATCATGTGGTTTCATAATTTTGAATTTTTAAATTTTGAAATTTCACCAAAAATTGCAAGAACCAATCCGGTTCCACCTATTTCATAAACTAGTCCTGGGCAATCAGGCCGCCTGGCCCGGCCCGCCCATGGGCACAACCCCTTAATGCACAGCCCACTAAGGCACGACGAGCCGTACCGTGTCGACACAGTCCACAGGCGCAGCCACCGGCCCACGGCAAGGCCTGTTTGCACTAGCCGTGCCAAAAAGGTCCGGGCCGGCACGCGGCCTATCAATCCGACGGCCTGTTTGAGAGAAATAGAGCAAAAATAGGGGGCGATTTTCTTAAATTATAAATTATTATCAATTTTCAATACATATTTTTTTTTGGATATTTTTCCATGTGTACAACTTATAAATAGAGAAGGCGGAAGTACTCCGTGTATGAGTTTGGGTCAAGCACGACGACAGACAGCTCACTGCCACAAGCACGAGAATCCAGAGCAATTTCCTACCATGACTTTCTACAGATAATTCGAAGTTCATTGTAATAATTGTTTCATCTTGGAATATATTTCTACATATGCTATATACAGATGTACTCTCTCCGTTTTTAAAATTTTGATACCGCTAATTTATAACATCAATTTTGATCATTTGACTTATTCTAAAAATCTATTCAAATGTATAAAATAATCATCCGTGTTTCAAATACCACTAATAATAAAGCAAATTATAATAAAACGTATGATATTTATTATTTTTAATAAGATAAATAGTCAAATTTGATATTACTTTATTATTAAAGGTATTTTAATCACACTTTATAATCTTATACATTTGAATTTTTTTTAAATAAGATAAATGGTCAAAGTTGAAATTAAAAGTGAACAGTGAAAACAATTAAAGAAGTGAGGGAGTAGATTCTGTTAGAGCAAATTTTGGCCTGGTACAAAATGTTCCTCGTTCCTCTGAGGTTACAACCGATATAAATTGACCTGCTGGGGTGGATCCTCATGTAGGATAAGAGGCTCCAAGCACGGGCAACATATGCATAGCCAACAAGAGCATGATGAATCAAGAATTAGCAGTGTTAGAGAAAAAAAATAGTGCTACAGACAACCACAACTTTGGAGTGCCATAACAGAATTTTCAATTAAAAAAAATAAACCACAGCAATTTTATGCTGATACCACGACAAATATATATGCAAAACAGCTAAATATTGAGGGTGCAATTGGATATTAAGTTTCAGATTCTGATGAATCACTTGAATCTCAACCAAAACGATGCTTCCACAAGTAATTCGAATGTGATCACTTGAAATGTTTAGTCTTGTACTAGAAGTGAGAAACAAGTAATAGTGTTCCTTTCATTTCCTTCTCATTTTAACTAAATTTGAAATTGAGATTTCACAAGCGATTCTAATTCAAGCGAAGATTCATTTATACCAAACGCACCTTAAAGTTTTTTTTTTTTAACCAAATTCAAGATGAAGTTACGGTCAGAGATGAAACTTTTCGGGGCAAGTTCCCTTGTTTTCTATATTGGTCAAGCCCTAGTGAAACTTGATGTGACAAGCACGACAAAATATATACATGTTGTGCATCTATAGCCTCACAACCTGATCAAAAACAATGAGGTAAACAAAGCATACACGACTAAGTTTCAGTTCAAAACATTCGCCCTCCTTGTGTTCGTGCTTCATATAAGTCGGAGCATTATTGTACAACACTAAATTCTTGCTAACTTTTGCATATATTTGGTGTTTACCAATCTATTTCAAACAAAAAGGTTACCAACAAGAAGCTTGTTTCTACTATTGGATTCTTGATGGTTCTCCAACCGCATCTTCCATGCGTTGGTACCACTCACCAATTTGAGTATTCTCAACCATGTCTTTTCCTGCTCTCAAGTACCGGATCGGTCTCAGAACACCAAAGACTGCAAGATCTGCCAAGTTAGGCTTGGAGCCACCTGAACAAAAAATAAGAAACAGCTAAAACGTTAATTCATTTAAAAAAAAATCATTTCCTCTAATATTTCCCTTTTCCTTGTTTCTTAGCAATTGAAAACACTGCATACCAAGAAAATCTCGTCCATTCAGGGCTTCAATCCATGTATTTGCAGCATCATACAATGAAGCACGCTCATCAGTTATATTGTATTTCTTCTTTAGCTTCTTAGATACCATATACATGGCTGCAGCACCAGCATACTTCACAGCAAACCTCTCTGTAAAACTGAAATTACCTGCACAACGGTTTCGAGAACAAATGCACTGTTATCTGTAAGATATGAAACAACATATCTCACGCAAGAATATATTTGTGAAATTATACAATAGTTGATACAGTTTACCACCTTCCAACATATTTTTTAGTCCAGATGATGAACTCATTTGTGAAGAAATTAGAACCAGAACCACTCATTTTTTCTGGAGTGGCATTTTTGGAAACGTTTAGGTCTCTTAATAATGATAACCCTTTATGTATGAGAAAGCATTGATATTTGAAGTTACAAAAATTGTTTACATCAGAGTACGGGAGTGCAACTCATTTTTCTGGATTAGCATTTTTTGGAAATATTTCAGCCCTCTTAAGAGTAATACAACAGCTGTATGTTTTTTACCTTTAAATAAGTTAAAGGTGTATTTTAGTTCACAAAACAACATCTCTGTAAACTAGCCCTTAGCCCCCTTCTTCCATCCCCAAGAAGCAATTTTATTTTCCGACTGGATTTGCCAAGACCAATCATTACCTCTTCCCAGATACCCGTCATCCAAGCCCATGTTTTTGTACACGTCAAGAAAATCATATGAGCT
Organism: Zoysia japonica; assembly: GCA_001602275.1. Classification (NCBI taxonomy): domain Eukaryota; kingdom Viridiplantae; phylum Streptophyta; class Magnoliopsida; order Poales; family Poaceae; genus Zoysia; species Zoysia japonica. The sequence goes on along the minus strand of BCLF01000032.1, from coordinate 2,453,173 downwards.
GTATTTTACAGGTGTTTCGGGGGCTAATACCGGCCTTCCAAACAAGCCCTTAGCTATGAGAAATAAGCGAAGTTTTAGTTATGAAATTTGTTTACTTGCATAACGCATTGGGTATAAACTGAAAATTCAAGGCTCATCAGTGATCACAAATATCAATGAGTCATTGCTATTTGTTAGCAAGATTCACAAGATAAAAATGTTGGTGGTGCCCTGCATTGCGCCAGGCACACCCCTATGCGTCTCGTATCATACATAAAACTTCAATCTATTTGCTACAACAATGCATGCTAATTTTCACACATATTATAAGTTTGCACAAATTGAAATTCAAACAATCATCGAATAAAAATGGGGAAAAAAGATTGAGAACAAGAGATAGTGTCCTGTAACTCTGAAACTCACATGACAAAATGGATACTAATTTCCAAAGAAGTGAATTTGTTTATTAGCTTCATACATTTCAAACTAAAATGGATACTAATTTCCAAAATAGTAAATTGGTTTATTAGCTTCCAAAGATTTCATAACTAAAATTAAATTCTAGCAGATTCGTATTGAACTATTAAGACCCCAATGATCCTTTCAGGTGCACAATGTTCTCAAGTGAAAGATTAGATTTGGCTAGTCATAATAAAAGGGTAAGGATGAGAAATCAGTAAGATTCAGAAATAAGCAGAAGCTGTGCCAAATAACAAACTTATTTCATAGCTTATTAGTTCAGCAGTTTCTCAAAATGAACTAAAACGCAGCTTATTTTTCAGCTGCTTTTTACCGGCTGTGAAAATAAGCTGCTTTTTAACAAGCTACAGCTGCACCAAACAGGGCCTCTATCTCTACCCCTTAAAAAAATAGTTAAATATTTTCTACATCCACCCAACAATTATCTCCCAGAGATAAAAAAACTTCATGCACACAAAAATTATACCTAGACTTGTCCCTTCCTTAAATCTAATGGACATGATCCATTGTTAGGATGCCTCACACAAATCTCTGTTGTTCCATTCCTTTCCATCCCCTCCTGCCACCTCCACCACCCCAACCACTCTGAGGTGGCCCGTTTGGAAAAATGACTATTTTTTAGTCGGCAAACACTTAGTCTGCCAGATTCAAACAAGCCCTTACATCTTTTCAGTGCATTTCTGCATGAGGCTGTTTCAAAGACTCAAACAAATAAAGGAAGATGGAAAGGAAGAAAAAGGGAGGAAAAGGACAATAATAAACTGAACAAAAAAAATGTACAAGGGGAAACTGAAAATCAAAGGAAAAAAATTTTCTTTAGGTGCCACAAAGAAAAAGGGTTGACAAAAAACTTTAGACCATTATGCCGCAGCCATCATTTCTGTGAAGGGATTAAGATTTGCATATGTTTGTGGTGAAAAAAAAATATATAGGTTTAATATTTTCACTGTTATGAGTTAGGTCCATGACTACCCCAACCAAAAGCCAAGCCTAAATTTGTTGATGGCCAAGATTGGGGTCAAAAAAGTTTGGCCAAACAATGACGTTTGATTTGAGGTCAAGCACATATCAAGTGGTGAAAACAGAACTTTATTGGAAAAAACTTGATGTAGCGCTCACAGAATTTCATATAATGAGTTAGTAAACTTTAAATACAGAAAAATGGGAATGATTTGACATATGGCCTTTTTTATTGTTCAATAGCATTCAGAGTTCCACAGTTTCCAATCAGATTCTTTGAAAGGAGATAACCCCCACATACAATCTTTTAGGTTTACATAATAGTTTACAGTTGTCGTTCTTAGATTCAAATTTATTCAATGATATTGAGAAAATTCACTTTACTCAATTAAATTTGTGAGATGAAATATATTGAACATACATATAAAGTTTGAAGTACGAAACAAAGCAAATATACAAGTTACAAAGGAAAGAATTGAGAATTTCTTCGGTTACCATGTTTTGCAATGTAGTCGAACGATTCTAGAGCTTCTGAAGTTGTTCGATATATGTTAGGAGACAAGGTATGCACAAGGTGCTCATCGACCCACCTAGATCAGAAAACAAAATTAGAAGAATAAAGAGAGTGTGTACTAGGCACGCACCTATTCTTAGGCATAGTTATGCTGTTTAAGGAGGGTAAAGCTGGCAACCGTTTCCTGGCCCTAACTGCTAGAGTGTAGACAGATAGTGTGCACCGGTTCTTTGGAAGATGGATTAAAGCAGACTTAACGGAAAAAATTGATATTTGCAGGTTTGTCAAAGAACCAGCATAATGTGAAATTTACCTAGGATGAACGTATTTTGTTGATTGTTTTGCTATTCCTAAGATCATTTCAATGATGTTGTCCATAATAGAAAATAATAAGGGAAGAGTATCCTACCACTCCTACAAATAATAAACACTAAAACTCTTTTCATTCCAAGTTCCGAAACAATGAATTCAACAAAATTTTCAACAAGCTACAAATTGTAGAACCACCAGTGCAAAAAAGTAAAATGAACATTAGCAGGTATATCATACTAGAAACATAATAGTATCCAAGGCAATGTTTCCTAAATGGTAAATGGTAGACAATCGGTGATCCACTGTGTAACCAATTTTCAGTTCACACGGCCATTTAAGACCATTTAATCAGCTAAAAAGGATTTAAACGGCCATTTAGGCCAACAAAGGTACCATCAGTCTACTGTTTAAATGGCCATCTAAACCCGTTTAAGCAAGCATTGATACACGCATAGTTATAAAGAAAAATTAAGTGGATCTTTTATCTAACAATTTATCATTATAAACGAAAGTAAAATAATGAGAGAACCAAGAACTGAAGAATCATAACAAGGGCACTAATTGCACACGTAACTAACGAAAACACTTTATAAGATACCTTCGCCATTTTGATTCCTCATCATTAGTATGCTCAGCCTCTGGACTGATCCTGCACTGTAATATATTGATAATCTCTGCAGACAAAATAAAAGTCAGAAAAAAAGTATTACGAATTTTGAGCTTAGAACATACAATCCATGTTTGTAACTACAACATTGTGAAGTAGGAATAAAAACTATAACCTGATGAATCAACAAGCTGTTCACCATCTACTGTCAATATTGGGACCTTCTTGTAATCAGACCACTTGATTTCCTTTTTGCTCAATGGGTTAACTTCCACAACTTTGTATGGTATATCATGATAGTCTAAAAAGGCTGAAATGAAGGCATAAAATGACAGTGTCATAGCAGTGAGAACATATTCAAGAATAAACAAGATATTGTTCTCAACCAATCTAGTTCTATAGTTCTACAATGCTATCGCTGTTATAAAGTTTATATGATAGCACTTTAATAAAAACTAAAATGCATGTTCCATCAGCAATTATACTTAAATATAGAATAGTTGAATACCAAACTATTATTTGATTGCACATCAGATATGATGCAAGTTTCCATACCAAGCTGCATCAGCACATCTGCTGCAGCAAACAGACAAATTGCCATATCAACTAGGAGTAATTTAGCATACTTCAGACAAAGAAAAAATAAGAATACAATATTATAAATGCCTGAATATATAACTTTTTGGCTCTTTGCTAGACCCCCATTTTGTGTACTCACTCAATTTTTATCTATCGGACCATCTCAATCTAGTGGCTCACTGTATCCTGCCATTTTAACAAGCTCAAAAGTTTTAGATAAATAACCAGTGTTTGATGCATCTAAAACATAAGCGGTTAAAATCTGGAATTTAATTTCACTCGCTATATTCTCAGAGTCAAACTTTATCCACCTAAGCCACGAGTACTCAAAAAATATGCATATATTGTACGGAATATTAGCGCTGCAATATAACTTTCGGAAAGAAGAAATCTATGTTGGCTATTGGATGGAGGCCTAAAACTTTAGTTGGAGCAGTGCCTGTAATGAAAAATAAATATATAAACATATACTGTCAATAGAATGCATAAGGTTTTAAGAGTAATGATTAGTTATTCAATCACCAAACCAGGTTGATCTATTTTGCTGAGTGACCATCACTAGGCTTTAGTGTCAATTAAAACACGACTCAATTAGAACAACATATCAGAGTATACTTGATCCCAGAAGTCTTCAGTGTGTGTGATCAGGACCGTGTACAAAGGCCCTGTTCGGATCAAAGGATTTTTCAAAGGAAATTTTAAAAGAATCAATTACTATGGATCCATGAATCATGTTACATTTGGAAAGAAGGAATTGAGTCCGCCGTTCCTCCAAAAAGGAATGGATTCCTTCACAAAACAGATGAAATAAAACATCCACTCTGATCTAAAGCAACTCTCTCTCTTCCTATATTTTTTATTATTTTTCTCGTTCCTGTATTTTCTCTATTCCAGTGTTTTCCATTCATGAGTACCAAATAAGCCCTGAGTTTTTTTAGTGACTGTCAGAAGCTTTATTGATGGAGATCATGGTTACATTCAGACCACATATCTCTAGTACTAAAAGAAAGAGGTGAGGTTGTTTGTCCCCGCAAAAAGTGGGATTCTTTGTTCGTCCGCCTGCAAGAACAGGGTATTCCCCGCAACCTCGCTGCTGCCCATCTTCAATGCTTGATGTCGAAAAATCTCTCTCTTGCCCCTACCCCCATCGGGAAGCTCGAGGAGCTCGGTTACCTGGACGTTGTCTCTCCGCAAGCTCGGACCACGGCAAGCGTGTCCTCGTGGACATACTCGATTTTTTTTCTCACCATCTTAGCCGCACAGTGTAGATAGTTTAAACTTTAAACAAAGAATCGGGTATGATCAAATTGTCTTCTACCCATAGCAATGCACGGGCATTCATCTAGTTAAGTTGAAATTATTGAATCTAAATAGAGATTTTTCAATTCTTACCATCAAATACATTGGCCTTTCAATCCTTATCACTCAATCCGAAAGCTTTTTATTTGGGGCCACTAAATAAGTGTTTCCCTTCAAACATACCATTTCTTTGAATTTTTAACATTTTTTCTATTTTATCATTAACGATAGATATAATACAAGTTGCGATGTTGACAGTATAATAAACATAATGCAGTGTGACACAATACAAAACAGCAAAAATGTTAAAAATTCAAAGAATGGTATGTTTTGATGGGAAAAACGTATTTAATGACTCTAAATGAAAGGCTTAAATTGAGTGGTAAGAATTGAAATGCCAATGAATTTGATGGTAAGACGGAAGAATTGAAAAATCTCTTCTAAATACTTTCAGCATGACACAAAGAACAGAGTGTAGCACGGATCTGAGGGAAGATATACTCACCTCTGACCTTGTTACAGAAGGGGCACGCCTGGTACTGGTAAAGCACCACGTTTTGCGGCAATAGATCCGGCGGCGGCCGCTCCTTCGCCTTCGCCTCCGCGGCGGCAACAGTACCCAAGGTCAGGGAGAAGGATACCCCGCCGGCGACCCCGGTCGGCACTCCTCTCGAGGATGGCAACGGCGAGCGGGGCGCCAGCACTGGCGCAGAGCACAACCGCGCGCCAATACCGGAGGGGGAGGCCGCGCCATGGAGTGCGCGCGCGGAGAGGAGGAGCGAGCGGGACGCGAGGCTCTTCGCCGCTCGCAGCGACCGCATCGTGGGCGAATGAGGTTTTAGGGTTTGAATGGCCTCCTCTTGTCGGCGCCGTCGGGGATCCGAGGGTATCGGCGCCCATACCTTTATAAATAGGGTTATTTATATATATCGATACAATTTTTTCATTTGGAAAAAAATATAATTATGATTGATGTTTGGTTCGTGATTTGATAACGATAATGGTAACAGTAATGAATACAACGGTATTAACAGTGTGATTCTAAGATTACGGGCTTTGTTCGTTTTAAAGAAAGGCATATTAAAAGTGTGATTCAAAATTACATGCTTTGTTTGTTTTGAAGAAAGGCAAAGGTCGCCTCCACGTCCCCGTCCCTGTCTTCCTCCTTGCGTCGAACCTGCAATCGACTAGTCAGTCTCGTCGCCTCCGCGCCCTCATCCCCATCTCCCTCCCTCCCGGTTTCACAGCGCGTCCACACTTGACTCTCCGCACCGCTGCCCTACATCCACGCCCACCTCGCAGACCTCTGCCGTGCACTCCGCCACCACTGTCATTCCTCCGCATTGACTCCAGTCCTTCGCAGACGCGACGACCGCCATTCACTTCCCGTCACACGCGTTGCTAGCCTCGGAGCTCCATCAGCCATTACCGCACGCGGCGACAAGGGGACGAGGCGGCCTGAAGGCCAGCGCAGCTGTCGATCGACATAAAACATGCGGCTGCGCGGGGGCTGCTTGAATGAGGCATCCATCCAGAAGGGCAGTCACGCTGCAGTCCTTCCTGCGGGGCCGCACGGGCGCTGTCGGGATGAGGCCGCTGGAAGGGCAGCACCGCCAGGTCTCTGCTCGATCTTTTTTTTCTTACACCAGCTCGACCCAGGAGGCAATCTTTGATCTATTGATTGAGCTGAGGAGAGGAGAGATGGAGCGAACGTAATCGTTTCACGGCGCTGGACCAGCGGTATCCAAGTTGTGAAGGTTGGAATGGTTAACAGCCTGAATGGATTACAAAGAAATCTAAACAAACATAAAACAATGTCATTAGGTACCACTGTGAACTATTCGCGCTGCAAAACGTTCCAACCAAACAGCTTCATAGTAATTCTTCTTATTGGAATGGTGCCATTATCATTCCATATACTATTTTTTTACGTTTTTTCTCCATATTTGTACCTTGAACAACCATTTCGTATGGCCAATTTTGCCCCCCGTTGAGCTATTACCCAATCTTTCTCCCCTCTCTTAACGAACAAAGCTTAACCTCTACCTCTTGTTTGATTAAGTTCCTTCATCCTACCCCTTGTTTGATTGAGTTCCACTGCTTGAAGGGCTTGTTGGTTCATGAACTTGTTGATGCCATAAGGGAGCTGATGAAGAAAAGGTACACGAGGAGATAAATTGCAAAGAAAATGAATGGGCAGATTTTACCAAATATGTTGACTGAGTTGAATACAATAAGCAAAAATCTCAAAGTTGTAAAGGTTGTAAGAAGTGACAAGGAATTTACTGAGATGACACTGGTGGATTCTGATAACATAACTAGAAGGTACCAAATTGATTTAGAGAACCGTAAGTGTCCATGTAGGATGTGGCAAGTAACATGTAAACCATGTAAGCATGCCCTAGCATAAATCTTGTCCAACAGAGGATTGCAAATCTCTAACTACGTACATGAGTATTAGTCAGTGGACAAGTTTATGGCAGCATGTGAAAAAAGAGTTGCAACAATGCCATATACATCTCAGTGGCCTGAAGTTGATATTGACTTCAAGGTTTGGCCACCTAAGCAAAGAAAATCAATTGGGAGGCCAAAACTTAGAAGATAAGAGGGTTTCTTGAAGGAGGAAAAAAAGGTGAACTAAAAAAAATGAAAAAATATGGTGGCTTTGGGCACTTTGAGAAGACCTGCAAGCTAGCAAAATCATGGGAACAAGAAGAACTTGCAACAGTACAAAAAAAAGGTAAATTTTGAATGCTTTACAATTTTTTCATGTAAAATTCTTTACACTAACAATATTCTTTGTTGTTAGAAGCCTCAGATCTTGGTTTGGAATGTGAACGTCATAGTAGTGTGATGAACCGGTTATTATATGTTGTATTTTGATGATGCACCTGGCTAGTAAGTAGTGACATATTGGCTGTTCTGTGTCATGAACCTGCCAGTTATGTAGTGTTGAACCTGAATGATTGTGTGATGAACCTCTCTGCGTGTTAAAACTGATGTAATAGTGAACTTGAATGATTGTGTGATGAATCAGTCATTATGTACCATATGTGAAGTATTGTACCCTTCTTACTTATTAGATGCTTTCTGATCTGATTCAAAATTGGTCATTCTGCTTCAGGATACAGGTCACAAAGATATCTAATTGATAATTCAGTTGTAAATAAAATAAACTAAAGAAAAGATTACAACCGAAAGCTTGTTACAGTTCATTCTAGACCTGACCAAATTACACCACTTGAAGCTTAATTCTGCTTCAAGATATAGGCCACAATACATTAGCTATTAAACACACATTGTCAGCTACAACATTTCTCTTCGCGACAACTTTGACTTCAGCTCACAAATCTGCTGCTTCATCAGTAAAATTTCTTGCTTCAAATCCACTAAATGCTTGTTTAGTTTCTGCACCGCAGCAACACCCACCCCCTAGGTTTCTCGGCACTTGCACAACATTGTCTTCCCTGTGCACTAATGATTCTGACGCTGCAAGTATCGTTCATACTACTCTTTTGATTTGAAAAAAAATGCATGATTATGAATCATCTTGAAATCCAACAAAAACGAATCAAACTGTTGTGACGGCATCTAAAGAATCTACAGGAAAATCATGTTATTCTAGCATTTGTAGAACACCTTGTCGTAGGTTTCAACTTGCTTGCTCACTAGCTTGATGATGGGGATGTGGCCTCTTGGGCATTCAATGATGGCAACGACTCTAATGCGGACATCACTCCTTTAGATACACACAACACTCCTCAAGTTAGTATTGATGGAGCTCGAATAATAGTTAAAATTATATGTGAGTTCGTTCCTAAACCTTTGTTTACCTTACTTTAAAAATAGATTCCGACCTAATAACTTTATCATGATTAGGAACATTGAAGAGGATCATGAAAAGTTAGATAATAACTTGAGATGCATAAGACCACGATGGACTTGAGATGCATAATGATGTTGTTATGGTCCTTTTATAGTTACAAGAGAATCTTCTCTAACCGCGCAGGTAGCCGCCAACAACTACGCCCACTTGATGCCAGTCACACGCACTGACGACATTCTCACACGCATGCCATGCCGAAGATAGCCTGGCGCATTCTGTTCGAGGGTGATATTATGTAGCTTGTTCGGCACGGCAGTGGCGCTGACACACAGGAGCAGCAAAGAGCCTAGCACAAAAACTTCTATAGTCCACCTTAACCATCAGTCCTCTGATTGATCGAACCGTCAAAAACGAGGAAACGACGAAAAGCAACAGCAAAGAACATGATGGAATCCGGAGGCTGCAGCAGCAAAGAACGCAGGAACACGAGGTAGAAGAACCCAAACAACGGTGATCTCAAGCGGGCAACAACAAAGAAAACCAGCAGATCTGAATCCCGCAGCAGGAAAACCGGCGGATCTGAAACCTACAGCAGGAAACGAGAAACAAGCGCTGATGACCAACAAGAAAACAGACGGGGAAGAGAGAAATGGGAAATGGGAGGGGAAAGAATCCAACGCAGCCGAGGCAGGTGATAGCAATGGTTGTGGGGCCTGCACATAGCATCAGTCGAACCACGAAGCGACATGTGGCGCGGGCAGACCGAGCCTTTTTCTCACCGGGGCGCGGTGACACTGAGTGACGCGGATCGGACAGTGCGGGGCGCGGGAGCGAGTGCATCGCGGGGGAGCAAGCGCTATATATGGGTAGATTATGGGCATCTTTCTTGCCCATGGCCATGGGAACTTTATGCACTCTAGTTATGGCCATTTACTCCATGAGGCATGGTGGCAATCAATAAAGCTTTATAGAGTTCAATTTCATCACCAAACCATGCCGAAGAAAATGAACTAAAAATAGAGGTAGATCGGATTAGGATTGGATCAAATTTATATTTATTTCTGAATTAAAATTTAATGAGGGCTGATTTAATTTGTGAAAGAATCCGCAGGTCTAGGTGCGCTTGATGCTATGACTCTGTTTTGGATTGACTAAAACTTGTGCTTGTTTGGTGTCATTAATTGTTAGTCTGGACAGTAGCAAAGAGTCTTTTTTATACATGTGAAGAGAGGGGAGGAGAGAGAAAACAATTGGTCGGTGAGTACAACTATAAGTCTGGACAGCACTGAAGAGTTCCATGTGAAGAGAGGTGGGAGAGAGAAAACAATTGGTGGGTGAGTACAATTATAACTAGATGATTTCCCGGGAATTTATAAATAGTTAGAAATGATAAATAATAGAAATAGTCATGCCTCTTTCTTTTGAAGATGATGAGAGCTGCTGCATTAGAGTTATTAGATATAAAAACCCCTAAATTAACTGCTCATAATTCACGCATTAAAAAGAGAAAATCTTTCTGATTAAGCATCAATGAGCACCACTTTAAAATTACTCTTTCTGATTAAGCATCAATGAGCACCACTTTAAAATTACTGAGTCTGATAATGCTGCAAGACCTTGTCTCTTTATACTTTAGAAAATAACTATTATTGATATCACAATAGCAAGGTTTTAAATTTGAATGTGCCGGATTCTTTAGTAACTTCATTGAAAACTCCATAGACATCTAGAAGGCCATTCAACGATTTGTTGGAAGATAGACTCAATATGTCCTCTGTCCCATTATATAAGCATTTGAGGTCATTACACCTGAAAACAGTAGCACTGGAAAATGACATAGATACCCCTAAATAATGAGCATTACATCTGACAGGAGCTAGGTCCATTAAATGGATCCAATCAGCGCACCACATAAAAAGAGACATTCTTTAATACAAAAACTGCACTGCCAAGGTGAAAATATTTCAGCGCACTGGTGGGAGAAAATTTTGGAGGCGAGGCGACACGAGCGAGGTAAGCCCTTGGTGCATGAATCAAGCTGCCTGCACACGGATCTCACGGCTGGCGGCCGAGATCAGCCGGCCGACGCGCGGTGCAACATGGGGCGGGGCGGCAACTAGCCGAGGTGGGGCGGAGCACAGCGCGGGGCGAGGCGGAGCACGCCGGGAAGCAGGGCAGAGCACGTGGACGGGTGGGCGGCGGTGCACGG